>CM017189.1:4141098-4146098 GCA_004837865.1 Musa balbisiana
ACCATGAGTCATAGCTATTAGAACTCCTTCTGGCTTAGTGAATTATTATCTCTATAATAATTCACTCGACTCATCGACTACGGATGTACTAGGCCACTACGCCATAGTCCCTAGACGATACAGGGGAATCTAATCCATTAGACTTGTCTATCCTCAGTTACCGTATACCTATAGTCTATCATCCATCTAATATCCCACAGACCGTATATTGGGCATGGTGCTATCGGACCCATACGATTTCTACTCGAGTCTTACTCTAATCGGATTCTCCCGGAGAACTCTTTCTCTCTCAATCTGAATAACCCTAGCTAGGGATTTGTCTGAGCAAGAATACATGAGATATTCCTCTCATGACGCCGAGAGTAGATGATCCTCTATCGACACTCAATAGCCCTCGTAAGGTCGACTACCACTCCCAATGACCAGTTGCACTAGATTTGGGACATTCAAACCTATAAGTCTGGTATCAAAGAGTGAAGCACTCATACAGGACATCCTTGGTGTCTCAAGTCTAAGGACCAGATACACCACTAGGACTACGGAATCGTTGTCTAACAATAAGGCATCATCAACCATCCAATATTCCATAAGCAGATCTATTAGTGAACTCATTCTCCAATGAGTACCTGTACTGTATCCCTAATGTCTCCACACGAGCAGCTATGAGACCAGCTACATCCATCATATAGACGGGTATATAGCATACCAGTCTATCTGGTTATCATGATGCCTCTCTCAAGTAACCTATGAACGAGATTATTTAGGATCTGTGTTTAGAAGTGAATCGGTCTCATTATCATGATCTTATCACGATCTGATTCCCGTTGCACAGATCCATGGACATCACAATATATATATATATATATATATGCAATAGATAATATAAAGTGATAAATGTAAATATATATATATATATATATATATATATATATATATATATATATATATATATATATATATATATATATATATATATATATATATATATATATATATATATATATATATATATATATATATATATATATATATATATATATATATATATATATATATATATATATATATATATATATATATATATATATATATATATATATATATATATATATATATATATATATATATATATATATATATATATATATATATATATATATATATATATATATATATATATATATATATATATATATATATATATATATATATATATATATATATATATATATATATATATATATATATATATATATATATATATATATATATATATATATATATATATATATATATATATATATATATATATATATATATATATATATATATATATATATATATATATATATATATATATATATATATATATATATATATATATATATATATATATATATATATATATATATATATATATATATATATATATATATATATATATATATATATATATATATATATATATATATATATATATATATATATATATATATATATATATATATATATATATATATATATATATATATATATATATATATATATATATATATATATATATATATATATATATATATATATATATATATATATATATATATATATATATATATATATATATATATATATATATATATATATATATATATATATATATATATATATATATATATATATATATATATATATATATATATATATATATATATATATATATATATATATATATATATATATATATATATATATATATATATATATATATATATATATATATATATATATATATATATATATATATATATATATATATATATATATATATATATATATATATATATATATATATATATATATATATATATATATATATATATATATATATATATATATATATTGCTCAAAGACAATCTAAGACAATGGCTTGTCAGTGGATCTGCAATATTATCTTCAGATGGAACTCTTTCCACTACTACATCTCCTCGGGTCTTGATCTCTTTAATAGGTTGGAACCTCCTTAGAACACTTCTAATGAGACCCGAGTTCCCTTATTTGAGTAATCGCCCTATTGTTGTCCCAATATAAGAAATCATCTCCTTGCTAGTTTGCTTGACTCCTAGATCTGTGATTAACTTCTTCATCCAGACTCCCTCCTTTGCTGCATTTGCTACACCAATGTACTCCGCCTCTATGGTCGAGTCAACAGTAGTATCTTGCTTGGAACTCTTCCAGCACACTGCTCCTCCATTCAAGGTGTACACATACCCCAAATTCGAATTTCTATCATCGACATTAGATTGAAAACTTGAGTCTGTGTAGCCTTCAACCTTGAGGCTACTACCTCCATATACTAGTAAAAGATCCTTAGTCCTTCTCAAGTACTTAAGGATACACTTTACTACTTTCCAATGCTACAAGCCTAGATCCGCCCGATACCTGCTCGTGACACTCAGAGCATGTGCTATATCAGGCCTAGTTCATAGCATGGCATACATGATAGACCCTATCGCCGAGGCATAAGGTATCATATCCATGTTCACCCTTTCTTCTGGAGTCTTTTGGGGACATGCTCCTAGAAAACGATATCCCATGTCTCATCGATATGAGACCTCTCTTGGAATTTTCCATGCCAAACCTTTTGATAATGGTTTCTATGTACCTGGACTGGGACAAGCCAAGCATCCTCTTGGATCTATCTCTATAGATCTAAATCCCCAAGATATAGGATGCTTCCCCAAAGTCCTTTTTGGAGAAGTGTCTAGATAACCAAGGCTTTACTATGGATAGCATTCCTACGTCATTCCTAATGATTAGGATGTCATCCACATATAACACGAAAATGGTGACAACGCTCCCACTTATATTCCTGTGCACACAAGGCTCATTTTTGTTCTTAACGAAGTCATAAGATCTAATTGCCTCATGAAATCTTATGTTCCAACTTCGGAAAGCTTGCTTTAGTCCATAAATGGATCTAAGCAACCTGCACACCTTATCTGGGCAGTCCTTGGACACGAATCCCTTAGGTTGTATCATATACACCTCCTCATCGAGGTTCCCATTGAGGAATGCAGTTTTCACATCCATTTGCCAGATCTCATAATCATAGTGTGCTGCAATAGCCAATAGAATTTGGATGGATTTTAGCATTGCTATGGGTGAGAAGGTTTCGTCATAGTCAACACCTTGCCTTTGACGATACCCCTTTGCCACTAGCCTTGCTTTATAGGTCTCTACCTTTCCATCTACTCCAATCTTTTTCTTAAAGATCCACTTGCAACCGATGGGTATAATACCTTCAAGCGCATCAACTAGGTACCAAACCTTGTTGGAGTACATATAATCCATCTCAGAATTTATGGCTTCTTACCACTTTTTAGAGTCTATACTCATAATAGCCTCCTCGTAGGTTTGAGGATTAATATCCTCAACATCATCTCCTCTAATATATCCCACATATCTCTCAGGAGGATGGGATAGTCTATCAGACTTACGTAAAGTTAAAACTTGTGTATTAGGTACTAGAACTGACTCGGGTTGTAGAGTGGTGCTTGAGCTTGGTTCTCCAACCTCGCTCAACTCTATCATGCTCCCACTATCTCTGCCAAGAATGTGTTTCTTCTCAAGGAATACTGCTCTTTTGGCTACAAAGACCTTTTGGTCCTCGAGATGATAGAAATAATACCCACAAGTTTCCTTGGGGTATCCCACAAATTTGCAACGCTCTGTCCTTGATTCTAACTTATCGGGGTTGTGTCTTTTAACATGGGTAGGGCAACCCCAAATCTTAACAACTTTAAGATCTGGCTTCTTCCCTTTCCATATCTCATATGGTGTAGACACTACTTACTTAGTTGGAACTCTATTCAGAAGGTAAGCTGCGGTCTCTAGGGCATATCCCCAGAATGAGATGGGTAGGTCAGCGAAACTCATCATGGACCGTACCATGTCTAACTGCGTACGATTTCTCCTTTCAGACACACCATTGAGCTGAGGTGTATAAGGAGGTGTCCATTGGGATAATATCCCATGGTCCTTAAAGAATTGAGTAAACTCTGTACTTAAGTACTCACCTCCTCGATCTGATCAAAGAGTTTTAATACTCTTTCCAGTTTGGTTCTCCACCTCATTCTTATACTCTCTGAATTTCTCAAAAGCCTCGGATTTGTACTTCATTAAGTACATATATCCATACCTTGAGAAATCATTAGTAAAGGTAATGAAGTAGGAGGAACCACCAATGGCATGAGTTGACATGGATCTATATACATCACTATGTATGAGTTCCAACAGCTCAGTGGCTCTCTCTCCAGTTCCACTAAATGGAGAGTTGGTCAATTTTCCATGAAGGTAAGGCTCGTACGTTACATATGACTCATAGTCGAATGGATCTAGATATCCATCATTTAGCAACTTTGAATCCCTTCTTCATGGATGTGACCTAGCCTACAATGCCACAGGTATGCACTGTTCATCTTATCTCGTTTCCTCTTGGACACACTTACATTCATGATATGTGGAGTAGTGTCTAACATAAATAAACCATTATGCAATCTTCCTTTTGTGATAATCTCATCATCTAATAATATCGAACAACCATTGTTCTCAAAAACTAATTTATATCCACTAACTGTCAAACATGAAATGGAGATAAAATTTTTGATAATAGAAGGAAAAAAATAACACGCATCTAATGCAATAAAAGCTCCACCAGGTAGATGTAGGGCGACCTTGCCAATGACTACTATAACAACTTTTGCTCTATTGCCCATCTTGAGGTCCATCTCGCCTCTCTCTAGTCTCCTAGGCCTTGCCAGATCTTGAGGTTCATGTCGTAAGCAAGATAGCAAATCATGATATAGGTGAGCCTCGAGGGACTCGACCAACTCAACCGACATCGGGAATCGGTTCCTACCCATAACGATGGAAGGCCATGTAGGTTAATCTAATTGCCTCATGTTTACGGACTTAATATTATCGAGAGAGATGTTTCTATG
>CM017189.1:4146198-4151198 GCA_004837865.1 Musa balbisiana
TGGATAAGATTAGAGGATCGCATTTCATTTTATAATTTTCTATTCATTGATTTGCTTCTTATAAGCATGCCTTTACTTAAAAAATAAGTGTCAACATTTAGACGGAAAGATAAATTTCATAAACAATCATTGAAGCCTGATTCCATGATAATAACCTTTTATATCTGGATATTCATCATCAATATGATTTCTTCCAAATTAGGTTCAGAGCAATCATTAAGACCAATGTATGATACCTCATTTATTTTCACAATGTCACATGTTTTTTTATGAGATTCACAGAGTGGTAAAATAAATTCATTAATCCTCAATAGATAAACATTCATTCCTTTCTACAATTGATTTCACTGTGAAGGGTATTCAAGTCTTTTGTGAAACATGTATCATCATTTAAAATCGCGAAGTGTAAGATTTTATTACCATAAAGATCAAAAGGCACTTCATTTTGATAATCCTTACGGTACAACGCATTAGTCGGATACTCCAACCCGCAAATGATGAAAGTTGGAGGCCTTCTCAAACAACAACCGATCACTGTTCTCATCGACACGGGCAGTACTAATAACTTCCTAAACAGTAAGGTTGCTGCTCGGATGGCACTACATATAGAAGGTTGCAGCAAGTTCGATGTAAAGGTTGCTGACGGCAGAATCCTAAAGTGCGACCAAAGATGCCCGCAGGTGAAACTATTGCTGCAAGACCAAGAAATTATGACCAATTTCTTCCTCCTCCCTCTTGATGATCATGAGGCCATGCTCAGAATTGAATGGTTGATGACATTAGGTGATGTTTCTTGGAATTTTATGAAACTAATTTTGAGATTTTACAGCAAAGAGAAACAGGTGATTCTACACGGGAAACGTGGGGGCGACGTAATGATGATTTGCACACAACAAATGGAGAAGGTTTTGCATAAAGCATGCAGCGGCTTTTTGGTACAACTTGAGCAGCAAACTAAGGGAGAGCCAATAGAATTTGAAGATCCAAACCTACTTCCTTTGCTTGCTGAATTTTCAGATATATTTGACGAACCGCGCAACCTACCTCTTGCCCATCGACATGATCATTGTATACCGATTCTTCTGGGCAAATCTCCTGCAAATATTTGGCTATATCAACATTCATATCTGCAGAAGGATGAAATAGAAAGGATTAGAAAAGAGATGCTCAAAAGAGGAGTTATTCAACCAAGTTGCAGCCCCTACTCTTCATCAATGCTCTTCGTACGAAAGAAGGACGAAACATGGCGAATGTGCGTTGATTACCGAACCCTCAACGGAATAACCGTCAAGGATAAATATCCTATTCCAATAGCAGATGAATTGCTAAATGAAAGGGAGCACAAATCTTCACAAAGCTGGACCTTCGATCCGGGTATCATTAAATATGAGGGAGCAAAGAAGATATACCGAAAACTACCTTTTGAACACACAACGGCCACTACAAATTTTTGCTTTCTTCACCAGAAGGTGGAATATCTTGGGCATATCATATCAGAGGAACGTGTGATAGTGGACCCCTCTAAAATTGGAGCAATGCAAAATTGGCTGACCTCGAGGAACATAAAATCGCTACGTGGCTTTCTTAGTTTAATAGATTACAACCGCAAGTTCATGAAAAACTATGGAAATATCAGTGCACTACTTATTCCCTTACTGAAAAAAGATATCTTCCAATGGATGGACAAAGCCTCCGCTGCCTTCGACAAACTTATGGCAGCCATGACGACGACGCCGGTGCTAGCACTACCAAATTTCAACCGACCCTTCATTATTGAGGTCGATGCATCTAGAATCGGAATTGGAGCCATTCTCATGCAAGATTGTCGACTACTCACATACACTAGCAAGGCATTATCTCCCTTCCATCAAAATATATCAACATATGACAAGGAGATGCTTGCCATTGTGCGCGCAGCAACGAGGTGGAGACCCTACTTGATCGGTCGACGATTTCAAATTAAAACTGACCATAAAAGCCTCAAGTACTTTTTGGAGCAAAAGATATCATCCCCTGAGCAGCAAAAATGGGTAACAAAACTTCTTGGATTTGATTATGAAATAACTTACAAAAAGGGGAAAGAGAATGTTGTTGCAGATACGCTTTCACAACTACCTGAGCAAGCTAAATTTTCGATCGTTTCACTTTCGACTAGCAACTTCCTTGAGGATATTAAGATGGAATGGCAAGAAGATCCAGAGACTAGTAAGATTATAAAAAAATTGGAGGAAGCACTAAATTCCGTGGCTCATTACAATTGGGACTCAAAAGAATTACGCTATAAGGGACGCATTGTGCTTGTGCCAAATTCTACTTGCATCTTCACAAGCAGATTTTGGACAGAGTTATTCCATATGCAGGGCGCTAAATTGAAAATGAGTACGACGTATCACCCACAAACCGATGGCCAGACGGAAGTGATAAACAGGTGCTTGGAGACAGCCCAAAGCCACCCACCGAATATGACTACCCAAAGAGAACTCTAGACCCAGTTGAGTGTCATTATTAATCGACGGATCGTGACTCGACGACGACGACCCATTACTGAAGTGCTAATACAATGGGTGAACTTACTAGTAGAAGGTGTCACTTGGGAGAACTATGACGACTTGAAGATCAAATTCACAGAATTCATGGATTGTTAGCCTTGAGGACAAGGCTGATTTGAAGAGGGCGGGTCTGTTAGGACTCTAGCTAGGAGAGTCCTAATTGATTGGGGCATTCATGTAAAACCTACCTAAGCCGACCCTTATTAAAGAGGTGAAGAGGCCGGTTAGGGTTTGGAGGTTATTTCTTAAAGAAGAATTAGGAGTTGTAAAGGAATAGGAGTCTTGAGTAGGAGTCCTATTGGGAGTCTTGAGTAGAAGTCTTAATTGAGTAGGAGTCCTGAGTAAGAGTCCTATTAGGAGTTAGGGTTTAGAAACCCTATAAATAGTCATGTATTCCTACTCTTTTGATAGGCAATAGATAAATCTTTTCTGCAGCCTTTGAGCAGCAACTTGGAGGAAGGAACCCCTATAGAGTTCTAGGAGGCTTGATCCCCTAAAGAGATCAACCCCAAGCTTAGAATCTGCAAGGGTTCTAACATATTGTTATGTCTAATGCCTGTTTTCGAATGAGGAAACCCTTTGTGATTTTTATATCAAATGAGATGATTTCAAATGAACACTTGTATTTCTGCTTTTGTTATCTTGATACTAAGCCTGCTTGAATTTCTCCTGCCGTCATGGATATGTTAGTCACTTGCTGAGCTCTTTATGCTCACCCCGTTATTATATAAATTTTTCAGGGTAGCTTGTCACACACTGAAAAGCTAGAATTGGGTTGAAGCAGTGAAAGGCTAGAAGATTTTGGACTAATCTTTGTTCGTTGATAGGTTTTTGTTGTATAGTTTACTTTACTTCTAATGTAATGTTAAGGATATGTTGATACTTATGTGTTGTAAAAGTTTAATGGACCGCTCATGTTTATGGAATGATAAGTTTAAGTTGTATAAGGATAAGAACTCATGGTAAATAATTATTTTTTTGTGATTGTATATATTTCTACGATTATGGATTTGTGTTGTGGTTGATGTTTAGTTGAGCTGCGGATTTTATGAATCTTTGAGTGAAGTGGAGTATGATTTATGAAACGTACAGGTTTATGAATTGTGAATATTGATTTAAATGGTTCTTGGTATCCTCAAATATTAGATTGGATCCTGGATTGATTTGTGACGATGAATTATAATATTATTGATTTTAGACAGGGTCACACCTCCTGAATGGATTAAATTCGGGGGGGAGGGGCGTGACAGAGTTGCTCATTGGGCGTGACATATCCCTCATGGATATCTATCCCATTGGAGCAACATCACTTTTCGTTTCGGAGACCACCATCCCCTTGGACTACTCTGATTTGCTGAACAAACTACGCATTGTTCTGCCTCCTACAAACGCACTTGCTAGATTGTGACTCCACGTCAATACAGCCCCCGCTACCCCACACAAGGCCTAGCAACATGCTGAACTCGCTGCACACTTTAGCCTCCTATGGACGTATTCTTCACATGCCGAAGAGAAAGTTTTAATGCTCCAAAGCGTCGAGTTTCGGTCGCCTCGGGATGGCCACGGACATTCCATCATCTGCATACAAGCCCTTGCATGAGTACTAAATTCTTCGAGTTAACAATTCCCTTGACCTCTGTGAGCTTTGCACAACTCTTACGGTCGCTGAGCAACTCATTCCACATTGCGTGGTCTCATCCTTTACCAAGCGCCTCGCTTGCCTTGAGCACCATCAAGTATGGTTGTCAATGTTGAGCCATAGCTCAAACTCAGCCATCCCAACCTTTGTGTGCTCCGCATTCTTCCAAGCTTACTTATTCTCGTGGTGCCTCTTGCGCAAAGGGTTGACCATTCCTCTGAATGCCAATATCAGATGTCCGCTCATCTAACCGACTCCTTTTCCCTACATCTTCATGCCCGTTTTCCCCCAAATGGTCACGCATGCTAGCTGCCCTCAATGCAGCCCTACTAGGTCCCCCACGTTTGCATGCCAAGTGTTTTTATAAGTACTTGTCCCACTCTGATACCATCTATCATGGACTTAGCTTATTTTGCCTAAGTCATGCGGCACCCTTGCATGTCCGTCCGCAAAGGTCAGCCTCCCCGAAACCTCCCAAGATCCCTTAGGACCTACAAAAGAGAAAACGGGTTAGAGAAAGTGTCTCACTCGGGATCTATAAGCAATCATCACCATAAACACTTCATAAACAATGCAAATTACAAGTAGACTTTACAAGCTCAGAACAGTTGTACAATAAAGGGGCAGAATGGTCCACTATAGATTGAAAATCTCTCACAAGTGTCTACATGTCACAACCTTTATTTACAAGCCCAATGCGGCCACCAAACCTAACTAAAATGGGACTATTAAGCCTTCGGCCATCCCTCTACATGTTGTGCAAAGTATAAACATACCGAAAGACACAAACATACATAAGCATTACATCAAAC
>CM017189.1:4156198-4193698 GCA_004837865.1 Musa balbisiana
TAAGAATGCAATGCTGAATCGTTTCAGACCTATGGAGTACGAAAATATTGATGGCCAACTCGCAAAGATTTGACAAACCTCTACGATTCAAGAGTACCAAACTAAGTTTGAGAAGCTATCCTACCTTACTCATGACTGGATTGATCATCAATTATCAGGAACATTCATCGAAGGACTTAAGCCAAAGATAAAAGGGGAGGTTAAGGCACGATAGCCCCATACTATGACAGCTATTATTTTTTTCTCTTGAATACAAAAAGAATGGCTCAACCAAGATGCTTGGAGGATGAGAACTTCTCTTAGGCCCATGGCATATAAACCTCCTTCTGCTCCTAGCTATCCTTCGTTGCCAAAAAAATTGACAAGAGAAGAACTACGTGACCGATCAACAAAGGGTCTTTGTTGGCATTGCGACGAGCCGTGAAACCACGATCATTGCTATAAAAGGGGTCACCTCTTATTGATTGTGTTAGGATCAAGAGTACTAAGAGGGGGGGGGGAGTGAATTAGTGCAGTGAAAAACTTTTGATGATTTCAAAACTGCGTTCGTACAATAAAAAATGATTTCGATGTGAAAGTCGATTCGGAAAGTACTTCAACTTAAGATTAAGCGTAAGTAGAGTTGAAGTAAAGTAATGGAGGCAGTTTATAGTTTAAGATAGAGAGCAGAATGTAAATGCAAACTAAGATTTAGAGTGGTTCAATCAATCTTGACCTACATCCACTTTTGGCTTCCTCCTTCGATGAGGTCACCGATGTCAACTAGAGGCCTTCCTTCAATAGGTGAAGGCCAACCACCCTTTTACAGCTTTACTCTTTTTGACGAACTTAGGAGACAACCCTTACAGATTTTTCACTCCTCTCTTGAATGATCAAAATTTAGAAGAAAAGAGGGAGAAGAACTTCTAGCCTTTTATAACACTTTTAAGCTCTCAAAATCTCAGAATAAATGCTAAGTTTCAGTGCCCTTTCATGCGTGAAAGGGTGGGGTTTATATAGGCCCCAAACTGGTTTGAATTTAGAGCTCAAAAGTGTCATCTCCCGAAATTTCGGGGTCCTGGTGGTACTACCACCATAATTGGGCAGTACTACCGCTTGACAAAGCTCGGAGACTGAGCTTGGGCGGTACCACCGCCTAAGAGGGGTTGTACCACCGCCCAGCCTCACTCGGAGACCGAGCCCAGGTGGTGCCACCGCTTGACATGGGTGGTTCCACCGCCCAGCTGTCCTGGGAGACTTAGCTCCTGGGTGGTGCCACCACCGACCCAACGGTGCCACCGTCGGCTAGGAAATCTGGGTCCGAATAGGCTGATCCATTCAGCCCAATTTGGGTCTGTCAAGGGCCCAATTGCTCCAAGATTAAGCTAATGGAATCACCTCCCATTTCTAACTTAATCATCATGCTAACTATGATTTTTTAAGACATTTATACTGCAGTTTGCTCTGGTGCGTCAATCGCTTCTTCCGGCGAGCTTCCGACGAACTTCCGGCGAACATCCGATGAACCCTCGGCGATGCTCCGGTGGACTTCCGGCAAACTCTTGGACTTGCGACGATCCACTTGGCGAGTTTCTATGAGCTACTTTGGCAAGCTCCTGGACTTCTCCGATTTTTTCCTACAGAACCTCTGATGACCATCCGGACTTCCGTCGAACTCTCAAACTCCCAACGTGATTATAGTCTTGACTCCGGTGCAACTCCTGCTACATGTCTTACTTTCATCGTAGTTAATCCTACACACTTATCTCAACATATGGATTAGATAACAAATAACAATTGACTTCATCATCAAAATCCGAGATTCAACAATCTCCCCCTTTTTGATGATGATAATCCATTAATAACGGAGTTAACCTTAACTCCCCCTATCTATATGCTATACTCGAGATAAGTCATTCTTGAATTCAAAGCCTTTGAATTCAAGAGACATATTGATAAGTTAAGATCGTTTAACCTTATCAATACTCCCATCATGATTCCTATGATGTATCTCTCTAAAAATGATGTCAAGGCTTGACATCAATTTTCAAGTCTTACATTTCAAGTGTGAATGATAGTAATGGTAGCAATTCATCATCTGGTAAGATATCAACATGTAAAATTGCGATGTATGCTTTTGATATCTTAACATAATGCAAGCATTTCAAGTGTTAGCAATCATAGCATTTCATCACATGGTAAGATATCAACATGTAAAATTGCGATGCAAAGTTCTTGATATCTTAACATGATGCATATATGGCATAATGCAAATATAGCAATCATAGCATCGATTTGCCATATATTTTGATGCAAGCTTCTTTTGATATCTTAACATAATTCAAATTCAAATATGGCACTCATAGCATCAATTCATATATTTCTCCCCCTTTGTCATCAACAAAAAGGAGAACGATATAAGCAAATTTTAAATATAAGTACAGTAATGATTCATACCATAACTAGGTTCATATCATTTTTCAACAATGAGTGATAGGATACCAATTATATAAACATCTCAAAGAAAACATGACATGGAGATTACTTCTTCCTTTTTATTTGGTATTATCTTTTTACATGAAGAAGGAAAGCCATTTGTGAGATTACTCGAATGAAGTTAAAATTAATAAGAGATTTAAATCACGTTTCATTTTTACAAGGATCAAGATATGTATGTGAATCAAATCCTTGCTAAAAAAAAAATCTTCCTTTTTCAAGAAGGAATTTATAAGAAAGAATCATATCATCAAATCTATTTCTCGAAAAAAATATTTTTCACACGATAAGTCTATGAGAGATGCATTTGCTAATTGATTCTATATGTCAACAATCAATGATATGAATTAAACGCTATATGACATGCTTATGAAAGCTGCATGAAGTCCGGAAGAGAATAATGCATCGTTAGGATCAAGAAAATCTGAAAATGAAATTTAACACTTTCATGCATTCGGACAAGGTTTTGCTATAGATTTTCAAATACAATCATGAAGATAAAACATGCTTATTATCATAAAAATTTTTGTATCCAAAACACATAATTTCCAACATGTTATTAAGGTATGTAATCATGTAAAATCATCATAACAATTAAGTGATTTGATGTCCGAAAAATAATTTTAATAAGTTCATGCATTCGGACACATCTTTGCCATAGTTTTTCAATGAAGATAAATATGCTCATCAACATGAAAATTTTAGTTTCCAAAACACATAATTTCCAACATGTTATGTAATTGAGTAAAATTCTCATCATATGCAATTAAGTGATTTGATCATTGAATCAAGAAAATCCAAAAAAATAAATTTAATGAGTTCAAGCATTCAGACACATCTTTCAAGGATTAAGTGAGTATGAATCTTTTCAAATCATAATGAGAGTATAACATGCTGATCATAGAAACCAAGGCACAAGATTTTCAAGGTAATCATGTTATAGAGGCAACCAATTTCCACATGAAATTGAAGTGATCAAGGAAAATCCGAGAATGAGTAGCGTAAAGAGATTCAAGGAAAATCTGAAAATGATGTTCAATTAATGTTCTTAATTCTGCATATCAAATAATACATCAAGTAAACATATCAAGGATTAGTAGTCATCAATTCAAGGGGCATTGTGATCAAAGTAGCATAAAGAGTTTTCAACATAATTGTTAGAACAAGACAAGAAGAGATTGTGTCCACATTTACATATACAAGCTCATTCAGGAGGTGGAAAATTAAGATGCCTAAATAAGGAGTCAAATTGTTGATGAATTTGCTATAGCTCAGATAGGATTTGATCTTGGTGATGTTCAAGCCGATCTTGTCTTTATTCAAATCGATCTTGTCTTTGTTCAAAGCGATCCATCTGAATCCCTATGTCTTCGATAGATGATGCAGGAGCTTGCTCAAATGGATGTGTTTCCTTAAATGGACTAGTCGGAGGAGATTGATTACTCCTAAAGATTGGTGTTTCTGGTTCTGGTTCAGGTTGAGGAAATCGATTCTTCTAGGCATTCTAACCCACATACCATTTCTAAATGTACATCTCATTCGTTGAAGTAGATTTTTATTTATGATGCTAAATCTATCTAGCTTTATAACCTCTTCGTCGGGTGGTATTGCAATATCGTAGGCATGGAGTATTCTAATAATTATACTACCATATGGAAGCATCATATTCTTTTTAGATATTTCTATCATGTTTTGTTGGATACGGTAACCAAAACAGTTGTTATATCCTTTCATGATCCAATACATAGTACCTAATTCCATTTGACTTACTTCATCATGATGGTATTGTTTCAGGAGAATAATACTAGTTAAGATGTGATGAAGTATTTTGGTGTTTAGTGGTAATAAATGTTCACAGCTTTTAGGAAGTGTTTCTAAGTTGGGATTACCAAAAATTGTTCCTAAGGCTTCAACGTATGTGGTCTCAACTGTTTCATTATCCCATAGTCCTTTAAAATAATAACCTTTATCTTTTACCGGGATGCTTATCATGTCACAAATGAATCTATCCGTAATGGAAATATGTTGTCCTAAGAGATAGGTAGACACTCTTTCTTCTTCATCTATATGTAGATTGTTGTAAAACAACCTAACAAGTCTAGGGTAGATGGGTTCACTAATTTGTAGGATTGGGAGTAGATCTAAATTTGCAAACCATTGAATTGTCTCTAAATTACTTAATTCATTTAGATCAACATACTTTCCCTTATGGACATTTCTAAACTCTATAGAAGCAAATTTTTGGGCATGTAGTTTTGAATCGAAAAGGGTGGGATCAAAGTATTCTTCTAATCTCCTCTTCCCTTTGTCCCTAAAGGATCTTCTAGAGCCCATAACTACTGCTATTTAAGAAGATAGTAATGAGCAAGAGTAAATGACACAAAACAGAAATCAGAAACCTCTTTGAGAATACCTTAGTTGTGTTCTTCAAGAGGATGAATGATTAATTCTTCATCTTGCACGAAATGGGCAATTTTTGGGCAACTCAAGGAGAGAAATGGAGGTGGAGAAGAGTTAGAGCTGCTAGGAGGAGAAGAGAGTGAGTTGGGGTCAGTTCCACCATCAACCCTAGCTCGGTTTAAAAGGGGCAGAGTTGCGGGCGGTGCAACCGCTTGCTACCCGTGACAGCCTACAAGCGGTGAGCATTGCTTTGAGTGCTGTTTGGGCTAATTTGGATGTTTTCAATTTGAGGAGAGTTTTTGTTTGTGGAGTAATCAACTTTAATTACATAATTACGTAAGAGGTTCCATCTCAAGATGAGAAATTTTGTATGTTCATGATAGAACTTGTGACGCGCATACTCTACTTCAAATGTCATATACAATTTTTGACATGTTCATGACTTATTGTTCAAGCTGGTAAGCTTCGCTAGTTCATGACAAACTTGGCTTGCAGGACGTAAGTTCATGATATGGTTGGATCCGAAAATAAAGAAGGAATGAATCCGACAAATTCAGAAATCCAGAGGATGTGTGAAGGGAGAATTAAATATGAGTTTCAAAATCTAAGGGATCAAATAGGGTTGTATCAGTATCACAATGTAATATTAATTCTCTAATCCTCTTTTTACCATTTAGGCTAGAGAGCATCACGTGTCTTTTTTAGATCTTGGGTCATGAATATTGAGCACCCAAAAAGCAAGATATTATCTCTTGCTCCTAGCTTGTGACGATCTATGTTTCTACAAGAAAGAATAATTTTTAGGTATCCATTTACTTTTGGGTGCCTCAAACACTGATCTAAATTATTTATCATGTTGCATAGAATTTATCGTGGTTCCTTTAGGAACTCAAATCAGTTTGTTTGGACTAACTTACTTGAATGGACAATGATAAGTTCTATGTCTATGTTTGTAAGAAAAGTTGCATTTGCTTTGGTGTCGAATATGTAAGATAGGGCCTTTAATGAAGGTGGTTGGATTTTGGTGAGGACTTCTCACAAATCCAATTCTACTTCTTTTAGGAACATGACCCTTATTTGTAAGGATCATATTCAAAGACTTGCTACCAACCTCGAATTTCTTCAAGGTATCCTTAAGTAGCAAGTTCTCCTTTTGGAGAGTTTCTAGATCATGGCATTTTTTACATGGAGCTAAACTATCATGATATTCAATTTTTAATTTATCGAAATTACAAGTAAGACTATTATGCTCCTTTTTTAGTAATTTGTATTTGTTACTAATAGTTTTGCATTCATCAAATAAGTCATTGAAGGCATTTAGTAATTCGTCAAATGATAAATCTGCATTAATTAAATTCGTTATCTCATCTCCGATGGCCATTAGGGCGTAATGAGCAACTTGCTCGTTGGACTCCTCTTTTTCGGATGCGCTTGAGTCATCCCACGTTGCTTTGAGCACCTTCTTCTTTGGTGTTTTCTTCTTGGCTTGGGGATAATCACTTTTGTAGTGTCCCGGCTTCTTGCATTCATAGCAAATAACTTGGTCCTTTTTGGGTTCAAATTTATTTTTTGTGTCATTTTTAAACTTGTTTCTTTTAATGAATTTTTTGAATTTCCTTTTTAGAAGTGCCAAGTCATCGTTACAGTCTTCATCACTTGAGTTTTCTCTCAAGTGGTCTTCGAAAGTTCTAAGTGTCATATTCTTCCTGTTCTTTGGAAGGATGTCTTCTTGTTCTTCATGAGCTTTGCAACTCATTTCGTAGGTCATTAATGACCCGATTAATTCTTCAAGAGGGAAGTTGTTTAAATCTTTAACCTCTTGAATAGCAGTGACTTTAGGGTCCCAACTCTTAGGAAGGGATCTTAGAATCTTATTTATGAGCTCAAAATCCAAAAAACTTTTGCCGAGTCCTTTTAAACCATTGACGACATCCGTGAAATGGGTGTACATGTCGCTAATAGTCTCGCTCCGTTTCATTCGAAAAAGTTCAAAAGAATGTATTCATTCCAATCGATCATTGGAAGAGAAGATTTCAAAAATCCATTTTTGACAAGATTTTGAAGTTCAAATTCCATTGAAATAAGAAAGATCCTCATTCGGGTCTTCCAATAGGTGTAGTCCGTCCTATTGAACATGGGTGGACGTGTAATAGAGTGGCCTTCTTGATTTCCGGCGTATGCCATCTCTCTTGGGTTTTAATCTGATTAAGAGTTAACCCCGCTCTGATACCAATTGTTAGGATCAAGAGCACTAAGAGGGGGGGGGAGAATTAGTGCAGCAGAAAACTTTCGATGATTTAAAACTGTGTTCGTATGATAAAAAATGATTTCGATGTGAAAGCCAATTCAGAAAGTACTTCAACTTAAGATTAAGCATAAGTAGAGTTGAAGTAAAATAATGGAGGCAGTTTGTAGTTTAAGATAGAGAGTAGAATGTAAATGCAAACCGAGATTTAGAGTGGTTCGGTCAATCTTGACCTACATCCACTTTTGGCTTCCTCCTCCGATAAGGTCACCGACGTCCACTAGAGGCCTTCCTTCAATAGGCGAAGGCCAACCACCCTTTTATAGCTTTACTCCTTTTGACGGGCTTAGGAGACAACCCTTACAGATTTTTCACTGCTCTCTTGAATAATCAAAACTTAGAAGAAAAGAGGGAGAAAAACTTCTAGCCTTTTACAACACTTTTAAGCTCTCAAAATCTTAGAATAAATGCTAAGTTTCGGTACCCTTTCATGCATGAAAGGGTGGGGTTTATATAGGCCCCAAACTGGTTTGAATTTGGAGCTCAAAAGTGTCGTCTCCTGGAATTTCGGAGTCCTGGCGATACTACCGCCTGATAGAGCTCGAAGACCGAGCTCGGGCAGTACCACTGCCCAGCCTCACTCAGAGACCGAACCTAAGTGGTGCCACTGCATGACATGGGTGGTTCCACTACCCAACTGTCCTGGGAGACTCTACTCATGGGCGATGCCACCGCCGGCCACGAAATCTGGGTCAGAATGGGCTGATCCATTCGGCCCAATTTGGGTCTATCAAGGGTCCAATTGCTCCAAGATTAAGTTAATGGGATCACCTCCCATTTCTAACGTAATCATCATGCTAACTACGATATTTTAAGACATTTATACTATAGCTTGCTCCGGTGTGTCAATCGCTTCTTCCGGCGAGCTTTCGGTGAACTTCCAGCGAACATCCGACGAACCCTCGGCGATGCTCCGGCGGAATTCTGGCAAACTCATGAACTTGCGACGATCCACTTGGCGAGTTCCGACGAGCTTCTTTGGCAAGCTCCTGGACTTCTCATATTTGTTCCCGTAGAACCTTCGATGACCATCCAGACTTCCGTCGAACTCTTGAACTCCCAACGTGATCATCGTCTTGACTCCGGCACAACTCCAACTGCATGTCTTACTTTCATCATAGTTAATCCTGCTCACTTATCTCAACATATGGATTAGATAACAAATGATAATTGATTTCATCATCAAAATCCGAGATTCAACAGATTGAACCTCTTGAAGACATGGAGGAGAAGGTCCAGGAGTAAGAGGAAGTAGTCACAGATGGAGAATAGCAGCCAGTTGATATTATGATACATGCTCTTGCCGGTTACGTGAACCCATAAATGATGAAAGTGGGAGGACTTCTGAAGCAACAACCTATCACTATTCTTATTGACACTGGGAGCACTAATAATTTTATGAACATCAAGGTTGCTATCCGGATTGCCTTACCTATCAAGAATTACAGTAGGTTTGACATTACGGTCGTCGACGGACGGATTTTGAAGTGTGATCGTGGTGCCTGCAGGTGAAACTGTTGTTGCAGGACCAAGAGATAATTGTAGATTTCTTCCTCCTCCCTTTTGATGATTATGAAGCCGTGTTCAGCATCGAATGGCTAATGACATTAGGTGATGTTTACTGGAACTTTGCAAAACTAATTATGAGATTTTACAGTAACGGGAAACAAGTGATACTGCACGGGAAACGTGGGGGTGACATAATGATGATTTGCACACAATGAATGGAGAAGGTTTTGCACAAAGCATGCAGCAGCTTTTTGGTACAACTTGAGCAGCAAACTAAGGGAGAGCTAATAGAATTTGAAGATCCAAACCTACTTCCTTTGCTTGCTAAATTTTAAGATATATTTGACGAACTGTGCAACCTACCTCCTACCCATCGACATGATAATTCTATACTGATTCTTTCGGGCAAATCTCCAGCAAATACTTGGCCATATCAATATCCACATCTCTAGAATGATGAAATAGAAAAGATTATAAAAGAGATGCTTCAAGCAGGAATTAATCGACCAAGTTGCAGCCCCTACTCTTCACTAGTGCTCCTCGTATGAAAGGACGGAACATGGCGAATGTGTCTTGATTACCGAGCTCTCAATAGCATAACTATCAAGGATAAATATCCTATTCTAGTAGTAGATGAATTCCTTAATGAATTAAAGGGAGCAAAAGTCTTCACAAAGCTAGATCTTCGATTTGGGTATCATCAAATACGAGTGTGCAAAGAAGACATACCGAAAACCGCCTTTCAAACATACAATGGCCACTATGAATTTTTGGTCATGCCCTTTGGTCTCACCAATACTCCCTCCACTTTCCAGAGTCTTATGAATGATATCTTTGTAAGTTTGTGCTGGTTTTCTTCGACGATATCCTTATTTATAGCCCTTCTCTTGAAAGTCATTTTCAGCACTTACGACTTATTTTGACGATTTTGCGAGAACATGTTCTTTTTTTCAGAAAATCAAAGTGCAACTTTCTTCAATAAAAGGTGAAACATCTAGGGCATATAATATCAAAGGAAGGTGTGGCAATGGACCTCTCCAAAATTGAAGCAATGCAGAATTAGCCAACCCTGAGGAACATAAAATCGCTATACAGCTTTCTCGGTTTAACATGCTACTATCGCAAGTTCATGAAAAACTATGGAAAGATCAATGCACCCCTTACTTCCTTGCTAAAAAAGGATACTTTCCAATTGTCAAACAAAGCCATCACCACCTTCAACGAACTTAGGACCGCAATGACGACAATGCCCATGCTAGCGCTACCCAACTTCGACAAGACTTTTGTTATTGAAGCCGATGCCTCTGGAGTCGGAATTGGTACTATACTAATGCAAGATGGTCGCCCCCTTACTTATACCAGTAAGGCATTATCTCCTTCCCATCTCAAGATAACTATTTACGACAAGGAGATGCTCGCGATTATGCATGCGATAACCAAATGGAGACCATACTTGATCGGGCGATACTTTCAAATCAAGACCGACATACAAGCCTAAAATATTTCTTGGAGCAGAAGTTATCTTCTCCCGAGCAACAAAAATGGGTTACAAAGCTTTTTGGATATGATTATGAAATAACTTATAAAAAGGGGAAAAAGAATGTTGTTGTAGATGCGCTTTTATGACTACCCGAGCAAGCTGAAATTTCAACCATTTCATTTTCGACCAGCAACTTCCATGAAGATATTAAGAGGGAACTACCAGCGACTTCTCTTATCAACCTTTCCGGTGCAAGGACTCAACTAATAGTAGGGGGGGCTAAGGGCTTCAGTATTGCTAGTCAGGGAGCGACCCTAGTCCTCTGGGCCTCATGGTTCAATCGCTCCTCTTAAAGTCGTGCGAAAGAGATGGCTGCCATAAGCGTGTATGGTTGTCGTAGTTTAACTTTTCCCCAAATCTCCAGCTTCAAGCCCTCAATAAAGGTCCCCAATAGCTATTTTTCAGACCAATCATGAGTTTGATTAGATAACCATTCAAACCTGGTTTCATACTCTTGAATGGTGGAGGTATGTCATATCTTTGCTAGTTGTCCGTCAATGTTCTTGTAATCGGTTGGTCTGAAGCGAATTAGTAGTCCTTCTTTGAATTGTCACCATAAGAGGACTCTATGAGTGTGTTCAAACTAGTCAAACCACTGTATGGCATCCCCTTTAAGATGTATAGCCGTAATTTCCATTATTGATGTGTCCGTAATTTTGTGGTACCGAAAATATCGCTCTACATACAAGATCCAACCAATCGGGTCTCCTTCTTCCCATCTAGGAAAGTCCACCCTCATGCATAATAGTTGGGATCGGTTATAGAGCCTCCTCTCTCTTAAAAGTCATATCTTCAGGCTTAGTGTGATTAGTCGGAGCTCTCTCCTTGATGTGATTTCTTCGGGCTTGGTGGTCGACCCAAACTAAGTTTAGTAATGAGAGTCCAAATCTTATCCTCCATTCACACCTCGAAGGCTTCGAATTTAGCATTGATTACCTCCTCAGATGCCATAGTATATGCCTCCAAATCGGTGATGTTAAGATCTCTCTTTTGTTGTCGGGTTAAAGGCATATATAGTTTGAGAGAAGCAATGGTCGAAAGGGTTGGTGGATTGGTGGAGGTAGGCTACGATTTAGGCTTATTTTGTGGTTGTTTTGGGTGCAGTTTGAGGGTGTGGTTTGATGGAGTTTTAGGGCTATGATTATTGATGTGTCCGTAATTTTGTGGTACCGAAAATATCGCTCTACATACAAGATCCAACCAATCGGGTCTCCTTCTTCCCATCTAGGAAAGTCCACCCTCATGCATAATAGTTGGGATCGGTTATAGAGCCTCCTCTCTCTTAAAAGTCATATCTTCAGGCTTAGTGTGATTAGTCGGAGCTCTCTCCTTGATGTGATTTCTTCGGGCTTGGTGGTCGACCCAAACTAAGTTTAGTAATGAGAGTCCAAATCTTATCCTCCATTCACACCTCGAAGGCTTCGAATTTAGCATTGATTACCTCCTCAGATGCCATAGTATATGCCTCCAAATCGGTGATGTTAAGATCTCTCTTTTGTTGTCGGGTTAAAGGCATATATAGTTTGAGAGAAGCAATGGTCGAAAGGGTTGGTGGATTGGTGGAGGTATGTCATATCTTTGCTAGTTGTCCGTCAATGTTCTTGTAATCGGTTGGTCTGAAGCGAATTAGTAGTCCTTCTTAGATGACAGCAAAGGTGTGAAAGAAATCAGTGAAAGTTGTTGCAGGTATGTAGATCATCAAATGACTCAATGCAACATGATAAGCTATGTAGATCGATTTTTGAGGCACCCAAGGTCAAATGAGTACCTAAAAATCATCTCTTTTTATAGAAAAATGTACCATCACAAGCTAGGTGCAAGATATGGTACCTTGATAGTGGATGCTTGAGGTATATGACTGGAGATCCATCTTATTTCTCTAAGCTCACCAGCCTAGACGAAGAATATGTCACATTCGGAGACGACAACAAGGGTAAAATCATTGACAAAAGAACCATAGGTAACAAATCCAACCTTCTTATTGAAGATGTATTGTTAGTTGAAGGTTTAAAGTATAACCTTTTGAGTATTAGTCAATTATGTGATAAAGGATATATTGTTAGATTTAAATCTAACGCTTGTATTATTAAAAAACCATACAAAACACATCTATGATTGCACTAAAACAAAATAACATATACTATTGACATTAATGATCTTTGCAATGAAATATGTTTTTCAGTTTTGAATAACGATGCTTAGCATTGGCAAAGAAGATTAGGTCATGCTAGCATGAAACTAATCTCTCAAATCTTATCTAAAGAACTTGTGAGAGGAATTCCTTACATTAAGTTCGTTAAAGATAATGTGTATAATGCATGTCAACTTGGAAAACAAATAAAAGATAGTTTCAAATCAAAGAATCAAATAAGTATCTCTAGACCATTGCAATTGATCCATATGGACTTGTTTGGACCTATTGAAGGAAGGCCTTTAGTGGATGCCGGTGACCTCAACGGAGGAGGAATCCGAAAGTGGCTGTAGGTCACTGTTAGGACTCTAGCTAGGAGAGTCCTAATTGAGAGGAACATTCATGTAAAACCTACCTAAGCCGACCCCTATTAAAAAGGTAAAGAGGTTGGCTAGGGTTAGGAGGTTGTTTCTTATAGATGAATTAGGAGTTGAAAAGGAATAGGAGTCTTGAGTAAGAGTCTTATTAGGAGTTGGTTAAAAGTCGGAGTCTTGAGTAGGAGTCTTATTAGGAGTTAGGGTTTAGAAGCCCTATAAATAGTTATGTATTCCTCCTTTTTTCATAAGCAATAGATGGATATTTTCTATAGCCTTAGAGTAGCAACTTGGAGAAAGGAACCCTATAGAGTTCCAGAAGGCCGATCCCCTAAAGAGATCAACCCCAAGCTTAGAATCTGTAAGGGTTCTACCACTTGGTATCAGAGCAGCGTTCTTGGCATCTCGCTGCCCTTCCACAGCCATCCATCATCCCTCCATAGCCATCCAAAGCAATTCCCACAATTGCTTAAAAGATCATCGCCAAATTTTGCCATCATCTCCACCACCGCGGATCATTCTTTGATCTCTCTGTGAATTGCAACAGGTTTTGGTTTTGTACCTTACTACTGCTGCAATTTAGTTATCCTTATTTGAAAATTTAAAAAAAAATTATTCCTATATTGCTGCATAAACTTTTCATGGCAAAGTTTTCATCTCTACGATGAAAGATACATTGCAGAATTCCAACCGTATAGCACAATCTGTTTGATCTTACTATTATGTTTTTTTCTGCCCAAATCTCTATGAAATTTTTATGATAGCTTTAACACTTATGATAGTAGATTTTTCTTTTGTTTTGTTGAAAAATTCTCAATATAAATCACTGATCTTTTACATCTAATCTACTACAATTGAAAATCTGTGCTGCAGAAAATTTCAATCGCATATTGTTGCCTTAACTGATCTACTTGCAATCTTTTTCGAACGAAATTTCTTATACACTTCATAGATCATCTTGGCTTCCATCTATGATTAATCTATTAAGGAATTCATCTCTAAAAATGATTTTGTGTTGCTGCAAATTTTCATCGTAATCCGCTAAAATTTTTCGACGAGAATTCTGCTATCGCAACTTGCACCAATTTTCTTGCTATTATACTGAAAAAATTTTCTTGATTAAATTAGACATCTTTGCTGTCATATAAATTGAGATTTTGTTGTCAATTCCCTCCTTAAATCTCTCAAGTTTTTGGTGAAAATTTCATCGAGAAACCGTTGTTTCTTCGACGACAATTCTACTCTTACAAGACAACACAATTCTGCAACAAACTTTCACTAATTTCTTTCAAACCTTTGCTGCCATCAACCACAGATCTAAAACATTCATCCATATCCCTAAAACTCCACTAAACCACATTCTCAAAATGCACTCAAAATAGCTACAAAACAAGCCTAAATCGCAACCTACATCCACCAATCCACCAACCCTTACGACCATCACTTCTCTCAACCTATACATGCCTATAAACCCGACAAGAAAAGAGAGATCTTAACATCACAGATTTGGAGGCATATACTATGGCATCTAAGGAGGCAATCAATGCTAAATTTGAAGCCTTGGAGGCGCGAATGGAGGATAAGATTCGGACTCTCTTTACCGAACTCAGTTTGGGCCGACCACTAAGCCCAAAGAAATCACATCAAGGAGAGAGCTCTAACCAATCGCACCAAGCCTAAAGAGATGACTTCCAAGAGAGGGAAGATTATATGACTGACCTTAACTATCCACACATGAGGGTGGACTTCCCTAGATGGGAAGAAGGAGACCCGATTGGTTGGATCTCGTGCGCGGAGCGATATTTTCGGTATCATAAAACTGCGGATGCATATATGGTAGAAATTGCAGCTATACATCTTGAAGGGGATGTCATACAGTGGTTTGACTAGTTTAAATATACTCATGGAGTCCTCTCATGGTGACAATTCAAAGAAGGACTATTGATCTGCTTCGGACCAACCGATTATGAGAACATTGACGAACAACTAGCAAAGATCCAACAAACCTCTACCGTTCAAGAGTACCAAACCAGATTTGAAATGTTATCTAATTAAACTCATGATTGGTCTCAAAAATAACTATTGGGGACCTTCATTGAGGGCTTGAAGCCGGAGATCCTGGGAGAAGTTAAAGCACGATAACTGTACACGCTTATGGCAGCCATCTCTTTCGCACGACATCAAGAGGAGTGATTGAACTCTGAAGCCCGGAGGACTAGGATTACTTTTCAACCTACAGTATTAAAGCCCTTAGCCTCCCCTACTATCAATCAAGTTCTTGCACCAAAAATGATGATAAGAGAAGAGCTTCGGGAGCAATCTACGAAGGAGTTATGTTGGCACCGCGACGAGCCGTGGAGCCGCGAGCATCGCTGTAGAAAAGAGAGACTTCTTTTGATTGAACCAGTAGAAGAAGAGGTCATGGAATATCTAGAAGAGAGCCTTGATAATAAAGAAGAAGATGTAGAAGAAGAGCCACAACCAACCGAAGTTACAATACATGCATTAGCCGGCTACTCAAACCTGCAAACGATGAAAGTTAAAGGCCTTCTCAAACAACAATCGATCACTTTCTCATCGACATGGGCAGCACTAATAACTTCCTAGATAGTAAGGTTGCTGTTCGGATGGCCTTACCTATCGAGTATTACAGTAGGTTTAACGTCAAGTTCACCGACGGACGGATTTTGAAGTGTGATCGTAGGTGCCCGTGGGAGAAACTATTACTGCAGGAACAAGAGATAATTACAGATTTCTTCCTCCTCCCTCTTGATGATCATGAGGCCATGCTCAAAATTGAATGGTTAATGATATTAGGTGATGTTTTCTGGAATTTTATGAAACTAATTTTGAGATTTTATAGTAAAGGGAAACAGGTGATTCTACATGGGAAACATGGGGGCGACGTAATGATGATTTGCACACAACAAATGGAGAAGATTTTGTATAAAGCATGCAACGGCTTTTTGGTACAACTTGAGCAGAAAACTAAGGGAGAGCCAATAGAATTTGAAGATCCAAACCTACTTCCTTTGCTTGCTGAATTTTCAGATATATTTGACAAACCGCGCAACCTACCTCTTGCCCATCGTAATGATTATTATATACCGATTCATCTAGGCAAACCTCCTACAGATACTTGGCTATATCAATATTCATATCTGCAGAAGGATAAAATAGAAAGGATTATAAAAGAGATGCTCAAAATAGGAGTTATTCGGCCAAGTTGCAGCCCCTACTCTTCACCGATGCTCTTCATACGAAAGAAGGATGGAACATGGCGAATATGCATTGATTACCGAACCCTCAATGGCATAACCATCAAGCACAAATACCCTATTCCAATAGCAGATAAATTGCTAGATGAAAGGGAGCACAAATCTTCATAAAGCTGGACCTTCGTTCCGGGCATCATCAAATATGAGGGTGCAAAGAAGACATACCGAAAACTGCCTTTTGAACACACAACGGCCACTACGAATTTTTGCTTTTTTCACCAGAAGGTGGAATATCTTGGGCATATTATATAAGAGGAAGGTGTGATAGTGGACCCCTCCAAAATTGGAGCAATGCAAAACCGGTTGACCTCGAGGAACATAAAATTGCTACGTGGCTTTCTTGGTTTAATAGGCTACAATCACAAGTTCATGAAAAACTATGGAAAGATCAGTGCACCACTTATTCCCTTACTAAAAAAATATATCTTCCAATGGTCGGAAAAAGCCTCTGCTGCCTTCGACAAACTTAAGGTAGCCATGACGACGACACCGGTGCTAGCACTACGAAATTTCAGTCGACCATTCATTATTGAGGTTGATGCATCTGGAGTCAAAATTGGAGCCATTCTCATGCAAGATGGTTGACCACTGGCATACACTAGCAAGGCATTATCTCTCTCCCATCAAAATATGTCAACATATGATAAGGAGATGCTCGCCATTGTGCGTGCAGCAATAAGGTGGAGACCCTACTTGATCAGTCGATGATTTCAAATTAAAACTGACTATAAAAGCCTCAAGTACTTTTTGTAGCAAAAGATATCATCCCCTGAGTAGCAAAAATGGGTAACAAAACTTCTTGGATTTGATTATGAAATAACTTACAAAAAGGGGAAAGAGAATGATGTTGCAGATGCGCTTTCACAACTACCCGAGAAGCTAAATTTTCGACCGTTTCACTTCCGACTAGCAACTTCCTTGAGGATATTATGATAGAATGGTAGGAAGATCCAAAGACCAGTAAGATTATAAAAAAAATTGGAGGAAGCATTATGCTCCATGGCTCATTACAATTGGGACTCAAATGAATTACACTATAAAGGATGCATTGTGCTTATGACAAATTCTACTTGCATCTTCACGAGCAGATTTTGAACAAAGTTATTTCATATGTAGGGTACTAAATTGAAAAGGAGTATGACATATCACCCACAAACCGACAGCCAGACGAAAGTTGTAAATAGGTGCTTGGAGACCGCCCAAAGCCACCCATCAAATATGACTACTCAAGGATAACTCCAGACCCAGCCAAGTGCCATTATTGATCAACGGATCGTGACTCGACGACGACGACCCACTACTGAAGTGCTAATACAGTGGGTGAACCTATTGACAGAAGATGCCACTTGGGAGAACTATGACGACTTGAAGATCAAATTCCCAGAATTCATGAATCGTCAGCCTCGAGGACAAGGCTGATTTGAAGAGGGCGGGTTTGTTAGAACTCTAGCTAGTAGAGTCCTAATTGAGAGGGACATTCATGTAAAATCTACCTAAGCCAACCCCTATTAAAAAGGTAAAGAGGTCAGCTAGGATTAGGAGATTGTTTCTTATAGAAGAATTAGGAGTTGAAAAGGAATAGGAGTCTTGAGTAGGAGTCTTATTAGGAATTGATTAGAAGTAGGACTCCTATTAGGAGTTAGGGTTCAAGCTTAGAATCTGCAAGGGTCCTAACAGTCACATTGACCGAACCACTCTAAATTCTAGTTTGCATTTCATTTTGAGCAATTTACATTACTACAAATCTCCTTAATCTTCTCTTACACTTTTACGAAAGCTCTCAAGTTCAATTTCTCTTCGAAATGGATTGAATCGAAACCATTTTCATAGGAATCAATTTTAATCAAAATAAAGACATTTGAAATCGGGAAAGTTTTTCACTGCACTAATTCACCCCCCCCCCTCTTAGTGCCGCTCTTGATCCTAACACCATTGCTTACAGCACTAACATTGGGTAGTACCATCGTTTGGTCTAGTAGTACTACCGCCTAACACAGTTTGAGAGACTGTGTCTAAGTGGTACCACTACCTAACCCTGCTATAGTACACTAAATGGGCTAAACAACAAGCCCAATTCAGCCCTGATTCAGGCCCAATTGACCTCCTAATTGAGTTGGCCTAATTACATTCTAAACTAACTTAATTAGACTTTAAACTAACTTGATCTAGACATAATTGATTACAAGCGAATCCTATATTATTCGACATGTTATTGGTTCATAAGTGCTTCGCCTAATCCTTCATTGCATCATCCTCTTTTGCGGCCTTTTGCCCAATCGGCATGTTGACCTTTGCAACTCCGATCTTCTTAGTGTAATGTCCGCTCTTCTAGGCCCGATGCCCAAAACTTATGGCATGAAGCCTTCTACCAACATATCAATCGATCCTCTGGCTCGACGTCTAATCTTGTGACATGTTCCACTCCGGCCCAACATTCGATTCCTCCTGCTTCAATTAATTTGCCTCTCCTGATTGAAGCTAGTCTTGCATCACGCAAAATGTAGATTAGATCATAACATTATCAATTGGTTTCATCATTAAAATTTCAAATTCAATATTAAGGACATGATTCTGAACTATTGTCCCTTCAATCGTCTTGGTACGGAAGAGACCCTTGGATATCTTATATCGCTAAGTTATTCCTTGTTTCTCAAATAATTTACGTAGATATAGGGGAATGGATTTGGCATCCATCTTTTCATGGTGCCTATATAACTCGGGAGTCATGGAACCCAATATATAAAACAGAGCAAAAATGGAGTCATCTATCTACTTGACGTAGCAAGCGATCTTATCCTTACTTGCTGCTTCCTCAGGTGTAGGTTGTTAGGATTGTAAAGGCACTAAGAGGGGTGGGGGTGAATTAGTGCTTTCAAAAAGTTGAACCAATTTAAAAACTTTTATTTGATGGAAGCTATATCGAAAATGCATTTAACTTAAAATGTGTGTAAGAGTAGTGAGCAAGTAAATTAGTTTATAATAGGAATAAAAAGCATAAAGGAAAATGCAAACCAATTAATAGTGGTTCGATCATCCAACCTACATCCATGCCCAATTTCTCTTCTCTCGAGGCCACTGGTTATCACTATCAATCTTCTTTTCAATAGACAAAAATCAACTACTCTTGTACAACTCTTTCTCCTTTTCATTGTCTCAGGAGAGAACCTTCACACATCTCTTTTACAATTAGACCTCATTCCTACATTAGAAGACTTCTAAGACCAAGGAGGAAGAGACTCAACAACTCAAGAGAGTTTACACACTTTTCTGTCAATAATTCTTTCTCCTTTCTACTCTTTTTCATACTATCTCAAGCAAGAATGAGTGGTGTATTTATAGGCCCCAAATAGCTTTAAAAATAAAGCCAAAAATTTAAATCCCCGGGTTTTCGGGGTAATGGCGGTAACATCGCCTAATCTGGATGATACCATTGCCTGATACAGTTTGGTAGACTATGTTTAGGTAGTACCATTGCTAGTATGGGTGATACCACCACCTGACACTAGGTGATACCATCACTGATCTTGGTAGTACCACTATCGGGTATTTTAGAAAAGTACATTTTGTACTTTCTAACTCATAGGCGGTTCCACCGCCAAGCCTAGCAAAGCCACCACCTGGCCTAACTTTAGGTCACTGAATTGGCCTTCCAATAGGTCTAATTCAACCCTAATTCAGGCCCAATGGGCCCATAATCAAGTTAGCATGGTTACACCCAAAAGTAACTCAATAAAGACCTAAACTGCTTCGATCAAGATACAAATATGAATTATACGTTGTTTGGCATGTCATTGATTTATTCGATGCTTCATCTGAACCTTTAGCATATCGTCCTCTCCTTCGACATATTGCCTGATATAATGGTATGTTGATCTCCCGTAATATTCAATCTTCTTGGCGTAATGTCCAATCCTTCTAGCCCAATGCCCGAACTCATGACATGAAGTTTATCTTCTAGCATATCGACCAATCCTCTAACCCAACGTCTAATCTCTAACATAATCCATTATGACCCATCGTTTGATTCTTCCTACTTCAATCGATTTGCCTTTCCTTGGTCAGACTAGTCATGCATCACTCAAATGTGTTGAATCTCATATTTTGATGATGAAATTAATTGGTAAAATATTTGATCTAATCCTTTGCTAAGATATGTGTGTAGGATTAACTACGATATCAGTAAGACGTAAAGTAGGTGTTGTGCCATTGTCAAAATCGGGATCTCATTGGGAGTTCGAGAGTTTGCCAGAAGTCCGGATGTTTGTCGAAAGTTTTGCTAGAACCAACCGAGAAGTCCAGGAGCTTGCAAAAGAAACTCATCAAAGCTCACCAAAAAGATCGTCATAAAGTACGGGAGCTTACTAGGAGTCTATCGTAGCATTACTGAGAGTTCATTGGATATTCACCGGAAGTACGCCAAAAGCTCGCCAGAAGAGCAATTAACACACTAGAACATGAAGAGCCTTAATCATGCCTTAATTATCATAGTTAGAGCGTAAATTAAGTTAGGATTGGGAGATAATCCCACTAATTTAAGTAGGGGCCAACTAGGCCCTAAGTTGGGCAGGTTTGGGCTGGATTCAAGGCCCAACCAAGATGCTGAAAGCCTGGCCGGCGATGTAATCGCTTGGGAAACAGCACCCCAAGAATTCTGGGCGATGGTACCTCCAACAGTTATTGCTGCCAATGGTGGTACCACCCCGGTCAAGCGGTGGTATCGCCAAAGCTCAGTGTCCGAGCTCTGTCAAGCGGTGGTACTGCCCAGACTAGGTGGTGGTACCGCCCAATGTCAAGTGTTAGGCAATGGTACCACCCAGTAATGACGGTGGTACCACCAGTACCTCGAAAATCCGGAATGAGACACTTTTTGGCTCCATTTTTGAAGCCATTGGGGCCTATAAAAACCCCACCCTTTCCTGCATGAAAGGGCACAAAAAGTATTGAGATAATCTTGAGTTATTGGGGTGTAAAAGTGTTGGAAACAAGTGCTAGAGCCTTCCTCCTCCCTTTCTAAGTTTTGAGATCATTCAAGAGAAGTATAAGACTTGTAAGGGTTCTCTCCTAAACCCATGAAAAGGAAAAAGCACTATAAAAGAGGTGACTGGTCTTCACCTATTGAAGGAAGGCCTTTAGTGGATGCCGAAGACCTTGTCGAAGGAGGAATCCGAAAGTGGATGTAGGTCACATTGACCAAACCACTCTAAATTCTGGTTTGCTTTCCATTTGTGCAAATTTACTTTACTACAAACCTCCTTAATCTTCTCTTGCACTTTTATGAAAGCTTTCGAGTTCAACTTCTCTCCGAAATAGATTGAATCGAAACCATTTTCATCGAAATCCGTTTTAAACAAAAAGAATAATTTTTTGAAATATCAAAAGTTTTTCACTACATTAATTCACCACCCCTTTTAGTGTCACTCTTGATCCTAACAATTGGTATCAGAGCAAGGTTCACTCTCATCTAGTTTTAAACCCAAGAGAGATGGAATATGCCGGCAATCTAGAGGGTCATTCAATTACACATCCGCCCATGTTCAATGGGACGGATTACACATATTGGAAGACTAGAATAAAGATCTTCCTAATTTCAATGAACAATTGGAATGAGTTGGAGAAGAAGACTTTTGCTTTAAACGCAAAGGCTATGAATGCCTTGTTTTGTGCCATGGGTAAAAATGAGTTTAATCGTGTGTCTATTTGTGAAACTACTTTTGATATTTGGCACACACTCGAAGTGACTTATGAAGGCACTGTTAGGATCGGAGCGGCACTAAGAGAGGGGGTGAATTAGTGTAGCGGATTAAAACTTGTAAGTTTGAAAACGATTTCGTAAATGCTTAGATATTTCGATTAGACAATGAACGACTTGATAAAAGTAGCTCGAGTAAAGTGAGAAGATGAAAACCGTAAGCTTGCTGCTATGTAAATAATGATTTCAGAAAGGTAGGTACTTACACATTCAAGGAACACACCAATTTAAAGCGGTTCGGTCAAATGACCTACATCCACTTGCGAAGCCTTCTTTGATGAGGCTCCCAACTTCCACTAGCAAATTACTTTGAAGGGGAAGGACAAATACCCCTCTTACAACCTTTTACAAGTGGTTCACACTCTTACAAATTTTCAACGAGAAAGAAGGAGGTGAACACTCAAGCAATTGAAAACAAGACTTGCTAAAGACTTTGCTAAGGCTTTTATATCAATCTATTGCTCCTCAAAGGTTGTTTTCTCTGTTGAGAATTGAGAGGTATTTATAGACCCCAAGAGGATTCAAATTTGGGCTCCAAATTTTGAATTCTCTTGGGTTCCCGGAGCTGGCGGTGCCACCGCCATTGAATTCTCTTGGGTTCCCGGAGCTGGCGGTGCCACCGCCTGTTAGTGGCGGTGCCACCGCCTATCAATGTCACATTAACCGTTAACTGGTGGTGCCACCGACCTCTCAGGTGTTGGGCGGTGCCATCGCCCAGTCCAGTGGTGCCAACGCCGGACCTCTCAGGTTTTGGGCGGTGCCACCGCCCAGTCTAGTAGTGCCACCACCTGGACTATTCCAACTCACTAGTTGGGCTCCAAACTTGGCCCAAACTAGTCTAAACTCAGGCCCAATTGGCCCCTATCCAGGTTATAGGATTAACTCCTTAATCCTAACCCTAATTACATACAAACTATAAAATTAAAACATAGTCCTAAGCAAGTTTTTAACTGGCAATGTCGAGTTTCCTTCCGGCGATCTTCCGGCGGACTCCCAGCAGGCTCCCGATCTTGTGGCAAGTTCAGCAAGTCTTTTGGCACATAGTCGAGCCTTCTCAGTGATCTCCACGAACCTCCAACGATCTCTTTGGCGGACTTTCGAAAATTTCAACAAGTCCCCGATTTCTTCTCGATTGGTTCCGGCAGCATCTCCGACGAATCTTTGGACTCTCGAACACCCATCAAACTTGACTCTAGTAGACTTGCTTTATGTCTTCAAGCTACTGTAGTTAATCCTACACACTTAAAACAAAACTTCGATCGAGACGATTAATCCTAAGCAATTAATCAAGTTGTCCGACATGTCATTGGTCCCTCGACGCTTCATCCGATTCTTCGACACATCGTCCTCTCTTGCGGCCTATTGCCCAATTGGCCAGTTGACTCCGCAACTCCGATATCCTTAGCACAATCTCTACTCTTCTTGGCCTGATGCCCGAATCCACAACTCGAAGCCTTCTGTCGATACGTCGACGGATCCACCGACCTGACTGTCACGGACAAACTTCAAAATAGGATGTTTGATGTAATGCTTATGTATGTCCGTGTCTTTTGGTATGTTCATGCTTTGAACAGCATGTAGAGGGACGACCGAAGGCTTAATAGTCCCATTTTAGTTTCGGTCTGTAGTGGACCATTTTACCCCTTTGTTGTGCAACTGTTTAGAGCTTGTAAAGTTTGTTTGTATTTTGCATTGGCTAAGAAGTGTTTCCGGAGATGATTGCTTGTGGATCCCGAGTGAGGCATTTTCTCTAACCCGTTTTCTCTTTTGTAGGTCCTAAGGGACCATGGGAGGTTTCGGGGAGGCTGACCTTTGCGAACGGACACGCAAGGGTGCCGCACGACTTAGGCAAAACCAGCTAAGTCCGTGACAAATGGTATCAGAGCGGGACAAGCACTCATAAAAACACTTAGCATGCAAACGTGGGGGACCTAGCGGGGGCTGCATTGAGGGCAGCCAGCACACGCGACCGTTTTGAGGAAAACGAGCATGGCGATGTAGGGAAATAGAGTCGCTAAGAGGAGCGAGCATCTGAGATTGGCATTCAGAGGAATGGCCAGCCCTTCACGTGAGAGGCACCACGAGGACGAGCAAGCTGGGAAGAATGCGAAGCGCACAAAGGTTGGGATGGTTAAGTTTGAGCTATGGCTCAACGTTGGCAACCATACTTGATGGTGCTCAAGGCAAGCGAGGCGCTTGGTAAAGGATGAGATCATGCAAGGTGGAATGAGTTGCTCAGCGACCGAAAGAGTTGTGCAAAGATCACAGAGGTGAGGGGAATTGCTAACTCGAAAAATTCGGTACTTATGCAAGGGCTTGTATGCGGATGATGGAATGTTCGTGACCATCCCAAGGTGACCGAAACTCGGCTCCATGGAGCATTGAAACTTTCTCTTCAGCATGTGAAGAATACGTCCGTAGGAGGCTGAAGTGCGCGGCGAGTTCAGCATGTTGTTAGGCCTTGAGTGGTGCAGTGGGGGCTGTATTGACATGGAGTCGCAATCTAGCAAGTGTGTTTGTAGGAGGCAGAACAATGCGCAGTTTGTTCAGCAAATCGGAGTAGTCCAAGGGGATGGTGGTCTCCGAAATGAAGAGAGATGTTGCTCCAATAGGATGGATATCCAGGAGGGATAAATCCCGACTCTCTAGAGGGAGAATCACGTGCAATAGACTGCACATGTTGAGGAGTAGTACCTCAAAAACAACAACTTCACGAAGCTCAATGGATCGAGCGAGCGGCGAGGAGTCGTCGTATGATCTCGCTTGAGAGAATGCATCGGTGGATGCATTGCGAGATCAAGTGGGGGAGCGACCCAAAGCAACACAAATGAAGGCACACTTGGAGTCGATATAGAGATCAGACTCAAGGGAGAGCTGACCCGTGGAATGGTGGGCGCGAGGGCCACCATCAACTCAATGACAAAAACGAGGAGCAAAGCAACTTGGGTGTAACTTAGCGAAGTACCCAAGCCGCATGAAGTGAGCCGGCATAGAAGATGGAACATGGAGCGGAGGCGCAGAGCTTTCCTTAGACAAAGGTCAAGGACATGAACTCTTGTAGAGGCAAGAGCAGGATCATGTTGTTCCATGGGTCCTTTATTTCTGATAGAACAGACTCGTATTACATGGTGCCAAAGATGAAGGGAGCTTCTAGGCATATGTACCTTATCTCGAAGAAGCATTTGATAGAGGAACTGAGGCGACTCAGCTTGCGGAGGCAAAGTTGGGTTCAGAAGGCCTTGGCACGGGGCAAGAGGACGCGGAGGCGGGTACTCTTGAAGAATATGCCACAGTGTTGCCATTCAACTTGCAATGAAAGGGAGCGGTGCACAGCGGAGATTGTGCTGGTAGGGGCAGAGGCCCAGGATCCAGACAATGGTGCACTAATTGCAGCGAAGTCAGTGGACTTCGGGAGCTACTAGGCGATGGACTGTCCTAGAGCGGTGCTTCGTCTAGGTGTGACCCAAGAGCGGGTGGACGAAGGTCGATTGCCAAAGGAGCGAACACAATTGAAAGTGGAAGAGGCCCTGCAATATGGTGGCAGAGACCACAAATGGAGGGACCACAATTCGAGTTCATTCCACAAGGATCAGAAGGCAATAGAGATGTCACCAGGAGGCGACATAGTGCAGCGGATCGTGGTGGAACAGTTCGTGGCAATGCGATACACACGGGTAAAGTCCCGTGAGGGACTTATCATACGGAGGTATGATCAGGAGCTACTGGCAACTCCACTTCGGTGAACAACACGACGGTAAGAAGGGCTATGGATTCAAGGAGTGAAGGCCATGGTACCGCAGAGGCGGGTCTTCCGTGCATGCATCGAATTTTGCATCGGATGAAAGCCTTGGTCATCAGCATATGGGGGCTGTGTTCTACCAACGGAAAAGTTCGAATGCAAGTGCTAGTGAGTCCCATGAGAGGGACTTGATCATGCAGAGGTATGATCGAAGGAAGTTGGAGAGTTGGACTACTCCAGAACCCATATTCGCTTAAGGGAGCCCAGCAAGTCAAAGGACAAGGTCGAGTAAGCGAACGTTGCTACCAAGGAAGCTAAGGAGAACAGAATCGGTGCAAACCCTATAACATGATGGCAGAGACCATGCATAGGAGTTGCTGTCTGTCTTTCCATCGACCAAAGGGATCTGCTTGGAGAACACAGAGGTGTTGAAGTAGGGGGGGTCGAAAGGGGCGAGGAAGCGACGATGAATCCGGAGGGACTTAGCTACCCAAAATAATGCATCGGTTAGAATGGAGGTGGACTCAGAGGAGTGCCACAGAGGCATATCTACCGATCGTGAAGAAAGGGATACAGATGTGAGGCGACCGATAGTAGAGCCATGGGCATGGCAACGCCATGGTACCACAGAGGTGGGACTTCCGTGGAGTCATCGATCCCTTGCTCTCATAAAGGGAGAGCACTTGGTCATGAATGGGGCCGAGAAGGTGGAGAATGTGGAGGCAAACTCCAAGTACCAAGACAAGGCTGAAGGGCAAAGGCCAAGAAACTTCATAAGACCGGTGTCAATGAGCTTCTCATCAAGATTGCCGAAAGTGAAGGACTTCGGGTCGTGCAAGAGTGCATGACCAAGGAACGAAGCAGGCAGTACGTGGTGCTGTACCTTTGCTACTCAGTGGAGCAGGCGACAGGGTTGATGGAGAAGACTGTACAATCCCAGAGGTGACCAAAACTATTAGGGACTTACTCCAAGTTGGGGTGAAAACTTCTTGCATTCCAGAAGTTCGATGGTATTGAGAAGGTGAATCACAGTAGCTAACTCAATGCAAGGAGTGCAAACACTTCGAGTGCTTCAGAAGTGTGAGCAAAGAGTAGGCGAAGGCCAGTAACCAGCTCGATGTATGGAGTACAACCCTTGAGGAGGCGGGCGAAGTCAAGTAACCATTGCCTTCTCAAATCTTAAGAGAATGGGCGAAACTGAGTACCCCAATTCTCTTATCTATCCAGTAGAGGAGCTCTACACAGGTTCAAAGGCCCTTCGAAGATATTAGAAGATAATAGTTGTCAAATCCTCACCAATGGTGATCAGTGCTACTGAGAGTAGATTATCTACTTCATTTCCTAACAGAGTGTCAATCGAAAGCGGAAGTGATGCGAATCTACTTGGAAATGACAACTAAGTGAAAGAAGAGTCGATTAACAAATTTTGTGGAGGAAGGACCCAAAAACTTCAGAAGTTTACGAGGCGATGCTCGTTAAAGCTCCAACAAGCATCCACCCAGTTCAAGCATCACGAGGCATTTGAGAGACTGGCGCATAGTAAGGATGGTCTTTTTCTTCATCTGGAGGATCCACAAGAACCAACAGGGATCAACACAACTTAGCCAACCCCACACTAAAGTCAGAGTCGTTGGTGAGTTGAAGCAGTATGGTGGATCAAAGGTTCGACTACTCAAAAACAACAGCGGAGGGCAGCTGGGAGCCAAGGGGCGCATTGCAGCTGGCATAGAAGATTGAAGACTCAGCAAAGGCGAGGAGTTGCAGTGTCGGCAAAGGCTTCGACGAGGACGTCGAAGGAATAAGTGGGGGAGAATGTCACGGACAAACTTCAAAATAGGATGTTTGATGTAATGCTTATGTATGTCCGTGTCTTTTGGTATGTTCATGCTTTGAACAGCATGTAGAGGGACGGCCGAAGGCTTAATAGTCCCATTTTAGTTTTGGTCTGTAGTGGACCATTTTACCCCTTTGTTGTGCAACTGTTCATAGCTTGTAAAGTTTGTTTGTATTTTGCATTGGCTAAGAAGTATTTCCGGAGATGATTGCTTGTGGATCCCGAGTGAGGCATTTTCTCTAACTCGTTTTCTCTTTTGTAGGTCCTAAGGGACCATGGGAGGTTTCGGGGAGACTAACCTTTGCGGACGGACACGTAAGGGTGCCGCACGACTTAGGCAAAACCAGCTAAGTCCGTGACATGACGTCTAATTTTCTAACATGTTCCTTTGGCCCAACATGATTTCCTGCTTTAATTGTCTCATCCTGATCGAAGCATCCTGCATCACTCAAAACGCAGATAAAATCATAAACACATATCAAGTGGTTTCATCATCAAAATACGAGATTCAACAATCTCCCCCTTTTTGATGATGACAACCACTTGATGACGGAGTTAACCTTAACTCTCAAAGTTTAAACAAACTCCCTATATCAATATGCCATATTGATAGAAACTCTTGGATTAAAAAATCCAAGCAACATGTCATGATCAAATCATGCATGTCATCAACTTACTTCTCCCCCTTTGTCATCAACAAAAAGGAGAAGTCCCAACTCTTATGTGTTTAGAGATAAAAAGTTCAAATCATTGCATAATAAACATAGTATCATCATGCAATCTAGCAACTAAAGATGTGCAAGTTTTAGCATGTTTGATTTTCTTGAGATAGCAACTATTTGCTTCTCTTTAGACTATAAGCTAGTAATTTTTACGATATGCAAGTTTTACTACATACAAGCTAGCAAAAATTTCAAAAACAAATGAAAGATAGCTTTCTTGTGTAAGCTCATTATTCTTGCTTCCTACTGTAATGTGCAAGATGCAAGTTTTGCTTCTTGAGATAGGCAAGATAGTGCTTTTGCAATTTTTGTTTCTTAAGATAGGCAAGCTTGTGATGTTCAAGATTGCAAGCTATACATCATGCTAGCTAGCAAATTAGAGATGTTCAAGAAAGCAACTCTTGCTTCTTGAAATATGCAAGTTGCAAGCTAGCAAACTTTTGCTTCCTTTGCAATGTTTGAGCTAGCAATTTTGCTTCTGTTGCAAAGTGCAAATTAGCATATTTTGCATCTTGAGATAGGCAAGATTGCACATTTGGTATGCAAATTTATAGTATGCAAGTTATCAACTTTTACACATAAAAAAGTTAGCAAAAATATGTGCAAAATGGCACATATTGCTTCTTTTGAGATTTGCAAGATAGCACTTTCCTTCTTCTTGAAGTATGCAAGCTAGCTAGCAAACTAGCAAAATTTGCTCCCCCTATGTCATTGTCAAATATAAGGGAATAACAATACAATTATGTAATTCATTTCCCTTTATTATAATCTCCAAATCATGACAAGGGTAATTAACAAAGATAAAAATGAATGTTAAAAGATATATATCATTTTTGACAAATTTTTTCTTTTGTAAATAGAAAGCATGATAGGAAACAATCTTGATTCAAAAAGAAAACTTAAGTTATAAATTATCAAGATATCAAGTAGCATATCATGGTTTACAAGAACAAGTTTCTTGTTTGTTAATAGCAAAAAGAATCATAGGAGAACAAAATCTCAATCCATGCATATTAAATCTTATGATTCACATAGAAAATCTATTATTTTATAAAACGAGAGAATTATGATGAACAATCTTGATTTACACAAAGTTTCAAAACATAATTATTAAGATCATGAATACTAAAAGATCATGAAACATTTCGACAAATCTCCTTTTAAATAGAAAATAATCTTGATTCATTCAATATAAAATTTAAATTATAATTGCAAGAAATCAAGATCATGATTTCAATAAAACCAATTAAATTTAAATCATTTTCATAATCCATGAGATTCATAAAAATAATACAAATGGATTCATCAAAATCAATAAGATAGAGAAAAATAATTTTCAAGAAAAATGTTCTTCTCTTTTAGTTGTTTCAATTCATGTGACTTATTTCATTCAAGCATGCCCCCTTTTTTTTAATGTCAAATAAAAACATGTGTCATGTTTAAAACCAAAAGTGCGAGATTTATTATGACAAGGATTAATAAGGCACTTTCATTATGGTAAAAATTGATAATCCATAAATCACAAGATTCATCATGCATAATTTCGAAAATCTCATGCATAGAGCAAAATCTTCAATCATGATATCAAAATATTTATCACTTAAAGCATTCATGATACACATCATGTACAATACATCACATACATCATCATAATAAAAAGCATAAGTATTGCATACATCATTCCAAATCATAAATAATTCAAATCATGATGGTATTAATTTGTCAAATTGCATCATACCATGTATGATCGTAACTTTTTCCCATTTTATCATTGTAAACAAGAAAGAATAAGGGTAAAACAAAATAGTGCAAAATATTTCAATTATTTCAAGGCATACAAGCCATAAATCCAACGGCATCATGTCATGAAAGATAAGACCTCTTGAATTACAAAAGAAATAATTCATTTTATCAAATCTCATCTTTTAACAAAAATTGTAGGTGTATAAAGAAGAGATCGTGATTAAAAAAAATCTTAAGTAGTAAATCCAAGAAATTAAGATCATGATTTGAATACAAACTCATTCAAATTCAAATCGTCAAATTCATCAAAATCTCAACATTACTTTCAAGAGATTCAAAATGGTATAAATAATTTTATTGGTCTCTTAGTGAGAAATCGATAAGATAGAGAAAAAGAAAAATTTTCAAGAAAAATGCTTTCCTCCTTTTGTTTCAACTCAATGATTGATTTCATACATGCTTATTCTTTTCTTTTATGCCAAATCCATGCATCATTCATTAACGTCAAAAAAGATCTTTCAAAAGATCGCAAAGTTTGATAATCATAAAAATCATCATGCATCATTTCGAAAGAAAGCTCATTAAGCATGATCATTATGTATTACTTCAAATTAAATATGATTTCATTTATTTTCAAAATATTCATCATGATAGGACATACAAGGCAAAGAAATTATTAAATATGAAGAATATTCATCAATCATGGTTTCATTGAGCATAAGGTATTTTCAACCAAAATCATTTTGTTATTTGATGTAGTCATGTATTTTTCTTTTTAGGTGAATCTATCTTTTCATGCTTAGTTTTCCATACAAAAGCCATGCATCATCATTAAGCATGATATTAAACTTCTTAATATTTTCATTAAGACATCAAGTATGGTTTCAATCAAAATCAGAAATCATCAAGATACACATTTTTTCTTCTTAAGAAAAATATACATATGATCATTAGATTTAAATCTAACATTTTATTACATTAAAATAAAACATGTAATTTTTAAGAAAAATAATTATTCAAAAAAAAGAAAATGTCTTCGATGGACTCACTTGATTTCATCCGAAAAAGTTCGTAAGAATGCACAAGAATGTTGATTTTGGACTCTTTCACTCAGCTAGTGCCTTCATGAGTGACCTCAAGAGTTCTTCAAAAATCAAAAGCCGAATAACAAATCGAAACGCGATTAAATTCATTTTTGTCAAGTGCACAAAACAAGGCATTCATAGCCTTTGCGTTCAAAGCAAGTAATTCCGTTCTTTTTGCTTTTTAATTTTTTTTCATTTGTAGTTTAAGTTTACCATCACTTGAGCTTATGCTCGAGTGGTCTTCCTGTGTTCTATGTCCCAAATATTTCCTATCCTTTAGAAGGTTGTTCTCGAGTTCCCTTTTTGTCACATTGTTCATTTTGTAGGTCACTAAAGACCCAATTATTTATTCGAGTGGAAATATTTTAAGATCCTTAGCCTCTTGAATGGCTGTAACTTTTGGATCCCAACTCTTTGGAAGAGATCTTAAAATTTTAGTTACTAGTTGAAAGTTAGAAAAACCTTTACCAAGAGCTTTAAGTCCATTGATGACATCCGTGAAACTAGTGTACATGTCTTCGATGGACTCACTTGATTTCATCCGAAAAAGTTCGTAAGAATGCACAAGAATGTTGATTTTGGACTCTTTCACTCAGCTAGTGCCTTCATGAGTGACCTCAAGAGTTCTTCAAAAATCAAAAGCCGAATAACAAATCGAAACGCGATTAAATTCATTTTTGTCAAGTGCACAAAACAAGGCATTCATAGCCTTTGCGTTCAAAGCAAGTAATTCCGTTCTTTTTGCTTTTTAATTTTTTTTCATTTGTAGTTTAAGTTTACCATCACTTGAGCTTATGCTCGAGTGGTCTTCCTGTGTTCTATGTCCCAAATATTTCCTATCCTTTAGAAGGTTGTTCTCGAGTTCCCTTTTTGTCACATTGTTCATTTTGTAGGTCACTAAAGACCCAATTATTTATTCGAGTGGAAATATTTTAAGATCCTTAGCCTCTTGAATGGCTGTAACTTTTGGATCCCAACTCTTTGGAAGAGATCTTAAAATTTTAGTTACTAGTTGAAAGTTAGAAAAACCTTTACCAAGAGCTTTAAGTCCATTGATGACATCCGTGAAACTAGTGTACATGTCTTCGATGGACTCACTTGATTTCATCCGAAAAAGTTCGTAAGAATGCACAAGAATGTTGATTTTGGACTCTTTCACTCAGCTAGTGCCTTCATGAGTGACCTCAAGAGTTCTTCAAAAATCAAAAGCCGAATAACAAATCGAAACGCGATTAAATTCATTTTTGTCAAGTGCACAAAACAAGGCATTCATAGCCTTTGCGTTCAAAGCAAGTAATTCCGTTCTTTTTGCTTTTTAATTTTTTTTCATTTGTAGTTTAAGTTTACCATCACTTGAGCTTATGCTCGAGTGGTCTTCCTGTGTTCTATGTCCCAAATATTTCCTATCCTTTAGAAGGTTGTTCTCGAGTTCCCTTTTTGTCACATTGAGTGCCTTCATGAGTGACCTCAGAGTTCTTTCAAAAATCAAAAGCCGAATAACAATCGAAACGCGATTAAATTCATTTTGTCAAGTGCACAAAACAAGGCATTCATAGCCTTTGCGTTCAAGCAAAACCTTCTTCTCCGATTCATCCCATTCACTCATCGGAAGAAAAGATTTTTGAATCCATTTTCAACAATGTGCCATAAATTCAATCCAAAGAAAGTAAGAAAACTCTCATTCGAGTTTTCTAATAAGTGTAGTCCGTCCCATTGAAAAAGCGAGGACGAATGAGAGGGTAACCCTCTTGAAAGCCGAAAAGAGCCATTTCTATTTGGGTGTTAAACCAAAGTAGAAAACCGTGACTCTGATACCAATTGTTAGGATCGGAGCGGCACTAAGAGGGGGGCGGGGGGTTGAATTAGTGCAGCGGATTAAAACTTGTAAGTTTGAAAATGATTTCGTAAATGTGTAGATATTTCAATTAGACAACAAATGACTTGATAAAAGTAGCTCAAGTAAAGTGAGAAAATGAAAACCATAAGCTTGCTGCTGTGTAAATAACTATTTCAAAAAGGTAAGTACTCACACATTCAAGGAACACACCAATTTAAAGTGGTTCGGTCAAATGACCTACATCCACTTGCGAAGCCTTCTTTGATGAGGCTCCCAACTTCCACTAGCAAATCACTTTGAAGGGGAAGGACATATACCCCTCTTACAACCTTTTACAAGTGGTTCACACTCTTACAAATTTTCAACAAGAAAGAAGGAGGTGAAAACTCAAGCAATTGAAAACAAGACTTGCTAAAGACTTTGCTAAGGCTTTTATATCAATCTATTGCTCCTCAAAGGTTGTTTTCTCTGCTGAGAATTAAGGGGTATTTATAGACCCCAAGAGGATTCAAATTTAGGCTCCAAATTTTGAATTCTCTTGGGTTCTCGGAGTTGGCGATGCCACCGCCCGACCTCTTTGGTGCTGGGCGGTGCAACCACCTGGACTATTCTAGCTCACTGGTTGGGCTCCAAACTTGGCCCAAACTAGTCCAAACTCGGGCCCAATTGGCCCCTATCCAGGTTATAGGATTAACCCCTTAATCATAACCCTAATTACATACAAGCTACGAAGTTAAGACATAGTCCTAAGCAAATTTTTAATCGGCAATGTCGAGTTTCCTTCCGACGAGCTTTCCGGCGATCTTCTAGTGGACTTCCGATACACCCTCGGATTTCTTCCGACGGAGTCCTAGTAGGCTCCCGATCTTGTGGCGAGTTTAGCGAGTCTTTTGGCACATAGCTGAGCCTTCTCGAAGATCTCCGCGAACCTCCGACGATCTCTTCGGCGAACTTTCAAAAATTCTGACAAGTCCTCGATTTCTTCTCGGTTGGTTCTGGAAGCATATCCGACGAATCTTCGAACTCTCGAACACCCATCGAACTTGACTCTAGTAGACTTGCTTTATGTCTTCAAGCTATCGTAGTTAATCCTGCATACTTAAAACAAAACTTTGATTGAGACAATTAATCCTAAGCAATTAATCAAGTTGTTTGGCATATCATTGGTCCCTCAACGTTTCATCCGATTCTTCGGCGCATCATCCTCTCTTGCGACCTATTGCCCAATCGGCCAATGGACTCTGCAACACCGATATCCTTGGCACAATCTCCGCTCTTCTTCGCCCGATGCCCGAATCCACGGCCTGAAGCCTTTTGTTGATACGTCGACCGATCCACCGGCCCGACGTCCAATCTTCTGACATGTTCCTCCGACCCAACATGATTTTCCTACTTTAATTGTCTCATCCTGATCGAAGCATCCTACATCACTCAAAATGTAGATAAAATCATAAACACATATCAAGTGGTTTCGTCATCAAAATACGAGATTCAACAGGCACTAGTAGAGTAAAGGAGTCAAAAATTAATCTTTTAGTGTATTCTTATGAGTTGTTTCGAATGAAACCGAGTGAGACTATTGGAGACATGTACACCCGATTTACGGATGTCATCAATGGTCGAAAAGGACTTGGTAAAGTTTTCTCGGATTTTGAACTCACTAATAAGATTTTAAGATCCCTTCCAAAAGGTTGGGATCCTAAAGTAACAGTCATTCAAGATGCCAATGATCTACATAATTTTCATCTTGAAGAACTTATTGGATCATTAATGACCTATGAAATAACATGTAAAGCTCATAAAGAGCTTGAGGACACACTTCCAAAGAATAGGAAGGATATAGCACTGAGAACATAAGAGGACCACTTGAAAGAAAATTCAAGTGATGACGACCTTGATTAAGACTTGGCACTATTAATAAGAAAATTCAAAAAAATTATAAAAAGAAATAAATTCAAAAATGATACTAAAAATAAATTTGAACCAAATAAAAAACAAGTGATATGCTATAAATGTAAAAAGCTGAGACATTACAAGAGCGAATGTCCCCTAACCAAGAAGAGGCAATCAAAGAAGAAGGCTCTCAAAGCAACATAGGATGACTCAAGTGCATCCGAAGAAGAGGAGCCTACCATCACCAAGCAAGTTGCTCATTATGCGCTAATGGCAATTGGAGATGAGGTAACAAGTTCATTAGATGCAAATTTAACTTTCGATGAGCTTTCAAGTGTTTTTCATGAATTGTTTGATGAATATAGAATTTTGAGTAAGAAGTACAATTCTTTGAAAAAGGAACATGTTTCTCTTATTAGCAATCTTGATAGGGTAAAGATTGAGCATAAAAATAGCTTGGCTCCTTGTACAAAATACCATGATCTAGAAACACTTCAAAAAGAAAACTTGCTACTCAAAGATACATTGAAGAAATTTGAGGTTGGTAGCAAGCCCTTGAACATGATCCTTACCAATAAGAGTCACATTCATAGAAGAGGCAGAATCGGATTTGTGAGTAGCTCTCACCAAAATCAAACCACCTTTATTAAAGGCCTTACCTTACATGTATCACCTCACACCAAATGCAACTTTTGTTGCAAACTTAGATATGTTGCATACAAATGTCCATTCAAAAAATATAGTCTACATAAATTGATTTGGGTTCCTAAAGAAACTTCAAATGACTCAATGCAACATGATTAACTATATAGATCGATTTTTGAGGCACCCAAGGTCAAATTGGTACCTAAAAATCATCTTTTTTTGTAGAAAAATGTACCATCACAAGCTACGAGTAAGAGATAGTACCTTGATAGTGGATACTTAAGGCATATGACTAAAGATCCATCCCATTTCTCTAAGTTCACTAGCCTAAACGAAGGATATGTCACCTTCGGAGACAACAACAAGGGTAAAATCATTGGCAAAGGAACCATAGGTAACAAATCCAACCTTCTTGAGTATGTATTGTTAGTTTATGGTTTAAAGCATAACTTTTTGAGTATTAGTCAATTATATGATAAAAGATATATCGTTAGATTTGAATCTAATGCTTGCATTCTTGAAAAACCATACAAAAACACATCTATAATTGCACTATAACAAAATAACGTATACACTATTGACATTAAAGATCTTTCTAATGAAATATGTTTTTCAGTTTTGAATGACGATACTTGGCTTTGGCATAGGAGATTAGGTCATGCTAGCATGAAATTAATCTCTCAAATTTCATCTAAAGAACTCGTAAGAGGAATTCCTCATATCAAGTTCATCAAAGATAATGTGTGTGATGCATGTCAACTAGAAAAACAAATAAAAGGTAGCTTCAAACATAAGAACCAAATAAGCACCTCTAGACCTTTGCAATTGATCCATATAGACCTGTTCGGACCAATTGCTACATCAAGCCTAGGAGGTAGCAAATACACATTTGTCATCATGGATGATTATAGTAGATACACATGGACTTATTTTTTGGCACACAAAAGTGAATACTTTAGGTATTTCTCAAAGTTTTGTAAACTTGTTCAAAATGAAAAAAATTTTATGATTTCGTCAATTCGTAGTGATCACGGTGGTGAATTTCAAAACCGTAATTTCCAAAAATTTTGTGAATCTAATTGATACAACCACAACTTCTCTACTCCAAGAAATCCTCAACAAAATGGAGTAGTAGAAAGAAAAAATAGAAACTTACAAAAAATGGCAAGAACCATGTTAAACGAACATAGCCTACCTAAATATTTTTGGGCTAAAGTCGTAAATATGGTATGCTATGTTATGAATAGGGTTCTAGTAAGACCACTACTTTCTAAGACTCCTTATGAGTTGTGAAACAACAAAAAATCCAACGTTTCATACTTTAAAGTTTTTGGATGTAAATGTTTTATTTTGAATGAAAAAGATGCCTTAGGTAAATTTGATACAAAATCCGATGAAGGAATTTTTCTTGGCTATTCTTTTGTTTCTAAAGCATTTTGTATCTTTAACAAAAGAACCTTGATTATAGAAGAATCTATTCATATTGTTTTTAATGAAGTTTCTGAAGTTAAGAAAAATGATTTTGATGATGATGTTAATTTTGATGCTTTGAATTTAAATGATTCCCTTTCTCCATCTAGCAACTTGGATGTATCTTCTTCTGAACCTTTTTTACTGAAGGAATGGAAATATGTAGATGCTCATCTTAAGGAGCTAATTATAGGAGACACATTGAAAGAGGTTCAAATTCATTCTTCTCTTAAAAAGTTTTGTGTCAATGTTGTTTTTCTCTCCTAAATTGAAACTGAAAACATTAATGAGGCCATGAAAGATGATTCATGGGTCATTGCAATGCAAAAAGAGTTAAATCAATTTGAGAAAAATGAGGTGTGGAAGCTTGTTCCAAGGCCAAATGACCATTTAGTTATTAGTACTAAGTGGGTCTTTAGAAACAAGCAAGATGAATCCGGTATCATGGTTAGAAACAAGGCTAGATTAGTGGCCAAAGGTTTCAACCAAGAAGAAGGTATCGATTATAAAGAGACCTTCGCTCCTGTGGCTCGATTAGAAGCCATAAGGATGCTTCTTGCCTATGCTAATAGTAATAATTTTAAATTATTTCAAATGGATGTTAAAAGTACTTTTCTTAATGGCTTTATTTCCGAAGAAGTTTATGTTGAACAACCTCCTGTATTTAAGAATGACATTCTCCCTAATCATGTGTTTAAATTGACTAAAGCTCTCTATGGATTGAAACAAGTACCTAGGGCTTAGTATGAGAGACTTAGCTCATTTCTTATT
>CM017189.1:4203698-4428035 GCA_004837865.1 Musa balbisiana
TTGATGATAGAAGAAAAAAAATAATAGCTCCATCTAATACAATAAAAGCTCCACCAGGCAGATGTAGGGCGACCTTGCCAATGGCTACTATAGTAACTTTTGCTCCATTGCCCATCTTGAGGTCCATCTCGCCTCTCTCTAATCTCCTTTCAACATATTGAGGAGCTTTGGGAGAGTCACCTCAAGCTTGTTCATATTAAAATTCATTATGAACTGTGAAAAGGAATCTAGTAGGGACTAAAGCACAATGCCCACACACAAGTTATCCTCTAGGATCATTCCTAGACTTGTGAGTTTCTCCATCTACTCAATCATCTTTAGGACATTGTTCTGAACCGGTGTCCCCTCAGTCATCCTAGTGCGGAAGAGGCTCTTGGATATCTCATATCGCTGAGTCCTTCCCTGTTCCTCAAATAATTTATGGACATGTCAGAGAATGGATCTAGCATCTATCTTTTCATGTTGTCTCTGTAACTTAGGAGTCATAGAGCCCAACATATAATACTGAGCAAGAGTGGAGTCATCAATGTACTTCACATAGCAAGCGATCTCATCCTCGCTTGCCCCTTCCTTGGGTGTAGGCATTACTGTATCAAAGACGTATGTGATTTTCTCTGCCGTGAGAATAATTCTCAAGTTGCAGAGCTAATTTGTATAATTTGGACTAGTGAAGCGATTGACATCAAGTATGCCACGTAAGGGATTTGAAAGCGACATTTTCTGAAAATAATGATGCAGTAGGAATGAATAACATGCAGATTTTGTAAGAAATAAACAATCAAGATATGGACTTCTATCTTAATATGCTCTTATTATTTTACTAGCGTGTCACGCGACACCCTCAGCACGTGAAACGGAAGTCTCCGGCAGACTTCTAGTGGGGATTAGGATCTAATCGATGTCTTAGTGTAACCTCGAGAGATTCGACTAATCACACTAAGCCCAAAAGGTAGACAACTCTTACCGATCACAACTCTTTATGATTCCCGTCCTATTCGACCTCCGAATCACTATGATCTCGAGGGACTCAACCAACCATGATGTTCGGTTAAGTCAACACCTTCGTTACAAGATGAGTCTGATTTGTTAATATACCCTTAAGGGACTCGACCAAGCATACCATGTCCTCAGGGCACTAGTGACATCTCTATATCGTAAGCAAGATAACGAATCGCGATATAGGTGAGCCTCGAAGGACTCGACCAACTCAACCTACACCGAGAATCGGTACCTACACATAATGATGGAAGGCCATGTGAGTCAATCTAATTGCCTCATGTTTACCGACTTAATATTATTGAGAGAGATGTTTCTATGATTTGGTCTTCTAATATGACATGTCATATATATACATATTTAATATATATCTACATCGCATAAAAATATATATACGTATCTAGTATGTGTATAAGCAATCACACCAGATGATCATGGACCATAACTTAATGTGATCAAGCCCGAGCCAATAGGCCTAATCACTCACAACAAGATCTATGTGTGCAACGGTACATCTCCATGCCCTATGATCGTCCATCTTATCCTCATCGGTTCCGTCGACATCTCGATGCATCTCCATGCATCGTAATCGTCCGTCTCGTGGGTCCTGCTATCGCATCCACACTCCCGCTGCGCCTACTCATGTGATTACAACTTAATCATAGGCATGTAGGCCTGACAATAAATAAGAAATATAATGGAGGCTCGCAGACCCCAATAATAATAATCACAAGTACACACATCACACGGTCCATGATCATCCGTCCACACATCATACATCACATGTATAAGTCATTATCATGTAGGACTACTAGATAATAATAAATAATAATAATCAACTAAACCTTTTAATTAATTAATATTTTTCTTAAATCAAGGATAGGGAATTTTCTGAATTCTGAGGGGCATTTTTATAATTTGGTCAAAGGATAGAAACTGAAATTTCTCAAATTCCAAAGGGCAAAAACTATCTTTTGCCCAGAAAACCCTAATGCCCTTCTCCCTCTCCCTTGCTTCTACTGCCACCACCACCCTGCCGGCGGCAGCCTTTGCGGCGGGGGGCGGGGCCGCTACCCCTGCCTGCGGGCGGCACCTCCCCTATGGTTGGGAGCCGCCGTGGGTGGTTCTGCCTGTGGGGGCTGCACCCACAACCGCCGCCCCTGCTGGCCGCTTGCCCGCGAGCGAGCGCCGCTGTTGGCATTGTGCGCACAAGCAATGCCCACGGATGTCATTCCGGCGCACCGCAGGCGGTTCCTCCTGCGAGCGGCCGGCCGCCTACAGCTGCGACTACGCACAGCAATAGTTACCACACGCAGGCGGCCTGCTCGCCGGCGCCACCTACCATTGTGGGTGCTGTGCCCACAAGCAGCGCCCGCGGGCTGCTAGCCCCGCCGGCCGCAAGCCTACTGCATGCAGGCCGTCGACTGGCTACTACAGGCGCCGGCCTTTCTCACTTTTGCGTCAATGATTTTGACATCAAATTTTTTTCCAAAACACAACACATGTAGTTCAAAACCAATCTATCGCATGAACAACTTGGCTCTGATACCACTATTGGGAAATCTTAGAGGCGACATCACATACGCAGTAGAAGAATAGGAAAATAAAATCCCCTATTCCCAAGGAGATGTTTATCATCGTGCGAAGATTGGTGCACAGAAATCCACGAAACAAACTGCATATAGAATAGATTGTGTTACCTAGGGAGATCGTATATCCCTATTTCCTTGTAGATCTCTAGGAGAGGGTAAAGGAGGTCAAGCGTCCTCCTCTCTAGCAGTGATCCACACAGCAGGGCTGCAACGACGCTCCTCAAAACTCCAGGCCTGCTTTGAGGTGGAGAGGGGGGGGAGAATATGAGAGACAAGCAAAGGCTCTAGCCTATGAGGCTCTGAATCCCTCCTATTTATAGAGGCCCCCTATCAAACCCTAATGGATCCTCCCCTAATGGGTATTGAATTTGCATCCAATTACCCAAGCCTTTTAGATTAGTGGATCTCTATCCAATAATCTCTAATGGGCTCTTATTGGATCTCATCTATGGGATCCAATAATTTAGAGGCTTATTAGATATCCAGTAAGATAGGGGCTCCGATGGATATCTCATATCCGAACCTTTACTCATCACAATGCCTACCATATGTGTGTGACCCTCTAGGCCCAATATCGAGCTGGCCATGAGTCATAGCTATCAAAACTCTTTTTGGCTAAATGAATTATTATCCTTGTAATAATTCACTAGACTCATCGACTACGGACGTACTAGGCCACTACGTCGTAGTCCCCAGACGATACAGTGGAGTCCAATCCATTGGACCTATTTGTCCTCAGTTATCGTATACCTATAGTCTCTCATCCATCTAATATCCCAAAGACTGTATATCAGGCATGGTGCTATCAGACCCATACGGTTTCTACTCGAGTCTCGCTCTAATCGGATTCTCCCAGAGAACTCTTTCTCTCTCAACCTGAATGACCCTGGCCAGGGATTTGTCTGAGCAAGAACACATGGGATATTCCTCTCATGACGCTGAGAGTGAATGATCCTCTATCAACACTTAATAGCCCTCGTAAGGTCAACTGCCACTCCCACTGACCAGTTGTATTAGATCTGGGACATCCAAACCTATAAGTCTGGTATCAAAGAGTGGAGTACTCATATAGGACATCCTTGATATCTCAAGTCTAAGGACTAGATACACCACTAGGACTACGAAATCGCTATCTGACAATAAGGCATCATCAACCATCCAGTATTCCGGAAGTGGATTAATCAATGAACTCATTCTCCAATGAGCACTTGTACTGTATCCCTAGTGTCCCCACATGAGCAGCTATGAGACCAACTGCATCCATCATATGGACGGGTATACAACACACCAATCTGTCCGGTTATCACGATGTACCTCTCGAGTAACCTATGATCGAGATTATTTAGGATCTGTGTTTAAAGGTGAATCGGTCTCATTATCATGAACTCATCATAATCCGATTCCCATTGCACGGATCCAAGGACATCACAATATATATGCATATATGTAATAAATAATATAAAGTGATAAATGCCAAAATATAATAAGCAAAAAGATTCCATGTCAAGTCACACATGCCATCACTCACGTGATTGGCGTGTTGGGCACCTATGACTAGCAGTTAAAACATAGTAAGGAGGTGAGGCAGTTTGCTATAAACGAAAGTTGCTCAAAGTAAATGCAAACCGAGTTTTAGAGTGGTTTGGTCAACGTGACCTACATCCACTTTCGGCTTACTCCTTCGATGAGGTCACCGGCATTCACTAGAGGCCTTTCTTCAATAGGCAAAGGCCAACCACCTTTCACAGCTTTTCTCCTTTTGCTAGGCTTAAGAGAACCCTTACAAGTTTCACTCCTCTCTTGAATGATCTCAACACTTAGAAAGGAAGGAGGAGAACTCTTGCATTTTTTCCACTCTTTAACACTTCAAAGACTCAAGAATATATCAAGATTTCGTTACCCTTTCATGTAAAAAGGGCTGGGGTATTTATAGACCCCAATGACATTCAAAAATGGAGCCAAGAAGTGTCTCATCCCGGATTTTCGGGGTCCTAGTGGTACCACCGCCATTACTCGGTGGTACCACCACCTGATAGAGCTCGAAGACCAAGCTCTAGTGGTACCACCGCTTGACAAGGGCGGCACCACCACTAGCAGCAATAACTGCCAACGGTACCATTGCTTAGTCTAGGTGGTACTTTTTGAAACATTTATTTACATAGCAGCAAGATTTTGGTTTTCATCTCCTTACTTTACTTGAGCTACTTTTACTAAGTCATTCCTTGTCGCATCGAAATCTCTACACATTTACGAAATCATTTTCAAACTTACGAGTTTTAATCCGCTGCACTAATTCACCCCCCCTCTTAGTGCCGCTCCGATCCTAACAATTGGTATCAGAGCCAGTCTCACTCTCATATTTGGTTTAATACCCAAGAGAGATGGCATACTCCGGCATGCATGAGGGTCATTCTATTACACGTCCACCTATGTTTAATGGGTCGGAATACACATATTGGAAGACTTGAATGAGGATCTTTCTCATTTCCATGGATTTCGAGCTTTGGACTATTGTCGAAAATGGATTTTAAAAATCTTCTCTTCCGATGAGCAAATGGGATGAATCAGAGAAGAAGGTTTTTTACTTTAAATGCAAAGGCTATGAATGCCTTATTTTGTGCATTGGACAAAAATGAATTTAATCGTGTTTCAATTTGTGATTCGACTTTTGATATTTGAAGAACTCTTGAGGTCACTCATGCAGGCACTAGCCGAGTGAAAGAATCCAAAATCAACATTCTTGTGCACTCTTACAAACTTTTCCGGATGAAACCAAGTGAGTCCATCGGAGACATGTACACTTGTTTCATGGATGTCATCAATGGACTCAAAGCTCTTGGTAAAGGTTTTTCTAACTTTGAACTAGTAACTAAAATCTTAAGATCCCTTCCAAAAAGTTGGGATCCAAAAGTTATGGCCATTTAAGAGGCCAAAGACCTTAAAACATTTCCTATCGAAGAACTTATTGGGTCTCTAATGACCTACAAAATGACGTGCCATACTCATGAAGAGCTCGAGAACCCCCTTCCAAAGAACAGGAAGGATATGGTACTTATATCATAAGAAGACCACTTGAAAGGAATATCAAGTGATGAGGACAGTAACGATGACATTGCATTTTTAACTCAAAAATTTTAAAAATTTATAAGAAAGAACAAATTTAAAAATAACACCAAAAACAAACTTGAACATAAAAAAGACCAAGTAATATGCTACGATTGCAAGAAGCCAGGGCACTTCAAAAATGAATACCCCCAAGCCAAGAAGAAGCAACCGAAGAATAAGAAAGCTTTAAAAGCAACTTGGGACGATTCAAGTGATTCCGAAAGTGAAGAAGCTAGCAACAAAGAGGAGGCAAACTTCACGCTAATGGCTTTAGGAGAAGAGGTATGTGATTTAATTAATGAAGATTTATCTTTCGATGAACTTTCTATTGCTTTTCATGAATTATTTGATGAGTGTAGAACTATTAGTAATAAGTTTAATCTATTAAAGAAAGAGCATGTCTTACTACAAAATAAGCTTCATAGTCTTCAAACTCCTCCATGCTCTAAGTGTGAACACTTAGAAGCAATAAAAAAATAAAAATTTGCTACTTAAAGAGACCTTAAACAAGTTTAAGGTCGGTAGCAGAGGCTTGGACATGATCCTTGCAAACAAGGGTCACATTGTAAATAGAAGTGGAATTGGTTTTGTGAGAGGATCTCACCAAAAACCTACCACCTTCATTAAAAGACCCACATTACATGTTCACCTCATTTGAAATATAACTTTTGTTGTAAATCTGGACATATTGTTTACAAATGTCCATTTAAGAAAATTAGTCCACATAAGTTGATATGGGTTCCTAAAGAAACTATAAATAGTTCAATAATGAATAACAAAATTAGTAGATCAATTTATGAGGCACCCAAAATCAAATGGGTACCTAAATACCATCCTCTTTTATAGACAAACTCACAAGCTACGAGCAAGAGATGGTATCTTGATAGTGGATGCTCAAGGAGATCCATCTCATTTCTCTATGCTCACTAGTAAAGAAGAAGGGTACATCACATTCGGAGACAACAATAAATAACAAAATGATTTTGGGTGAAAATACCTTATGCTCAATGAAACTATGATTGATGAATATGCTTTATGTTTAATAATTTCTTTGCCTTGTATATCCTATCAATATTTTGAAAATAAATGAAATCATGTTTGATTTGAAGTTATACATAATGATCATGCTTAATGAGTTTTCTTTCAAAATGATGCATGATGATTTTTGTGATTATCGAACTTTGCGATCTTTTGAAAGATCTTTTTCGGTGTTAATGAATGATGCATGGATTTGGGATAAAAGAAAAGAACAAGCATATATGAAATCAATCAATGAGTTGAAACAAAAGGAGGAAAGCATTTTTCTTGAATTTTTTTTTTCTCTATCTTATTGATTTTTCACTAAGAGACCAATAAAATTATTTATCTTTTTGAATCTCTTGAAAGTAAGGTTGAGAGTTTGATAATTTTGATAATTTGAATTTGAAATAAGTTTTATCAAATTCATGATATTGATTTCTTAGAATAACATGAGATTACCTTTGATGATCATTTTGATTATTTTGATTCATGGAATTTTGGATTCATGACTTGATCTTTCATTTGTTTATGAGATGGTTGAAATCTTTGTACCTTTGAATTATTCCCTTCTCACCTTCATAAAAATGCCTTATGAAATCATGCTATATGTGGTTAAGAAGTAATAATGTATATCATGTTGATTTCCATTGTTATTTCTCGATTTTGAGTATATAAAATCATGTTTAATTTGAAGTTATGATTAATGAGTTTATATTTTGACATTATGCATGATGATTCTTGATATTTATAGATTATCAATTTTCATGATAATAACAGTGGCTTTAAAGATTGATGATATATATATATATATTATGGCACAAAAAGGACAAAGACATGCTTGTATGAAACAACCAAATAGAGAAAAGCATTTTTCTTGAAAATTCTTTTTCTCTATCTTATTGACTTTGACGAATCGATTTTATCATCTTGAAAATGATTTTGATTTGATGATTTGATGATTTGAATTTGAATGAGCTTTATCTTGATTTTTTGAGATTTATAACTTGAGATTTACCCTATAAAAATCAAGATCTTTTATCCTCAATGTTTCTTTTTAGCATCTACTATCCTAAATGAATCATGATTTTTCGGAACCACAATTCTTTTTATGATTCATAATGAATTAAGAAATTTTATATGCTTGACGATTGTATACTTAATGATGCATAAAGTTGTTATGAAAAAATATTAAATTTGGTACCATGACTTGATGATTTTATGCATCAGATTTTAAAGTTATACATGATGATTTTTGTGGTTTGTTAACCTTGATGGTTTTTATGACAAAATTCATTTTTCGTTCCTAAATGTTGATGCATGTTTTTATTTGACATAAATGAAAAAGACATGATTATACGAAATCAATCACTTAAAAAGTATAGCATAAAAAGGAAAGTATATTATTGGGTTTAAAATCATGAATCTATTTATGAATTTTTTGAACCTTGAAATTGATTTTGATGGTTTGAATCTAATGGGTTTTATCGAAATCATGATCTTGATCTCTTGAAATTTATAACATGAAATCCTTTATGAATCAAGATTTCTTACTCTTTATTCTCTTACATTTTGAGAAAATTTTCAATATGAATTATAAGAGTTCTTATGCATGAATTGAAATCTTTTTCTCCTACGTTTCCTTTTGTGATTTACAAAAGAGAATATCTTTTTTTTAATTCTTGATTTAAAATTTTATTTGAAAATCTCTTATTTGATCTCCTAATATCTCTCTTTGAATATTTAAAGAGGAGAATTTTCTAGATGAATTATGATTTTGATGATTGAATATTTGATATGCATGAATTGAGATCTTGCTCTCCTACTATTCTTTTCGCTATTCACCAAAAAGAAGACTAATTCTAATAAACCATGATATGCTATATGAATTTTATTATATTTATGAAGTAATATCTCATCACCAATTTTTTTTATATTCCTTCATGTGATGATATGAATGCATGAAACACTTATGATATGATTTTTATACAATTCCGTATATTCATCTCATCACCCAATTAATTCTTCTTGATATTCCTAATGTGATGAAATGAAATTATGTATGAAATATAAATGGGGAGAAGTTTTGATCATGCATGGTAGGATACAATTTGATAAATTAATACCATCATGATTTGAAACATTTATGATTTGAAATTATGTATGCAATTGCTTTTTTATTGTGATGATATATAATGTGTATCATGAATTCTCTAAATGATGAATGCTTTGTATCATGATCAAAATATTGATAAATGCTCTGATTTGTTACCAAAATAATGTATCATGTATGATATGCCCATAGTGATTAATTCATTTGTATAATGCATGAAGTAAGGATACAAATGTAAAGTTTTGAAATTGTGCATATTTTAATTTAAATAAGATTGATACTTACCTTTGTCATGATTTAGAAATTGATGTAAAGGGTCTTCCTTTCTTTTTGCCAATGACAAAGGGGGAGAAAGAGTTGCTAATATGCTATCTTGAATTGATGTAAAGGTTCATCTCAAAGAGAAGATGCAAATGTAACACTTGCTAAATTTTTTGCTTGCCTCATGTAAAACATTGTCTCTTGTTAGTTTGGCATTTTGCTAAGGAAGCAAAAATGGCACTTCTCAAAAGAGAAGAAATTGCTATCTTAAATATCACCGAGGATTACTAGCTTGAAATCTCAAGAAAATGCAAAATGTGCTATCTTGCCAATCTCAAGATGCTAAACTTGCACTTTGCAATGAAAGCAAAATTATGAGTTCAAACATTGCAAAGGAAGCAAAATTTGCTAGCTTACAACTTGCATATTTCAAAGAAGCAAGAGCTGCTTTTTGAACATCTCAAAACTGCTAGCTTGCATGTTCTAAAATATTGTAAAAGTTGCTAGCTTGTATGAAGTAGAACATGCTATCTTACTATCTTGCATTTGCTTTCGAAATTTTTGCTAGCTTGTATGTAGCAAAACTTACATATCGTAAAAATTGCTAGCTTGTAGTCTAAAGAGAAGCAAACAGTTACTAAACTTGCGCCTTTAATTGCTAGGCTGCATGATGATAAAATTTGATACTATGTTTATTATGCAATGATTTAAACTTTTTATCTCTAAACACATAAGAGTTGGAACTTCTCCTTTTTGTTGATGACATGACATGTTATGCATAAGTTTATGATGACATGTTGCTTAGAGTTTTGAATCCAAGAGTTTCTATCAATAAGCTATATTGATAGGGGGAGTTTGTTTAAACTCCGGGAGTTAAGGTTAACTTCGTCATCAAGTGGTTGTCATCATCAAAAAGGGGGAGATTGTTGAATCTTATATTTTGATGATGAAATCACTTGATATGTGTTTATGATTTAATCTACGTTTTGAGTGACACAGGATACTTCGATTAGGATGAGACAATTAAAGCAAGAAGAATTATGTTGGGCCAGAGGAACATGTCAGAAGATTGGATGTCGGGCCAGTGGATCGGTCGACGTATCGACAGAATACTTCGGGCTATGGATTCGGGCATCGGGCCAAGAAGAGCAAAGATTGTGCCAAGGATATCAGAATTATGGAGTCAATTAGTTGATTGGGCAATAGGGTGCAAGAGAGGACGATGCGCCGAAGAATCGGACGAAGCGTCGAGGGACCAATGACATGCCGGACAACTTGATTAATTGCTTAGGATTAATTGTCTCGATCGAAGTTTTATTTTACATGTGCAAGATTAACTACGATAGCTTAAAGACATAAAGTAAGTCTACCATAGTCAAGTTTGATGGGTGTTCGAGAGTCCACTGAGAGTCCGAAGATTCATTGGACGTGCTACCGGAACCAACCGAGAAGAAATCAGGGACTTGCCGAAGTTTTCAGAAGTCCGCTGGAGAGATTGTCGGAGGTTCGTGGAGATCACCGAGAAGGTTCGGCTACTTGCCAAAGACTCGTTGAACTCGCCACAAGACCGGGAGCCTGTTCGGAGTCCGCCGGAAGAAATCCGAGGGTGTATCGGAAGTCCGCCGGAAGATCGCCGGAAAGCTCGCCGGAAGGAAAATTGATGTTGCCAGTTAAAAACCTACTTAGGACTACATCTTAATTTTGTAGTTTGCATGTAATTAGTGTTAGGATTAAGAGTTAATCCTATAACCTGGTTAGGGGCCAATTAGGCCCGAATATGAACTGGTTTGGGCCAAATTTGGAGCCCAATCAATGACCTATAAGGTTGGGCGGTGGCACCGCCCAACACCCGAAAGGTCGGGTGGTGGCACCACCACCGACAGGCAGTGGAACCGCTAGTACATGGTCAAATTGATATTGACAGGCAATAGCACCACCACTAACAGGTGGTGGTACCGCCAGCTCTGGGAACCCAAAGGAATTCAAAATTTGGAGCCCAAACTTGAATCCTCTTGGGGTCTATAAATACCCCTCAATTCTCAGCAGAGAATACACCTTTTGAGAAGTTAAAAGTTGAGAAAAAGCTTTAGCAAAGTCTTGTTTTCAATAGCTTAAGTGTTCACCTCCCTCTTTCTCTTTGAAAAATCTGTAAGAGTGTGAACCACTTGTAAAAAGGTTGTAATAGGGGTATTTGGTCCTTTCCCTTCAAAGTGATTTGCTAGTGGAAGTTGGGAGCCTCATCGAAGAAGGCTTCGCAAGTGGATGTAAGTCATTTGACCGAACCACTTTAAATTGGTGTGTTCCTTGAATGTGTGAGTGTTTACCTTCTAAAACCTTTATTTACAAAGCAACAAGCTTTTGGTTTTCATCTCCTTATTTTACTTGAGCTACTTTTACTAAGTCATTCCTTGTCGCAAAAAAAAAAAAAAAAAAAAAAAAAAAAAAAAAAAAAAAAAAAAAAAAAAAAAAAAAAAAAAAAAAAAAAAAAAAAAAAAAAAAAAAAAAAAAAAAAAAAAAAAAAAAAAAAAAAAAAAAAAAAAAAAAAAAAAAAAAAAAAAAAAAAAAAAAAAAAAAAAAAAAAAAAAAAAAAAAAAAAAAAAAAAAAAAAAAAAAAAAAAAAAAAAAAAAAAAAAAAAAAAAAAAAAAAAAAAAAAAAAAAAAAAAAAAAAAAAAAAAAAAAAAAAAAAAAAAAAAAAAAAAAAAAAAAAAAAAAAAAAAAAAAAAAAAAAAAAAAAAAAAAAAAAAAAAAAAAAAAAAAAAAAAAAAAAAAAAAAAAAAAAAAAAAAAAAAAAAAAAAAAAAAAAAAAAAAAAAAAAAAAAAAAAAAAAAAAAAAAAAAAAAAAAAAAAAAAAAAAAAAAAAAAAAAAAAAAAAAAAAAAAAAAAAAAAAAAAAAAAAAAAAAAAAAAAAAAAAAAAAAAAAAAAAAAAAAAAAAAAAAAAAAAAAAAAAAAAAAAAAAAAAAAAAAAAAAAAAAAAAAAAAAAAAAAAAAAAAAAAAAAAAAAAAAAAAAAAAAAAAAAAAAAAAAAAAAAAAAAAAAAAAAAAAAAAAAAAAAAAAAAAAAAAAAAAAAAAAAAAAAAAAAAAAAAAAAAAAAAAAAAAAAAAAAAAAAAAAAAAAAAAAAAAAAAAAAAAAAAAAAAAAAAAAAAAAAAAAAAAAAAAAAAAAAAAAAAAAAAAAAAAAAAAAAAAAAAAAAAAAAAAAAAAAAAAAAAAAAAAAAAAAAAAAAAAAAAAAAAAAAAAAAAAAAAAAAAAAAAAAAAAAAAAAAAAAAAAAAAAAAAAAAAAAAAAAAAAAAAAAAAAAAAAAAAAAAAAAAAAAAAAAAAAAAAAAAAAAAAAAAAAAAAAAAAAAAAAAAAAAAAAAAAAAAAAAAAAAAAAAAAAAAAAAAAAAAAAAAAAAAAAAAAAAAAAAAAAAAAAAAAAAAAAAAAAAAAAAAAAAAAAAAAAAAAAAAAAAAAAAAAAAAAAAAAAAAAAAAAAAAAAAAAAAAAAAAAAAAAAAAAAAAAAAAAAAAAAAAAAAAAAAAAAAAAAAAAAAAAAAAAAAAAAAAAAAAAAAAAAAAAAAAAAAAAAAAAAAAAAAAAAAAAAAAAAAAAAAAAAAAAAAAAAAAAAAAAAAAAAAAAAAAAAAAAAAAAAAAAAAAAAAAAAAAAAAAAAAAAAAAAAAAAAAAAAAAAAAAAAAAAAAAAAAAAAAAAAAAAAAAAAAAAAAAAAAAAAAAAAAAAAAAAAAAAAAAAAAAAAAAAAAAAAAAAAAAAAAAAAAAAAAAAAAAAAAAAAAAAAAAAAAAAAAAAAAAAAAAAAAAAAAAAAAAAAAAAAAAAAAAAAAAAAAAAAAAAAAAAAAAAAAAAAAAAAAAAAAAAAAAAAAAAAAAAAAAAAAAAAAAAAAAAAAAAAAAAAAAAAAAAAAAAAAAAAAAAAAAATCGAAATCTCTACATATTTACAAAATTGTTTTCAAACTTACGAGTTTTAATTCGCTGCACTAATTCACCCCCCGCTCTTAGTGCCGCTTCAATCCTAACAACCCCTATATACTTTTTGATCAAAGCTTTCTCCACTTTTATCAATTTCTAACTTAGTGGAGGTGCTCATAGGAGTGTTGATAGCTTTTGAGCTATCGATATTGAACCTTTTTAACAAATCTAAAGCGTATTTTGTTTGACTAAGAAAGATATCATTACTTAGTTGTTTGATTTGTAAGCCCAAAAAGAAAGTTAATTCCCGCATCAAACTCATTTCAAATTCCAGACTCATACTTTTAGCAAATGATTCACAAAGAGATTCATTCATAGAACCGAAGATAATATCATCAACATAAATTTAAACAATAAGAAAATTATTTTTAAAATTTTTGATAAACAATGTAGTATCAACCTTGCCTTTAGAGAAATTATTTTCAATAAGAAATGAACTAAGTCTCTCATACCAAGCCCTTGGGGCTTGTTTTAAACCATAGAGAGCTTTAGCCAATTTAAACACATGATTAGGGAGACTATCATTCTCAAATCTGGGAGGTTGTTCAACATAAACTTCTTCAGAAATAAAGTCATTAAGAAAAGCACTTTTAACATCTATTTAAAACAACTTAAAATTATTACTACTAGCATAGGCAAGGAACATCCTTATGGCTTCTAATTGAGCCACAGGATCGAAGGTTTCTTTGTAATCGATACCTTCTTCTTGGTTGAAACCTTTGGTCACTAATCTAGCCTTATATCTAACCACAATACCATATTCATCTTGCTTGTTTCTAAAGACTCATTTAGTACTAATAACTAAATGGTCATTTGGCCTAGGAACAAACTTACACACCTCATTTCTCTCAAATTGATTTAACTCATCTTGCATTGCGATAATCCATGAATCATCTTTCATGGCTTCGTCAATACATTTTGGTTCAATTTGGGAGAGAAAAGCAGCGTTGGCATAAAATTTTTTAAGAGAAGAACATGTTTGAACCCCTTTTGATGTGTCTCCTATAATTAGCTCCTTAGAATGAGCATCTATATATTACCAATCCTTGGCTAAGGATGTTTTGGAAGTATATGCATCCGAGTTGCTAGATGGAGAAGGGGTTTCATTTAAATTTAAAGTATCAAAATTAACATCATCATCAAAATCATTTTTCTTAATTTCGGAAACCTCATTGAAAACAACATGAATGGATTCTTCTATAATTAAAGTTCTTTTATTAAAGATATGAAATGCTTGAGAAATAGAAGAATAGCCAAGAAAAATTCTTTCATTGGATTTAGCATCAAATTTTCCTAAGGCATCTTTTTCATTCAAGATAAAATACTTACACCCAAAAACTTTAAAATATAAAACATTGGGTTTTTTGTTGTTCCACAACTCATAAGGAGTTTTGGTGAGTGAGGGTCTTACTAGAACTCTATTCATGATATAACATGCCATGTTTACAGCTTCGGCCCAAAAATATTTGGGTAAGCTATGTTTATCCAACATGGTTCTTGTCATTTCTTGTAAATTTCTATTCTTTCTTTCTACTACTCTATTTTGTTGAGGATTTCTTGGAGTAGAGAAATTGTGGTTATATCCATTAGATCCACAAAATACTTGGAAATCATGGTTTTGAAATTCACCAACGTGATCACTTCGAATTAATGAAATCATAAAATCCTTTTCATTTTGAACAAGTTTACAAAACTTAGAGAAATACCTAAAGCATTCAATTATGTGTGCTAAAAAATAAGTCCATGTGTATCTACTATAATCATCCACAATGACAAATGCATATTTGCTACCTCCTAGGTTTGATGTAGTAATTGATCCGAACAAGTCCATATGGATTAATTGCAAAGGTCTAAAGGTGCTTATTTGGTTCTTATGTTTGAAGCTACCTTTTATTTGTTTTCTTAATTAACAAGCATCACACACATTATTTTTGACAAACTTATATGAGGAATTCCTTTTACAAGTTCTTTAGATGAAATTTGGGTGATTAGTTTCATGCTAGCGTGACCTAATCCCCTATGCCAAAGCCAAGCATCGTCATTCATAACCGAAAAATATATTTCATAGCAAAGATCATTAATATCAATAGTGTATACATTATTTTGTTTTAATGCAATCATAGATGTGTTTTTGTATGGTTTTTCAATAATGCAAGCATTAGATTCAAATTTAACAATATATCCTTTATCACACAATTGACTAATACTCAAGGGGTTATGTTTTAAGCCATCAACTAACAATACATTTTCAATAAAGAAGTTGGATTTGTTACCTATGGTTCCTTTGCCAATGATTTTACCCTTGTTGTTGTCTCCGAATGTGACATATCCTTCATTTATGCTAGTAAGCTTAGAGAATTGAGATGGATCTTCGGTCATATGCCTTGAGCATCCACTATCAAGGTACCATCTCTTGCTCCTAGCTTGTGATGGTAAGCGTTTCTACAAAAAAGGATAATTCTTATGTACCCATTTGAACTTGAGTGCCTCAAAAATCGATCTAAATTGCTTATCATGTTGCATTGAGTTATTTATGGTTCTTTTAATAACCCAAATCAATTTGTATGTACTATACTTTTTAAATGGACAATGATAAGCTATATGTCCAAGTTTACAATAAAAGTTGCATTTGTTTTGGGGCGAAATATGCAAGATAGGGCCTTTAACGAAAGTGGTTGGATTTTGGTGATAGCTACTCACAAATCCGATTCCACCTTTCCTATGAATGTGACCCTTGTTGGCAAGGATCATGTTTAAGGACTTGCTACCAACCTCAAATTTTTTCAAGGTATCCTTGAGTAGCAAGTTTTCCTTTTGAAGTATTTCTAAATCATGGCATTTCGTACATCGAGCTAAACTATCATTATGCTCAATTTTTAATTTATTAAAATTACTAACAAGAGAATCATGCTTCTTTTTTAACAATTTATATTTTTTACTAATTGTTTTGCATTCACCAAATAAATCATAAAAAGTAGTTAATAATTCATCAAATGATAAATTTGTATCAATTGAACTTGTTACCACATCTCCAATGGCCAGTAGCGCATAGTGAGCAACTTGCTCAGTGTTGGTTGGCTCCTCTTCTTCGGACGCACTTGAGTCATCCCATATTGCTTTGAAAGCCTTCTTCTTCGGTGTCTTCTTCTTGGCTTGGGGACATTCACTCTTGTAGTGTCCTGGTTTCTTGTATTCATAGAAAATTACTTGATCTTTCTTGGGTTCAAATTTATTTCTAGTGTCATTTTTAAATTTATTTTTTTTAATAATTTTTTTGAATTTTCTTGTTAAAAGTGCCAAGTCATCATCAAAGTACTCATCACTTAAGTTTTCTCTCAAGTGGTCTTCTTGTGTTCTCAGTGTCATGTCCTTCTTGTTCTTTCGAAGGGTGTCCTCAAGCTCTTCATGAGCTTTGCATATCCTTTCATAGGTTATTAGTGACCCAATTATTTCTTCAAGAAGAAAGTTTTTTAAATCTTTGGCCTCTTAAATGGTCGTGACTTTAGGGTCCCAACTCTTTGAAAGGGATCTTAATACTTTATTAACGAGCTTAAAATCCGAAAAACCTTTACCAAGTCCTTTTAGACCATTGACAATATTCGTAAATCGGGTGTACATGTCTCCAATGGTCTCACTCGGTTTCATTCGAAATAATTCATAAGAATATACTAAAAGGTTGATTTTTGACTCTTTCACTCTACTAGTGCCTTCATGAGTCACTTCGAGTGTGTGCCAAATATCAAAAGCTGTTTCATAAATCGACACTCGATTGAACTCGTTTTTTTCTAGCGCACAAAACAAGACATTCATAGCCTTGGCATTTAAAGTGAAAGTCTTTTTCTCCAACTCATTCCAATTGTTCATTAGAAGAGAAGACTTTTGAAAACCATTTTTAACAACGTTCCAACACTCAAAATCCATCAAAATTAGGAAGATCCTCATTCTAGTCTTCCAATAGGTGTAATCTGTCCAATTGAATATGGGAGGACGAGTAATTGAATGACCCTCTTGGTTGCTGGCAAATGCCATCTCACTTGGGTTTTAAACCAACCGAGAGTAAACTTTGTTCTGATACCAATTATTAGGATCAAGAGCGCATTAAGAGGGGGGGGTGAATTAGTGCAGCGGAAAACTTTTGCTGTTTTAAAAAACTTCTTTCGATTAAAGCCGGTTCAACAAGAATGGTTTCAACTCAATCCATTTCAGAAGGAATTTGAACTTGAAACCTTTTGTGAAAGTGCAAGAGAAGACTAAGGTGATTTGCAGCAATGTAAGTTGCACAAATGAAAAGCATCAGTTTCATAAAGTCTTCATAGATTAAAGCTGATCTTGGAAGATGTTTACGTCAAAGCATATGTAGACGTAGTTAAAACACAGTAACGAGGAGAGGCAGTTTACTATAAAAGAAAGTTGCTCAAAGTAAATGCAAACCGAGTTTTAGAGTGGTTCGGTCAACGTGACCTACATCCACTTTCGACTTACTCCTCCAACGAGGTCACTGGTGTCCACTAGAGGCCTTCCTTCAATAGGCAAAGGCCAACAACCTTTTATAGCTTTTTTCCTTTTGTCGAGCTTAGGAGACAACCCTTATAAGTTTCACTCCTCTCTTGAATGATCTCAACACTTAGAAAGGAAGGAGGAGAACTCTAGCATTTTTTCAACTCTTTAACACTTCAAAGGCTCAAGAATATATCAAAATTTCATTATCCTTTCATGCAGAAAAGGGTGAGGTATTTATAGACCCCAATAGCATTCAAAAATAGAGCCAAGAAGTATCTCATCCTGGATTTCCAAGGTCCTGGCGATACCACCACCATTACTGGGTGGTACCACCGCTTGGCACCTGACACTAGGCGGTACCACTACCTAGTCTGGGCAGTACCACCGCTTGACAAAGCTCAGAGACCGAGCTTTAACGGTACCATCGCCCAGAATTCCTGGGAGGGCATTGCTTTTTAGGCGGTGCCACCGCTGGCTAAGAATTCAAGGGCCGAATGGGCTACTCCATTTGGCCCAATTAATGCCTGTTAAGGGCCAAGTTAGCCCCTAATTAAGTTAGTGAGATTATCTCTCAATCTTAACTTAATCTACACTCTAACTATGACAATTAAGATATAATTACTGCACTTCGTGTTCCAGTGCGTCAATCGCTCTTCCGGCGAGCTTCCGGCATACTTCCAACGAACATTCGACAAACTCTCAACGATGCTCTAGCGAACTCCCGACAAGCTACTGGACTTTGCGATGATCTTCTTAGCGAGTTCCGACGAGCTTCTATGGCAAACTCCTGGACTTCTCGGTTGGTTCCCGCAGAACTTCCGACGAATGTCCGGACTTCCGACGAACTCTCGAACTCCCAATGTGATCTTGATCTTGACTCTAGTACAACACCTGCTTTATGTCTTACTGCCATTGTAGTTAATCTTGCACACTTTTCTCAATATACAGATTAGATCAAACAAATTATAATTGACTTCATCATCAAAATCAGAGATTCAACACTTTTAACGGATGTAGATCAACTACCCTTTTACACCCAATTCTCCTTTTAACAGGTTCAGGAGAGAACCTTTACACCCCCACTTACTCCTCTCTTAAACTACACTAACACTTAGAGCTTTTTAGAGGAGTTCTCACAAGATTACAATAGCATTTTTCTTCTTTTTTGCTCTTAATTCTTGTGTATGTTAACCAGGGATGAGAGGGGTATTTATAAGCCTCAAGCGGATTCAAACTTAGAGCCTAAAAGAGTTTCATCCTCAGTTTTCAGGGTACTAGCGGTACCACCGCATGTGTTGGGTAGTACTATCACTTGTAGCACTGACATTGGGTCGTACCACCGCCCAGTCTGGCAGTACCACTACCTGACACAGTCTCGAAGACTATACCTCATAGATTAAGCCACTAATAGTTCCACCTGTTGGGTCACTGTTTGGGCCTTTCACTTGGTCCAACACAGCCCAAACATGAGCCTAATTGGCCCCTAATTGAGTTGGCCCAATTCCAACCCAATTATTTGCTAACTACGAATTTTAAGGCATACATTAAGCAAATCAAGTTTGGTTAGTCTAGGTTTTTTTCGGTGAGCTTCTGGCGAACTTTCAACGATCTCTCGGCAATGTTCCAACGGACTCTCGGCAAGCTCCTAGACTTCACGATAATCTTCTTGGCGAGTTTCGACGAGCCTCTTTGGAAAGCTCCTGGACTTCTCAGTCAATTCCGGTAGAACTTCCGACGAACGTTCGGACTTCCGATGAACTCTCAAACTCCCAATGAAATCTCGTTCTCGACTCCGGGACTTCATTTTACTTTATGCCTTGATCGCTATCATAGTTAATCTTGCACAGATAAAACCTACTTCGATATGGACAATTATTACAAAGCTTGAATTAAATGTTATCCGACATGTCATTAGTTCATAGATGCTTCATCCGATTATTCGACATATCATCCTCTCTTGCGGTTTATTGCCGAATCAGCCAGTTGACCTTCGTAACTCCGATTTCCTTGGTGTAATTTTTGCTCTTCTTGGCCCAATGCCCGAACCCATGGCCCAAATGCTAATCATAGGTGCCCAACAAGCCAATCATGTGAGTGATGGCACGTGTGACTTGACACGAAATCTTTTTGCTTATTATATTTTGGTATTTATCACTTTATATTGACTATTGCATATATGCATGTATATGTTGTAATGTCCTTGGATATGTGCAATGGGAATCGGATCGTGATGAGATCACGATAATGAGACCGATTCACCTTTAAACACAGATCCTAAATAATCCCAGTCATAGGTTACTCAAGAGGGACATCGAGATAATCGGACAGACTGGTGTGCTGTATACCCATCCATATGATGGATGCAGCTAGTCTCATAGTTGCTCGTCTGGGGACACTAGGGATATAGTACAGGTGCTCATTGAAGAATGAGTTCACTGATTGATCCACTTATAGAATGCTGGATGGTTGATGATGCCTTAGTGTCAGACAGCGATTCCATTATCCTAGTGGTGTATCTAGTCCTTAGACTTGAGACACTAAGGATGTCCTGTATGAGTACTCCACTCTTCGATACTATACTTATAGGTTTGGATGTCCCAGATCTAGTACAGTTGGTCATTGGGAGTGGCAATCGACCTTTTGAGGGCTATTGAGTGTTGATAGAGGATCATCCACTCTCGGTATCATGAGCAAAATTTTCCATGTGTTCTTGCTTAGACAAATCCCTAGCCAGGGTCATTCGGATTGAGAAAGAAAGAATTCTCCGGGAGAATCCGATTAGAGCGAGACTCGAGTAGAAACCGTATGGGTCTAACAGCACCATACCTGGTATACGGTCTCTGAGATATTTGATGGATGAGAAACGATAGGTACACAGTAATTGAGGACAAACAGGTCTAATGGATTGGATTTCCCTGTGTCGTTTGGGGACTACGACGTAGTGGCCTAGTACGTCCGTAGTCGATGAGTCAAGTGAATTATTATGAAGATAATAATTCATTGAGCCAGAAGGAGTTCTGATAGCTATGACTCATGACTAGCTCGATATTGGACCTAGAGGGTCACACATATATGGTAGATGTTGCGATGAGTAGAGGTTCAGATATGAGATATCCGTCGGAGCCCTTGTCTTATTGGATATTCAATAAGCCCTTAAATTATTGAATCCTATAGATGAGATCCAATAAGAGCCCATAAGAGATTATTGGATAGAGATCTACTAATCTAAGAGGCTTAGGTAGTTGGATACAGATCCAATAGGAGAGGATCCATTAGGGTTTGATAGGGGACCTCTATAAATAGGAGGGATTAAGTGATTCATAGGCTAGAGTCTTGGCTTGCCTCTCCTATTCTCCTCCCCCTCTCCACCTCAGAGCAGGCCTGGAGTTTTGAAGAGCATCGTTATAGTCCTGCTATGTGGATCACCACTAGAGAGGAGGATGCTTGACCTCCTTCACCCTTTCTTAGAGATCTGCAAGGAAACAAGGATATACGATCTCCCTAAGTAATACAATCTATTCTATACATAGTTTGTTTTGTGAATTTTTACGCACCAATCTTCATACGACGATGAACATCTCTTTGGGAATATGAGATTTTATTTTTGATCTTTTGTTGCGTATGTGATGTCGCCCCCATGATTTCCCAACAATGGTATCAGAGCTAGGTTGTTCGTGTGAATGATTGGTTTTGAACTACGTGTGTTGTGTTTAGGAAGAATTTTGACGTCAAATTATTGGCGCAATAGAAGAGGAAGGGCAGCAACTGTTGCTGCCCTTGCTGTGCTCGAAGATGGCTGCCTGCTTGCTGCAATCTTCGTGCAGGTAGGCCGCCTACAACGGTGGCGCATAAGGGCAACGCCTGCGGGTGTTGGATCCGTGGGCAATGGCGCCTACAGCCATTGCGCCCATGGGCAAGGGAGTCGTAGGACAGTAGTGCCTATGGCCGCTTCTCCTGCGGCCGCTGCTCCTGCGGGCAAAACCCCCCCCTTAGGGGCGGTAGCTTGGCGGGGCAAAACCGCCCGTAGAGGCGACGGTGCCCGTGGGGGCGCCCGCCTGCAAGGGCAACACCGTTAACGGGTGTGCCGCCCGCAAGCAAGGGCAGCGCCCCGCTCCCCCACCCCCTCCCCCCCCGCGCGTCGCATAGTCCATCGCCGACAGGGTGGTAGCGACGGTGGCGACAACAGTAGGGGAGAGGAAGAGGGGCTTAGGGTTTTGGGCAAAAAGATAGTTTTGCCCCTGTAAATTTCAAAAATTTCAATTCTGTCCCTTTTATCCAAATTATGAAAATGCCCCTTAGAATTCAGAAAATTTCCTATATGTCCTTGATTTCATAAAATATTAATTAATTAAAAGGTTTAATTGATTATTATTTTATTATTATCTAGTAGTTCTATATGATGATGGTTTATACATGTGATGTATAATGTATGAACGAATTATCATGGACCGTGTGATGTGTATACTTGTGATCATTATTATTAGGGCCTACGAGCCTCCATTATATTTCTCATTTATTGTCGGGCCTATGTGCCTATGATTAAGTTGTAATCACATGAGGAGGCGCAGCGGGAGCGCGAAGCAATAACGGAACCCATGAGACGGATGATCGCGATGCATGGAAATGCATCAAGATGTCGATGAAACCGATGAGGACAAGATGAACAATCATAGGGTATGGAGATGCACCATTACACACATAGATCTTAATGTGAGTGATTAGGCCTACTAGCTCGGGCCTGATCACATTAGGTTGTGGTCCATGATCATTTGGTGTGATTGCTTATACACATACTAGATATGTATATATATTTGCATGCGATGTAGATATATATTAAATATGTATATGTGTGACATGTCATATTAGGAGACCAAAACGATAAAGAAACCTCTCTCTCGATAATATTAAGTCGATAAACGTAAGGCAATTAGATTGACCCACGTGGCCTTCCATTGTTATAGGTAGGAACCGATTCCCAGTGTAGCTTGAGTTGGTCGAGTCCCTCGAGGCTCACCTATATCGTGATTTACTATCTTGCTTATGACATAGAGATGTCACCGGTGACCTGAGGACATGGCATGCTTGGTCGAGTCCCTCAAGGGTATATCATTAAATCAGACTCATCTTGTAACGAAGGTGTTGACTTAACCGAACATCATGGTTGGTCGAGTCCCTCGAGACCATGGTGATTCGGAGGCCAAACAGGACAGGAATCATAAGGAGTTATGATCGGTAAGAGTCATCTACCTTTTGGGTTTACTGTAATTGGTCGAGTCCCTCGAGATTACACTAAGACGCTGATTGGATCTTGATTCCCACTCGAAGTCTGCCGGAGACTTTCATTTCACGTACTGAGGGTGTCACGTGACTCGCTAGTAAAATAGTGGGAACATATTAAGATAGAAGTTCATATCTTAATTGTTTATTTCTTGCAAAATATGTATGTTATTCATTTCTACTACATCTTTATTTTCAGAAATTGTCTCTTTCAAATCCCTTACGTGGCATACTTGATGTCAACCGCCTCACTAGTCCAAATTATATGGATTGGCTCCGTAACTTGAGAATTATTCTCACGACGGAGAAAATCGCGTACGTCCTTGATATAGTGATGTATATGCCCGAGGAAAGGGCAAGCGAGGATGAGATCGCTCGCTACATGAAGTACATTGATGACTCCACTCTTGTTCGGTGCTACATGTTGGGCTCTATGACTCTTGAGTTACAAAGACAACATAAAAAGATGGATGCCAGATCCATTCTCCTACATGTCCACAAATTGTTTGAGGAACAGGGAAAGACTCGGCGATATGAGATATCCAAGAGTCTCTTCCGCTTTAGGATGATTGAGGGGACACCGATTCAGAACTATGTCCTGAAGATGATTGAGTAAATAGAGAAACTCACAGGTCTAGGAATGGTCTTAGAGGATAATTTGTGTGTGGATATTGTGCTTCAGTCCCTACCAAATTCCTTTTCATAGTTCATAATGAATTTTAATATGAACAAGCTTGAGGTGACTTTCCCAAAGCTCCTCAATATGTTGAGGGAGGCAGAAAGTACCACCAAGAAAGAGAAGCCAGTTCTCTACATTGGTGAGACCAGAAAGAAAAGGAAAGTAGAAAAGTCCCTTAAGAAGGGCAAGGGCAAGGGCAAACTAGGTAAAGCAAAGGTTGCTAAGAAAGACCCGGCAAAGGATAAAGGTCAGTGCTTCCACTATAGCAAAGATAGGCACTGGAAGAGGAACTACAAAGAGTACCTTGTAGAGAGGGCGAAACAGAAGCTTAAAGAAGCTTCAGGTACATTCATGATCAATCTCCAATTGTCAGATTTTTATGATAGTGCATTGGTATTGGATATCGGTATTGCTTATCACATCTGTAATTTGTTGTAGATTCTAGCAAAGTCATGGAGATTGGCGAGAGGAATATTGCATAATGATTTGTTTATGCTAGACATTACTCTATATATCATGAATGTATGTGTGTTCAAGAGGAAACGAGATGAGGTGAATAGTGCATACCTGTGGCATTGTAGGGTAGGTCACATCCATGAGGGAAGGATTCAAAAGTTGCTAAAGGATGGATATCTAGATCCATTCGACTATGAGTCATATACAACTTGCGAGTCTTGCCTTCATAGAAAACTGACCAACTCTCTATTTAGTGGAATTGGAGAGAGAACTACTAAGCTGTTGGAACTCATACGTAGTGATATATGTAGACCCGTGTCAACTCATGTCATTAGTGGTTACTCCTACTTCATTACCTTTACTGATGATTTCTCAAGATATGGATATGTGTACTTAATGAAATACAAGTCCGAGATCTTTGAGAAATTCAGTGAGTATAAGAATGAAGTGGAGAACCAGACTGGAAAGAGTATCAAGACTCCTCGATCAGATTAATAAGGTGAGCACTTAAATATAGAGTTTACTCAGTTCCTCAAGGACCATGGGATATTATCCCAATGGACACCTCCTTATATACTTCAGCTCAATGGTGTGTCTGAAAGGAGAAATCGTACGCTGTTAGACATGGTACAATCCATGAAGAGTTTTGCTGACCTACCCATCTCATTCTAGGGATATGCCCTAGAGACCGTAGCTTACCTTTTGAACAGAGTTCCAACTAAGTCGGTAGTGTCTACACCATATGAGATATGGAAAGGGAAGAAGCTCGATTTTAAGATTGTTAATATTTGGGGCTACCCTACCCACATTAAAAGACATAACCTTGATAAGTTAGAATTGAGGATAGAGTGGTGCAAATTCGTTGGATACCCTAAGGGAACTTGTGGGTATTATTTCTATCATCTCGAGGACCAAAAGGCCTTTGTAGCCAAGAGAGCAGTATTCCTTGAGAAGAAACATATTCTTGGCAGAGATAATGGGAGCATGATAGAATTGAGTAAGGTTGGAGAACCTAACTCAAGCACCACTCTACAGTCCGAGTTTGTTCAAATACCTAATACACAAGTTCCAACTTTATGTAGGTTCGGCAAAGTATCCATTCCTCCTGAGAGATATGTGGGATATATTAGAGGAGAGGATATTAAGGATATTGATCCTCAAACCTACGAGGAGGCTATTATGAGTATAGACTCCGGGAAGTGGCAAGAAGCCATGAATTCTGAGATGGATTCTATGTACTCCAATAAGCTTTGGAACCTAGTTGATGTACCCGAAGGTATTGTACCCATCGGTTACAAGTGGATCTTTAAGAAAAAGATCAAGTAGATGGAAAGGTAGAGACCTATAAAGCAAGGCTAGTAGCTAAGGGGTATCGTCAAAGGCAAGGTGTTGACTATGACGAAACCTTCACACCCGTAGCAATGCTAAAATTCATCCGAATTCTGTTGGCTATTGCAGCATACTATGATTATGAGATCTGGCAAATGGATGTGAAAACCACATTCCTCAATGGGAACCTCGAGGATGAGGTGTATATGATACAACCCGAGGGATTCGTGTCCAAGGACTGCTCAGATAAGGTGTGCAGGTTACTTAGATTCATTTATGGATTAAAGCCAGCTTCTTGAAGTTAGAACATAAGATTTAATGAGGCAATCAGATCTTATGACTTCGTTAAGAATGAATATGAGCCTTGTGTGTATAGGAAGGTAAGTGGGAGCGTTGTCACCTTTATAGTGTTATATGTGGATGATATCCTAATCATTGGGAATGATGTAGGAATGCTATCCCTAGTAAAGACTTGGTTATCTAGACACTTCTCCATGAAGGACTTAGGGGAAGCATCCTATATCTTGGGGATTCGGATCTATAGAGATAGATCCAAGAGAATGCTTGGCTTATCCCAATCCAGGTACATAGAAACCATTGTTAAAAGGTTTGACATGGAAAATTCCAAGAGATGTCTCATACCGATAAGACATGGGATATTACTTTCTAGGAGTATGTCCCCACAGACTCCTGAAGAAAGGGCGAACATAGATATGATACCTTATGCCTCAGCAATAGGGTCTATTATGTATGCCATGCTATGTACTAGGCCAGATATAGCGCATGCTCTGATTGTCACGAGCAGGTATCAGGCGGATCCAAACTTGGAGCACTAGAAAGCAGTAAAGTATATCCTTAAATACTTGAGAATGACTAAGGATCTTTTACTAGTATATGGAGGTTGTAGCCTTAGGGTTGAAGGTTACACAGACTTAAGTTTTCAGTCTGATGTCGATGATAGTAAGTTAAATTCGAGGTATGTGTATACCTTGAATGGAGGAGCAGTGTGTTAGAAGAGTTCCAAGCAAGATACTATTGGTGACTCGACCATAAAGGCGGAGTATATTGCTGCTGTAGAGGCAGCAAAGGAGGGAGTTTGGATGAAGAAGTTCATCACGGATCTAGAAGTCAGGCTAAGTAGTGAGGAGCTGATTCCTTATATTACGACAACTACGGGGCAATTACTCAAATAAGGGAACTTGTGTCTCATCAGAAGTGTTCTGAGGAGGTTCCAGCTTATTAAGAGATCATGACCCGAGGAGATGTAGTAATAGAAAGAGTTCCATCCGAAGATAACATTACAGATCCACTAACAAAGCTGTTATCTCAGATTATCTTTGAGCATCATAGGGGTTTAATGGAGATTAGACACATCGGTAATTGGCTTTAGGTCAAGTGCGAGATTGCTAGTTATAGGTGCCCAACAAACCAATCATATGAGTGATGGCACGTGTGACTTGACACGGAATCTTTTTGCTTATTATATTTTGGCATTTATCACTTTATATTGACTATTACATATATGCATATATATATATATATATATATATATATATATATATATATATATATATATATATATATATATATATATATATATATATATATATATATATATATATATATATATATATATATTGTGATGTCCTTAGATCTATGCAATGGGAATCGGATCATGATGAGATCACAATAATGAGACTGATTCACCTTTAAATACATATCCTAAATAATTCCGGTCATAGGTTACTCGAGAGGGACATCGAGATAACTGGACAAACTGATATGCTATATACCCGTCCATATGATAGATGTAGCTGGTCTCATAGCTGCTCGTGTGGGGACACTAGGGATAGAGTACAGGTGCTCATTGGAGAATGAGTTCACTAATTGATCCGCTTACGGAATGCTGGATGGTTGATGATACCTTATTGTCAGACAGCGATTTCGTAGTCCTAGTGGTATATCTGGTCCTTAGACTTGAGACACTAAGGATGTCCTGTATGAGTGCTCCACTCTTTGATACCAGACTTATAGGTTTTGATGTCCCAGATTTAGTACAGCTGGTCATTGGGAGTGGCAGTCAACCTTACGAGGGCTATTGAGTGTCAATAGAGGATCATCCACTCTCAGCGTCATGAGAGGAATATCTCATGTGTTCTTGCTCAAATAAATCCCTAACCAGGGTCATTTGGATTGAGAGAGAAAGAGTTCTTCGGGAGAATCCAATTAGAGCGAGACTCGAGTAGAAACCGTATGGGTCTGACAGCACCATACCAAGTATATTATCTCTGGGATATTAGATGGATGAGAGACTATAGGTATACGGTAACTGAGGACAGACAGGTCCAATAGATTGGATTCCCCTGTATCATTTTGGGACTACAGCGTAGTGGCCTCGTACGTTCGTAGTCCATGAGTCGAGTGAATTATTATGGAGATAATAACTCACTGAGCTAGAAGGAGTTCTGACAGGTATGACTCACGACCAGCTCGATATTGGGCCTAGAGGATCACACACATATAGTAGGCGTTGCGATGAGTAGAAGTTCATATATGAGATATCCGCCAGAGCCCTTGTTTTATTGGATATCCAATAAGCCCCTGAATTATTGGATCCTATAGATGAGATCAAATAAAAGCCCATGAGCGATTATTGGATAGAGATCCACTAATCTAAGAGGCTTGGGTAATTGGATGTAGATCCAATACCCAATAGGGGAGGATCCATTAGGGTTTTGACAAAGGACCTCTATAAATAGGAGGGATTCAGTGGTTCATAGGCCTTTGCTTGCCTCTCCTATTCTCCTCCCCCTCTCCACCTCTCAAAGCAGGCCTAAAGTTTTTGAGGAGCGTCGTCGTAGTCCTACTGTGTGGATCATCGCTAAAGAGGATGACGCTTAACCTCCTTCACCCTCTCCTAGAGATCTGCAAGGAAACAGGGATATATGATCTCCATAGGTAACACAATATATTCTATACGTAGTTTATTTCATGGATTTTACGCATTAATCTTCGTACAATGATAAACATCTCTTTGGGAATAGGGGAATTTGTTTTCTTGTTCTTCCGTTGCACATATAATGTCGCCCCCAAGATTTCCCAACAATTCCACCCTGACTTAGTCTTTGAGAGACAGTCAAGCAGTGGTACCACCTAGTGTCAATACTGTAGGCAATGGTACTACCCAGCACAGGTAGTGGTACCGCTAGTACCTCGAAAATCGGGGATGAGACATTTTTAGGCTCCAAGTTTGAATCCACTTGAGGCCTATAAATACCCCTCTCATCCCTGGTTAACACACACAAGCATAGAGAGCTTAAAAGTGGAAAACATTGTAGCAATCACTTGAGAGATCCCCTCTTATAGTTTTAAGTTTAGAATTTTATTTAGGGAGAAGTGAGTGCTTGTAAAAGGTTGTCTTCTAAACCTGTAAAAAGGAGAAGAGGGGTGTAAAAGGGTAGTTGATCTTCATCCATTGAAAGAAGATCGGTAGTGGAAGTTGGTGGCCTCGAGTGAAGAGGAATCGAGAGTGGATATAGGTCATGACGACCGAACCACTATAAAAATCTAGTTTGCATTTCCTTCATGCTTTTTCCTTATATTGCAAACTAAATTCTTACTTCCACTGTGCTTCCATACGCTTTCAAGTTAAGTATATTTCTAATACGTTTTTATCGCATGAAGATTTTTGACTCAACATAATTTTACCGTTGTACTAATTCACCCCCACTCCTCTTAGTGTCGACTCGATCCTAACAATTGGTATCAGAGCTACATTTTTCTCATTTGGTTTAACACCCAAGAGAAATGACTCTTTTTGGCTTTTAAGAGGGTCACTCTATCATTCATCCTCTTATGTTCAATGGGACAGACTACATATATTGGAAAACTCAAATAAGAGTTTTCTTACTTTCTTTGGATTTAAATTTATGGAGTATTGTTGAAAATGATTTTCAAAAATCTTCTTAACCAATGAACGAATGAAATGATTTGGAGAAGAAGATTTTTTCTTTAAATACTAGAGCTATAAATGCTCTATTTTATGTCTTAGACAAAAATGAATTTAATTATGTTTCTATTTGCGAAACCGCTTTCGATATTTGGCACACTCTTGAAATCACACATAAAGGTACTAGTAAAGTTAAAGATTCTAAAGTTAATCTTTTGATACATGATTTTGAATTGTTTCATATGAAACCAAGCGAAACTATTGTTGATATGTATACCCATTTTATGGATATCGTCAATAGTTTAAAAGCACTTGGTAAAAATTTTTCGAATCTTAAACTTGTTAATAAAGTTTTACAATCTCTTTCTAAAAATTAGGATTCAAAAGTAACGACAATACAAGAATCAAAGAATTTGAACTACTTTTCACTTAAAGAACTTATTGGGTATTTAATGACCCATGAAATGAGTTGTATGGCACAAAACAAATGAGAACAACCTTCTAAAAAACAGAAAGAATTTTGACACTTCGAACAATAGAATACCACTTGAGTGATAACTCAAGTGATGATAATGATGACTTTGAATTTCTCACTATAAAATTTAAAAAGTTCATAAAACAATAAAAATGAACTTAAAAAGAAGTTACTACATAAAAAGAAAGTATTCAAGACAGCTTGGGATGAATTAAGCTCATCCGATGACGAGAAGCAAACTAACAAAGAGAAGGTGGCAAACTACGCCTTAGTGGTTTTCGACGACGAGGTAACCAAAACCCCCTTAGTTTATTTTAAAATTATTTTATGTTTTTATAAGTTATTTTTAAATTAGTTAGTAAAAAATAAAAAATTATAAATAAAATAAATAAAAGGGGATCATGCTTTTCTTTCTAGTGATTTTGAAAAATTAAAAAAATTGATCATGACAATTGCATGATAAAGGAACAAAATATTAGATTTAAATATAATGCTTGTACACCTAATAAGGTTAATCCGATGTATGTTATAAGAAATAATTATGTGTATCTTGATGATTTTGTATTGCTTTTTGGTTTTAAACATGATGGATGGTTTTCATACCAAAAACTTGAGCATACTTATATAAAAGCAATCACATAAAATGAAACATATAAAAAGAAAAATATATTATCATTGGAAATAAAATGATAAATCAAATTGCTTGTTTAAAGAAGTCTTATGTTTAATGTGTTATATTTATTGTTATGATGATTTTGATGATGAAATTTATTTTTCAGTTTTAATTAATGATGCATGGATTTGGCATAAAAGAAAAGAGCATGCATATATGAAATCAATCACAAAAGTTGAAACAAAAAAGAGGAAAGTATTTTTCTTTAAAATTTCTCAATATCTACCTTATCGAGTTTTCAAAAAAGGAGATTGATAGATCTATTTGTATCATTTTTATGAATCTCTTGGACTATGAAAATGATTTTGATGATTTAAATTTGAATGACTTTTATCCAAATCTTTCACATATTCTTAAGATTTATGAATCAAAATCTTATATCTCCTTTGTTTCTTTTTACCATTTACTAAAAAGGAGATCTATGAAACTAACTATGATCTTGATAATTATGTTTTGAAACTTTATATAAATCAATATCATTCATCATGATTCTTTCATTTTATTAAAGAGAATATTCATCAAAATAAATCATAAGTTGTTTCTCTTGATTTTTCGATACCCATAACTTGAGAAAATGTACTTTGATGCTTGGAACATTATATACATAAATTGATTTTTTTCTCTTATGTTTCAGTACTCCTTTGTATTTATGATTCGTATACCTCATGATATGATTGAATCATTTATGTAAATTGTTCTAGATACATCATTTGTCTTGATTTGAAAAATTGATGTAAAGGGAAATGAATTGTACTATTATATTATTCCTCTTCTTTTGACAAAGGGGGAGAAAACTTACTAGCTTGCGTATCATAAAAAAAAACAAAATTATTGCTAGTGTGCATATCTCAAAAGAGAACCAAAATTTACAAGTTTACACAATTCAAGAAGAAGCAAATCATGCTAGCTTGCACATCGCAAAGAAAAGCAAAAATTACTAGCTTGAAAGGCAAAATTTCTAGAAAGGCAAAACTTGTTAGCTTGGACTTCTCAAAGGAGAAGAAAGAACTTGCAATCTCAAGTGAAGCAAAAGTGTTATCTTGCCTATCTCAAGAAGCAAAATTTGCAAACTTGTATAACTCAAAATTCTTGCTAGCTTGTATGTTGTAAAACTTGCAAATCTCAAAAACTAGCTAGATGCACTTCTCTTTTTTGTCGATGACAAAGGGGGAGTAGTTATGATGACAATCATACATGTAACGATGGTTTTATATTTTAAAAATATACATGATGATTTGGTATTATACATGCAATACTTCAACTTATGATAATGATGCATGCAATGATGAAATATTACTTTGACTTGAATTCAATTTGAATTCAATGTTCTATTAATATTGCATATTGATGGGGGGAGTTAAGATTAACTTCATCATCAATTGGTTGTCATCATCAAAAAGGGAGAGATTGTTGAATCTTGGATTTTGATGATGAAATCAATTGATAGTATTTATGATTTGATCTGTGTTTTGAGTGAAATAGAAAGTTTCAATCAAGGAGAGACAATTAAAGTAGAAAGAATTATGTTGGGCTAGAGTGGAACATGTCAGAAGATTGGATGTCGAGCTAAAGGATCGATCGATGTATCGGTAGAAGGCTTCGGACCATGGGTTCGAGCATCGGGCCAAGAAAAATGAAAATTACACTAAGAAAATCGGAGTTATGGAGGTCAACTAGCCGATTGAGCAATAGGCCACAAGAGAGGACAATGTATCAAAGAATCAAACGAGGCATCGATGAACTAATGACATTCTAGATAATATTTGATTTAGCTTTATAATAATTATCTAGATCGAAATAAGTTTTCGGCATAATTGGGTTGAAATTAGGCCAATTTGGCACAAGTATGGGGTGTGTTTGGCCAAGTGAAAGGCCCAAACAATGACCCAACAGATAGAACCATCGGTGGCACAATCTCCAAGACTATGTTAGGCGATGGTATCGTCCATACTCATTCTCTGAGAGACTGTCAAGCATTGGTACTGCCTAGTGGCAGGGTGTCAGGTGGTGGTATTGCTTAGTGTCAGTGATGCAGGCGGTGGTACCGCCAGTACCCCGAAAACTAAGGATGAGATACTTTTAGGCTCTAAGTTTGAATCCACTTAAGGCCTATAAATACCTTTCTCATCCCTGATTAACACACATAAGCACAGAGAGCATAAAAGTGGGAAAATACTATAGCAATTACTCGAGATATCCCCTCCTCTAGTTCTAAGTTTAGAATTCTGTTTAGGGAGAAGTGAGTGTTTGTAAAAGGTTGTCTCCTAAACCTGTGAAAAGGAGAAGAGGAGTGTTAAAGGATAGTTGATCTTCGCCCGTTGAAAGAAGATCGATTGATAGTGGAAGTCGATGGCCTCCAATGAAGTGGAATCGAGAGTGGATGTAGGTCACGATGACTGAACCACTATAAAAATCTAGTTTGCATTTCATTCATGCTTTTTCTTTATATTGCAAACTGAATTCTTACTTTCACTTTGCTTCTGTATGCTTTCAAGTTAAGCATCTTTCCGATACGTTTTTATCGTAAGAAGATTTTCGACTCAATGTAATTTTACCACTACACTAATTCACCACCCCCCCCCTCTTAGTGCTGACTCGATTCTAACATTTAATACATGATATTTGATTCTTCATATTTAGATTAGGAATGTTATTTCCTCGTTTTGTAGTTTACCATTTTATCTTATTTGGATTAAAATATACTATAAGTAGTTCAAAAAAAAAATATTTGTTAATCCTTTAATTGTTAAAATTTTTATTGTGAGATTATAATATATTATCTAAAAAAATTTATCCCTATTAAGATTTAGAATTTTATTGTTCGATTAGATCATGTTGAAATTATTCATGTCATGTGTATTGAAAATAAGATTTCTATTGAAAATATGATTTCTAATTCTTATTAAATTTAGAATATCATTTCCTTGTATCAAAGTTTATCTTTCAATCTTATTCTTTAATTTGTTGTTATGTTTTAATATATTATTATTAATGAATATATGTTGTCATAATTCAATATTGATGAAATTAAATAGGTATATGGTTAGAACAGCTTGTAAACTAAACCCAATACATAGGTCATGCCACAATCCATTGGCTAAGCCTAATCAGCAAACTAGGCCTAACCCATAAGCTAGGCCTAACCATCGGGTCAGACCCTAGCCCGTAGGCTAACCTAGCCCTGCCCAACATGGGCAGTCATGTGCAACACATATTACCAATCCATTGGTGCATGCATAGTTATGTGCAGTGCACATGACCAATATATGAGTCAGCCTAGCCTAGTTTAATATTATATAATTTTTGAAATTGAGCCTAAACGTTGATTGAACTAAACTAGACTTGATTAGTCTAGATCAATTCAGGGTGATTCCGAATTGGTTTGACTTATTCAAGTTTTCTTAACCTAAATTGAACCTAATCTAGTCCAAATTATACTAGTCTAGGGTGGTTCCAGATTAATTAAATGAGGATTAGAGATCGGTTCAGTTAGATTCTAGTAAATCAAGTTCAATTGGATCGATTGAACCAGGGTTCACGTCAATTGAGAGCTAATTTGTATTATTTGATATTGATGATATTTGAAAGAGATATTTCAAATGTGTTATTTCATCCTGATATAGACATAACCAGTGTAAGATTATGTTATTTTCCTGCTAAGGGCAGGTAGGGTGATTCTCTTCGAGGATTAGCATGCCGTTAAACATGATGGTTTGACGGTTCCTTCATTTGCTGTTGGGAGGAACATGTTCGCACTTTGGTGGGTGAGTGACACCACTCCATTTGCTGTTGGGAGTATGATATGAGTTTGCCTTCATCCGTTGTTGGGACAACACAAACTCATCTCGTAGGTTAAAGTATCTCCATCCATTATTGGGAGAGTGCTCCTTTGGGTATTTGATATATACTAATGAGATAATCAATTTTTTATCATATATTCATTTTGAGTTCACTTTTGGGATTTCTACTCAGTATTGCTGAATTTTCTTTATTTTTTATTTTCAAAGCAGCCTCCCTCTAGTACTAAATCAGATTCCAATGAAGAGTGGACCTTCCTCTACAACTAGGTAGAGCTACTTAAATGATTTTTGGAGTTAACATCACTATGTTTACTTTTCTACTTGTGATTTGATGAATAAATGAATTGTAATAAATATTTATAAATAATGAACAAAGTGATGTTTATCAACTTGGCTCTGAATGTGTGGAAAGATGTTATCCAAAAAAAAAAAAAATCCAGACTTCTGACGATCTACTCCCAATGAGACTTCCAGTGATCTTTCAACGAATTCCCAATAAACTTTCGATGAGCTTTCACTATATCAACCGATCCTTTGGTGTATCTCTTGATTCATCTGTCTCGATGCCCGATCATTGACTTCGGTATAATATTCGATTTTTTTTATTATTTTATCTTTTTTATTATAATAGTTAGTCTTGTACTTATCTCAACATATGAATTAGATCATTAATTCATCATCAAAATATGAGATTCAACATGATACTCATCTTTCCTATCTTTACAACTTATTTCAAGCTACATTTAGATAATTGAATCTAAAAGTATTGGACCCTTGCTAAGACCAAATGGGTTTTGATGGAGATCACAACACTAAATATTATGATAATTTGATCACAATTAGAAGAAAAATTAATAGCCGTCATCCTTGCCAAGTTAACAATGATACATTTATCTCTACAGAAGGGATTCTTCATGCTTTTGTGCATTTTGATTGATGCTTTGGGACCAATCGAACAAGAATGGTGTTGATCCTAGCTATTTGCCTAGGTTGCGTATATATCCTCTCACGAGGGTGCATCCTTAGTTTCGGTGGCAGGAGGTTTGAGATACAGTACATTCCTTGGGGTATGGTAAGAGTCTTGATCCAGCTAGATACATTATTGAGTTTCATAGGGGATATTGAAAAATTATCTTAGATTATTTTTGGGTGAAATTAATTAATTTTATTCTTATAGTGTTCTCCACATAATCTTGACATATATCATTTTTATTCCCAAATGCCTTAACCCTAGATATATTGCTTGTTGACTATCGTCTTATATCCTTGTATAATGTTAATTATAGGATCATAGTAGAAGTTCTTATTAATAGATTTAGACTTTTATTTTCTCAAATTATTTTCAAAGAATAATTTTTACCTTCATCCATGGCCATGGTATTTAGAGTAATATTCTTATTATTTAAGAGATTTCTCATGAAGTTCTTATCAACATACTTAAACTTTTATTTTCTCGAATTATTTCCAAAGAACAATTTACCTTCATGGCCATGGGATTTAGAATAATATTCTTATTATTTAAGAGATTTCTTATGATTCTAAAAGTAAAATCCTTATATTATGATTAAAGCTAACCTTAAAAAGGTTTACCATCCACTCTCTTTGAATTTTATGATTCATGTCTTACTTATTTTTAACTTCTCTTGAGTTTATATGCGTTATAAATGGGAAACTTTCTTCTTATTTCATAGAATAAAGAGGTCTCCGTCAAGAATATCTTCTTTCCTACTTGATGTACAGTTATGATATCTTATTATATTTTTACTTAATGTCTTGTTCTCTCCGAGGCTTTTAGTATTTATTAAAGACTTACTAACCAATGGATGAGTCAGGCTAAAATTGAAATATCTTTTTCTAAGTACTCCAACAGGAACGAGCGTAATGAAGTTGGTAGAATTTTTAACATTAAGGAGCTTTTCCTTTCAAATATCTTGGTACGTTAATTGTGAGCTATAATTGATCTTAATTAACCTGAGTTTTATAGATAAATACACAACATTGCAGATAGTAGCAATCAACAAAGCAAACAGGAAAAGTGATAAACAAAATCAGGAACATTAATTGAATGTACTTTAGACTTCCACGTGCATCTCATCTGTGATTTTCCAAATCAAATTCCCCTTTAGAGAATAGATTGCCCTTTAAAACCATATCAGATGAGGCCGCCGATGGGCTCCCGTCTCGTTTCCTGGAAGCCTCCACCACATCAACACTCCTTCGAGGCGAAGAGGAAAAGAAGCGTACCGAGAGTTGATCTCAGTTTTATTACCTACGCCGGGAAGGTACGCGGCCTTACTACGGGGAGCGGGGCACTCGCGTTTCATTGCGTATTTTCTCCCCGTGGGGTCGGCTTCTTTCCCCTGACGACCCGACGACGAGAGAAGGTAAGACGAGTTGATCTCAGGTGTAACGGGTACGTTGGAGGATACGCGGCGTCAGTACCCGCCACCATACTGGTTGCGGGACCTGCGCTGTTCATCGCGCACTCCTCGCCGTGGGTCACTCTCTCGTGCCGACAGATGGAAGGAGGACGTTGATACCGAGTGCGTACTGGCACATTAGAAATCATACGCAGCGCCACTACACGCGTCCAAATGGGTGCCGGACCCGCGCGGTTCATTGCATGCTCCTTCCACGGTCCACCACCCCACCCCACCCCACCCCCCCCCGGTTCCCAACCGCATGAGGCGAGGAGGATAAAGAGGAGTTATAGATCATCCTACGTGGGAGAACATACGTTGCGTCACTACCTTCACATCTCTGGATGCGGGGCCCAGAGGTGAACTGTGCAGCAGTGCGCACTCCTTCTGGGACCCGCTCTACCCTTCGAATCGAATCCTTCCCTGCAATAGTAAATAAATGCCGTCTCCGTTCCCTTCGCGACCATCGATTCTCGACTCGCGAGAAGAAACCCTACGCTTCCAAGAAATAGCAGCAGGTAAAGGAGGCGAAGTCAGGGGACTTTGATGCCGAAGACATCGTCGTCTCCCTCGCCCACCATCACTCCCATGAACCAAATCATCAAATCTCAACTCCTACCCCACCAAACCCTAACACCCAATCCTCCTCCTCCCCTGCCGCCGCCTGTTTCATCCGCGGCCGCCATCGATGACGAGGTCGATCTCCTCCACTCCTCCTTCCATCACCACCACCACCACCACCACCACCACCACCACCACCACCAATCGCTGCTCATGGACGACGACGACGACCCCAGCTCCCAGGCCCCCGAAACCCTAGTCCACTCCCACTCCCACTCCCCCTTCTCCTCCCTCCTCCTCCGCGATGATGACGAGGATGAGGAACCCGACGAGGACGAGATCGACGCCGAGGAATCCCTAATCGAAGACCGGAAGCCCCTTCCGACTGCCGCCACCGCTCCGCCAGATTGTTCTTTCGGCGAAGCGTCAACCGTTGACGTCCCTCCGGCGGCGCCCCGCATCGACCCGAGCCCTCATGTCTCCTCCCAATTTTACACTTTTAACCGCCAATCGCACGCCCTGATGGTGCGCTGCATCCTCGAAGGCCGGCTCGCGACCCCGGAGGAGATTCGTTGCGCCACGCCCCGATCCGTGCTGAAGTCATGGCGCTCTGTCTGGAAGGACCGCAACGAGGACACGGCATACCTCACTGCGTGGAAGCGCATCCAGGACAAGCTCCACGCCCATATGGATGGTGTCCTGCCCGCGCTCTTGTTCAAAAACAACTCAGCACAGCGAGTCTCGCATGTGGACCAGTGGGAGGAGATCGTCACCACTGCCCATGCCGACCCCGACCTGTTGCGGCATCTTGGGTTGAAGGAGACTGTCGACCGGATTAAGCAGTCCTGGACGGTCGGTGCCAAGTTCTACGGTATCCCAGAGTCGTTCATCCGCGTTTGCGTGGCTTCCTGCCCGATCTGCTCCTCTGCCACCTCTCTGACATCTCGTGGAGGCAGTGCTCTGGCACGGTCCAAAAGGCGGCGTTTTGAGTACACTGAGTCCTTTGAAGTGCCTGCAAAGGATGTGCAGCGACACCTTCAGCAGCTTGCTGCCAAGCACAAGGTCGCGCTTTGCATCCGCCAGAAATACATTAGGTACAAGCCTTTCATGGCTGAAGTGAAGGATTATGCTTGCCACCGAGCTGGGGAGCCGACGTCTGCCAGTGCTTCAGCTAAAAAAGCTAGGGTTTTGAAGAGGGAGCCTTACCAGTCTAAGCGTTGTGGATGTGGGTTTCGCATAAGGGCGATTGTGCCCATAATGAACTACAATGAAAAGGACAAGACTTTTGTGTACCAGGAGGAGGGCACTGCCATGTTCAAGCTATATGCAGTTCATTCTGGGCATGAGCCCGGTCCGCTTGATGGGAATGCTAGGATCATCCACCGAGTAATTGGGAACAAGGGGGCTTTTGATATTGATCCAGAGGTTTATGGGGTTAGGGAGGATATGGAGCCTGAGTCATTTGTTAGCCTTATGGGGAAGGATGACAGAGGGGATTCACATCACATGGTTCTGCAACAGGTCCAAGAACTTAGGGTCGAGGTTGGTCTATTGGAAGGAAGAATTACTAAAATGAGCCCAGAGATGCTGCGATCATTGTCACGTGAACTGTCTGATATCTTGCTCAAATTGAGGAGGTTGGGTGGGGGAGTGCATCACTCAGAGGAAACATTGGTCGGTGATCGTGAGGTCGCACAATGGGGAAATAACGACGATCATCATCTTGAAAGACATGATAGGATATTTAGTAAGGAGGCTGAGATGATTGAAGAGGAGGATCCAGATTTTGGTTCAGATCTTGGAGCCATTGTGCCATGGGAGAGGATGACCGCAGACTGTCAGGATAGGAAGATGCTTATGAGGGATAGCTTGAAGCCTGATAAGTGGATTTTGAAAGAACACTGCAGTGATTTTGATGAGAAGAGCATTCTTTGTGGTGAGGATGAGGAATCTAAACTAATAAAACCCTTGACAGATTCAAGTCTGGTAGGGATGCATGTGGATGGTTTTTATGCTGACAGTACCAAGTGGTATGACTCACCAAGTGGCTTAGATCCTGGTACAGATTCTGGAGATGGTGGTTTTAGGCATGGAGGAATGGTGTGAAGCAAGGCTGTGCTTATTTTTCCCTTATTAGAGATGGAAGGAAAGGAAGCAACTTGTAAATTCTGTACACTAAAGAGAAGTTCAGGGCCCACCATTCTATTATCAGGAATAGGTCTTAGGTGGATATTCGCTGCAGTTCCCTTGTTCGTTAAACACACATTTGCCGTCATCTAGCTTTCCTTTTTTTTCCCTGTGGATATCTGATAGTGGTTGATTGTGCTATATGTGCTATCTTATCTTTGAATCATTCTAATTATGAGTTTAGCAAGACTTATTGATTGTTTTTTTAGTAGGAACATTTTCTCCATTTGCGATGGAAACACTATCCTGGAGATAAATTTGGCAATTTTTTAATATTTGATCTACTGGTTATTTAATCATTCACATGTGTGATGATGCCAAAGGTACCTTGGATGCACCCTCACTTTTTCTTTATCCTAAGTTTCCTGTCATTCAGATGCTTATTTTCTCAAGTGTCATCTTGTTGATTCCTCCCAGTTAAGTACTTGTCCTGTCAGAATTCTTTACAATATTTTAACTTGTATCAATTTGCATTTTGATGTTGCAGATTGTCGTTTAAGTAATTTAACAACTTGTCATGTACAATTCAAAGAACAGCATGATCCATCTACTCTGCAATTTCAGGTATTTCAAGTACTTCTGTTTCTTTGTCTTATATGGTTGTGGCAAGGCATAAAGTAGCATGCATGGTCATGTGTCATTGCCCCACTAGGGTCATCATATGATGGTGTGGATTGTTCATGTCATGCATGCCCCGGGCGCAATGGTACATGTTTGTAAGGTACCACCTCCATATTTTGTTAGTTTGGCACTTTGGCTCTTGCTTATGAGTATATTTCTCCATTTGATCTTTATTACCTTGCTGTGGATATCTTGATTTCAGCTGTGATGTGATCCTTGTTACTATTATGTACTTGCTTGCTGCTTGCATTTATTATTATTTTTTGAATTGTACTCATATCATGTCTTTCTTATGGAATATATTAAAGAGGGCGTACCTAGTGCACGAGGCTCTCACCAATGTGGGGTCTGGGGAGGATCAATGTACGCAACCTTATATTTAAATATTTAAAGAGGCTGTTTTCATTCTTATGGGTTATATTGTGTCCTCATAAGGGACCTTTATTTAGGCACTTTATATTGGTTTCACTGACTTTAAATTTTGGTCCAACCAAAACTTCTTATCATTATAGAAGCCTCCATTGTGTTTATGGATACTCTGTGGCATATGAGGAGGCACTATATTCTTCCTTCAAATATTGAAGCATGTATCTGGTTTTTAGTTATATTTTTTGAATCCACATTATTAGGTGAACTGTGACTAATCTTGATGTCATGTTTAATTTGGCTTATTTCTTTCTTTGTGCCGCTATGCTTGCAGATGGATTAATTTGGCTTATAACCAGAAAACAAAAATAGGGTCTTATGGTACTTGGATTAACCCAAGTCAATATTCATATGGGCGCTAGAATAGGACAGAAGGGTTTTGGGACATACATTATGAAAGAAAAACATGATAGCTTGATCAATTAATCGTACAGAATGCCATTATAGTATCAACACATACTTATGGAGACTGATCCATCTCATGTAGGCAATGAAATATAAGCTTCACTGCATCATTAACAAGGACAAGTAGATTCTCTCTCCACCATAGCAATGTTCTCAAAAGACACTTGAATACCTTTTGGTGTCTAGTGTCCAGTGGTTTAAAAAGCATTAGGTGTCGAAAGGCACCAAGGTCTTAAAATGCCCGAGGCATTAGGCACTCGCCCGAGCGAAGCGAGACACTCTGAAATATTAAAATATAAAAAATATAATATAATTAAAAATATAATTATTTAAATAAAATATGATATTAAATTAAAAATATATTGTTAACAGTATATTACTTAAGTTATATGGGGAAAAATATTCTCTAAAATATTAAAATATAAAACATATAATATAATTAAAAATATAACTATTTAAATAAAAATATGATATTAAATTAAAAATATATTGTTAACAGTATATTAAAGTTAGAGGGGGGAGAACAAAATATTAACAGTAACAAAGGGAGATAGCAATAGCGGCGGAGGATTAGTTTAAGATAGTTGCGGTAGCATTGCGAACGACAATAGCAGAAGTTGTGGACAGTAGTAGTGATAGTGGCTAAAGTTGCTGACAGCAGTAGTGACAGCGAGGGAAGCTGCGGATAGTAGCAGTGACAGTGGCTAAAGCTGTCGACAGTGTTAGGATTGGAGCGGCACTAAGAGGGGGGGGTGAATTAGTGCAGCGGATTAAAACATCGGTTTTGGAAACTTTTTCGTACGATAAAAACCGAACTCGGAAGTGCTTAACTTGAAAGCGTGTTCGTAAATGTGTGCAGCAAAAGTAATGAGGAAGTAAAGCACTTATAAAGATTTGCAGTAAGGTAAAGTGCAATAAATAAATGCAAACCAGTGAACACGCCAATTTTAAAGTGGTTCGGTCAAAATAACCTACATCCACTTGCGAAGCCTTCTTCGATGAGGCTCCCAACTTCCACTAGCAAATCACTTTGAATAGGAAGGACAAATACCCCTCTCACAACTTTTTACAAGTGGTTCACACTCTTACAAAGTTTCAACGAGAAAGGAGGTGAACACTCAAGCAATTGAAAACAAGACTTGCTAAAGACTTTGCTAAGGCTTTTATCTCAATCTATTGCTTCTCAAAAGTTGTAATCTCTTCTGAGAATTGAGGGTTATTTATAGGCCTCAAGAGGATTCAAATTTGGGCTCCAAACTTTGAATTCTCTTCGGTTCCCGAAGCTAGCGGTGTCATCGCCTGTTGGTGGTGGTGCCACCGCCTGTAAGTTTTGACACTGACAGTGTACTGGGCGGTGCCACCGCCTAGTCCAGCGATGCCACCGCCTAGCTCTTCGGGTGCTGGGCGGTGCCACCGCCCAGACCGGCGGTACCACCGCCTTATCCTCGGGCTCTGGGCGGTGCCACCGCCTACACTATTTCAGCTCACTAGTTGGGCTCCAAACTTGGCCCAAACTAGTTCGAACTTGGGCCCAATTGGCCCCTACTTGGGTTATAAGATTAACACCTAATCCTAACCTTAATTAACATGCTAACTACGAATTTAAAGACATTTCCTAAGCTATTACAAAGTCCGTAAGTTAAGACTTCTTCCGACGAACTTCCGGCGGTCTTCCGATAAACTCTCGGAAACCATTCTACGGACTCCCGGCAAGCTCCTAGACTTCACGATTTGATCTTGGCGAGTTCCGACGAGCTTCTTCGGCAAGCTATGATCTTTCTCGTTGAGCTCCGCGAACTTCCGACGTACCTTCCGGCGAGCTTCCGAAAACCCTTCGGCAAGCTCCCTACTCATTCTCGGCTAGTTCCGGCAGCATTCCCGATGAACCTTCAGACTTCCGTCGAACTCTCGAACTCTCAACGAATCCTTCGCGCTTGACTCTGGCACTTTGTTTTGCTTTATGTCTTCATCGTTATCGTAGTTAATCCTGCACACACAAGCCAAAACTCTACTCCGATCTAGACAATTATTACAACGCGAATTGACATTCTGTTGCCCGGCACGTCATTGGTTGGCGCTTCGTCCGATTCTTCAGTGCATCGTCCTCTCTCGCGGCTTGTTGCCCAATCGGCGGTTGACCTCCGCAACCCCGATATCCTTGGTGCAATTCCACTCTCCTTGGCCCGATGCTCGACGTCCGAAGCGTTCTGTTGTCCAATATCCTAATGTGATCTCCTCCGGCGCAACGTCAATTCCTCCTGCGTCAACTGTCTAATCCTGATCGAGTAGACCTGCATCACTCAAAATGCAGTTAAACATCTAAACACAATCAATTAGTTTCATCATCAAAATATGAGATTCAATAGACAGTAGCAGCGATAGCGATGGAAGCTCCAAAGGGCATCCGTCGATGGAGGAACTTGCTGTTCTCTCCCTCGACAGTTGAAGCGATAGCGGAAGAAAGGTACGAGGGTTGTCGGACTCGTCCGTCGAAAATAGAGGAAGACTTGGTCCATTGCGTTTGTGGTAGAGGCAGCGGCAGAAAGCATTGGCGGCAGAGGCAGAAGCAGCGCTAGGGTTCCTCGAGGTCGTGTGGGTGTGAAGCGTGGCTTTTTAGGTAAGAAATTACGAACCGAACCATACTTAAATCGGTTCTGTTCGCTTGATTGAACCGGGCGCTCGCTCGAATTGCCCAGCACCTGGGTTCGAGTGAGCGCCTCAGTGAAGCGCATCGCCTGGTCCACACATGAGGCACTCGAGCCTCGCCTCGCCTTGCCCGAGCGTTTAGGCGTGCTCTTGAGCGTCTATTTAAATCACTACTAGCGCCTTTGACGACATTGCATTGGAGCAAAAGAATGAGAACATAGACACAAAGTGCTACATTTTTTTAAAACTATTTGTTTGGCAACATTGGCCTTTTCAACCATTGAGGTCTATGGAGGATAATGTTACAACTGACAGAATAACTAAAGCCCATCATATTGTCTCTGTACAATTGTAACCTAGTCTTCTTTGGGTCTCTTCCAGTCTCAGCACATTTAACCTTGGTTGATTTGCCTTACTGATGCATTTACTGGTATCTTTTTGGCATGTCCTAACTACATTATATCACTTTTACTTTCCCATGAATTGATGTTACTCCCATCTATCATCAGATGCACTTATCTTAGCATATTTCTGTCACACTAACTATTGGTATATGTCCCCCACTTTCTCGATTATTTGACCAATAAATCCTCTTTCGAATATTTCCTTCTAATTTTTAACGCACTGAGGCATCACATGGTTGTCTCACACAATAGTTGCACTTTTTCATTTTAGCAACCAGGTATAATTCGGAATCTTCTTTTTAGGTAATGTTTCTGTTGAATAATGGATCAAAGGTACTGAATGCTTATACTTCTTGAAATTTCTTGTTCATTTTGGTTGTGTTGTGCTTTTCTTTTCTTCAATTAGATCTAGAAAAGGTACTTCGTATTATTTGTTCTTGGTTCGACCTAGTATTGAGTGCTTTAAATTTGTACATATATTTCTAGAGAAGTGTTTTAGTCTCATTTATATTCTTATTAGTAAATGATGTCATCATCTTCTTCAAATAAGGTACATGGCGAAACTTCAGTATAAATATATGCACCATGCCCATTCTTCTTTTTAGCAAGATTGGTCATGAATGTTTTATGTTAATTGGTTTAGTGCTAACTTTAATGTACATACCTTACAGCTGTTCGAACATTTGCAAGCAATTTGATGATATGATGTGCTGAGGAGCATCTTAGAAAGTGTTTTACAGATCAACCCATGGGAGTCAACTATGATTTGATACCTAAGAACAAAACAGAAAACAAGTTTCGATTTCATCCCATTCAATCAATTTCATGTCAGTTATTACTACAAACGTCATTGATATTTATGCTTACATTAGTAACTTGTGAGTGATAGGTTTGCTTTTGGAATCATTGAAAATCACTTGATTGATTAATTATGGTCATAGAACATGGGTGAATAAGGTCTATCTTCATTTCATGTAGAGAATGAAAAAAATGTTTGGTATTTAATCTTTAGGAGTGTTCTAGACAAGGTAGCTACAATAGAGAAAATATATCATCAAGATAACTGCCATGATATTGGTTTAATTGCTGGGAGAGATCGATTGGCATGCTGAGACTGTGTAAGTGAACTTTGCCAGAACATTCTCCGGGCTACTTTGTTGAGAACATATTGGAATTTCATTGTTCTTGGGGCTAAAGTTTTTTGTGTAGTTATACAGCAAAACGTAGCAACATTTGATAATTTTGACACATTTGCTCAAGTTATTACCATTGGCTATTTAGATTATCATTCCCACCCTCTTTTTCACAAGGTTTTGCCAGATTTTCCTTTGTGGCGTTGTTATTCTAAAAGGTCTTTGATTTTGACCTGAAGAATTGCAGAATATACACAGCAATCCTTGGATCAACAAAATATCGGTTCACATCATTAGAAAATGCAAGGTGCAAATGTAGGATAGGATGTTGAGATCACACCTGGGTCTGTATCTCTATGGCCAGCTGTTGAAGTTTGTGATCCTGTATTCCACTTTATGGTACAAATTGAATAATATCATAGCGCACAATTCAACAATTGCCAGGACCAAGGTTTTTGTGCAACTTCCATTTCGCAACAGCTGATGTTATCCCCAGGACTTCAAACTGCTGACCATGTGGGCTTTGTCAATGACAGTACAAGGAATTTTTTCATTGCAAGCGTGACGCCGCTGTTAACAGACGGGAAGGATTTCATGTTTGATGATGATGATGTATAAGTCTTGCTACATTTGATCATCTGACCCAATCGGTTGCGACTGACTCGACTCGTAGTAACCTAGTCCAAACCTGACCCAAGACTCAAAAGTCAAGTGATGATCCCTGTCACCAAAAAGAAACATATGTTGCCGATGTTATCTCTCTGCTTCTATCTTTTCTTTTGTTTCTGCTAAATAGGAGCTTTAATTGCAAGAGACGATGTAGGAAGACTTGCATTAATTTTCGGAGGAACTGAGACTTTTATGCTCAGCATTTCTGGTCCAAAATTGATGAGGAGAGTTATGTAAGAGATCATGATTCGACTCTTAGAAATAAGATTTGTATATAAATATAAATGTAATTTGGATTGACGAGAGCTTGGTAAGGTTGCTTTTGCTTCTCTATATGGGTAAAATTGATATATTGAAGATCTTTGTTGGTAATTCAGATTCAACAAACTGATGAATAAATCATCTCATTCGGTCAGATCTTGATATCGAGTCCTTTTTTAGTTGTTCGGGAAGGTTATGAGTTATCACCCAATAGAGAACCTTCTCATCAACACTTGCCCTCTATGTTTGGATGATTAAATAACAATGTGTTAAAGGAATTTATTCAACATTTAGATTTTCTAATGCAATTATGCTATTGACATGCAATAGTTCCATCCTTAGTTCAACCAAATATATCTGTAAAACCAGAAAATATCTACAATCTATGTAAGGTCCATTTGTTGAAAGCTCGACTAGTCTATCACAAAGAAATAAAGCCAATAACATATTGACATGCAAGACTATAAGGTGTAGATGTGATGTCTTCCAAATGCAACATATTTTGAGGTTGTGTAGGTCCATGTTTGATGGGTATGCCCATCCTGAGCTCATGTGTGAAATGGTAAGCAAAAGCTCAGCTTTGACATTAAATTAAATGATATCAGTGCAACATTGGACTGGAGTGGTGGTACTTGTCATTTGTCTTTTGTTTATTTGCTTTTACAGGCTTGCTCATTATGAGCTGGTGTTGACTATTCACACCCCATGACAGTACAAACACAAACGAATAATCCATCAAATTATTATTGCATTCTACATATGTAATATAATACAATAATCCCATCAACAAGAGTTTGATTAAGATTTTGGTTGGTATGACTAATAATATCAAGAGCCTGAGCTTTTAGAAAATAAAAACCGAATATATATTTAACTCTAATAAAGATTTTAGCTGGGTGATGAAATGATTCTAGAAGCCTACGGGTTAACCCAACACCTATTTAAATCTAATAGAGTTGGTATGTGCCACAATCATATACTTTTGCACAGACGCCGAAGGCACGGGGGATCACGGTGTACCACAAGATGACTTTCTGCTCCTACCAATACACCACATCTTGTCGATGAAAAGGCTGCTTTCCACGATGAGTTCTTGTAGAAGCAACTCATTATTGTCTTAAGGCTTCCAGGAAAGCAGTGGGGGATGAATTATTCTTGTTCTACCATTATCTAAGAGCACATGAAATGGACATGGAGAGAATGAATACATCTGCAGGTAATCTTTGATCCATGAATCGTAGACAGAACAAACCGAGCAACGTTGACATGCTGAGAACGAAAACGCCTGCACGATCTTCTCTCTTGTATAAAGCTTATCCCACACGATCTTGTCAGCCATCCGCGATTCCGGCGACCAGCAGGGCACCGGGGCGGTGGAACGGCTGGCCCCCTGCTGACGATGGCGCAAGGTGTGGCACCGCGGTCACCCGCTCGCACCTGGGGCACATGGTCAAGGACGAGGCCGGCAGTGGCTGGCGGGTGTGGGGGAGAGCACGGTAGGTGGGGCCACTCGCAGCGCCCGCAGCTCCTCCACCTCCCGCTGCAGCTGTCGGTTCTCCTCCGTCAGCGATCCGAAGCACCGCTTCAGGTACTCGCACTCCTACCTCGCACTTCATCTCCGTTTGCTTCAGCTTCATCCCTTATGATCTCTCATATGTTAGAAATGAAATGAAGATGTTATTTGTGTTTGATATAATACTCCCTATTTATATATATTAGATGAGAGAATATTTTTTTAATATAGCTATGATATTTCTTTATATAGTTGGAGAAATCTTAACTATTATCAAGGAAAATCTTACTTGTTATTATGCCCCCGTAAGACAGTGCTCCTATCAAGGATGTCAATCTTGGATCGATGTGATGAAAATGGTTTACGAGTGAAAGGCTTCGTGAGTGAGTCTGCTAGTTGATCAACCATATGTATATGAGAAACACATAGTTGATGTCTGACAATTTGTTTTCGCATGAAGTGAAAGTCGATAGTTATGTGTTTCATGCGTAAGTGGAATATTGGATTAGCGCGTAAGTAAATGGCTCCGACATTGTCACAATATATTGTAGAAGTAGAGGTGGAGTTGATGTCTAAGTTCCTTGAGTAGATTCATGACCTAATTAAGTTCTACAACAGCGATGGTAATGACACGCTATTCAGCTTCAGTTATAGATTATGCAACTGTCTTTTGCTTCTTAGAACTCTAATTAATTAGATTAGCCCCAAGAAAAATAATGTTAGGATTGGAGTGACACTAAGAGGGGGGGGAGGGTTGAATTAGTACAGCGAATTAAAACGTCGGTTTCGAAAAATCTTTCGTACGATAAAAACCGAACTCGGAAGTGCTTAACTTGAAAGCGTGTTCATAAAGGTATGCAGCAAAAGTAATGAGGAAGTAAAGCACGTATGAAGGTTTGCAGTAAGGTAAATAGTAATAAGTAAATGCAAACTAGAGAACACGCCAATTTTAAAGTGGTTCGGTCAAAATGACCTACATCCACTTGCGAAGCCTTCTTCGATGAGGCTCCCAACTTTCACTAGCAAATCACTTTGAAGGGGAAGGACAAATACCCCTCTTACAACCTTTTTCAAGTGGTTCACACTCTTACAAATTTTCAATTAGAAAGAAGGAGGTGAACACTCAAGCAATTGAAAACAAGACTTGCTAAAGACTTTGCTAAGGCTTTTATCTTAATCTATTACTTCTAAAAAATTGTATTCTCTGTTGAGAATTGAGGGGTATTTATAGGCCCCAAGAGGATTCAAATTTGGGCTCCAAATTTTGAATTCTCTTGGGTTTCCGAGGCTGGCGGTGCCATCGCCTGTCAGTGGCGGTGCCACCGCCTGTCAATGTCATACTGACCAGTGACTAGCGGTGCCACCACATGTCGGTGGCGGTGCTACCGCTTGTCAATTTCCACATTGATAATGTTCTGGCGGTGCCACCGCTGGAATTCTCGGGTTCTGGGTGGTGCCACCGCCCGAACTCTCGGGTGTTGGGCGGTGCCACCACCCAGTCCGGCGGTACCACCGCCTAATACTTCAGGCTCTGGGCGGTGCCACTGCCTAGTCTGGTGGTTCCACCGCCCAACCTTTCGGGTTCTGGGTGGTGCCACCGCCTACACTATTTTAGCTCACTAGTTGGGCTCTAAACTTGGCCCAAACCAATCCGAACTCGGGCCTAATTGGCCCCTACTTGGGTTATAAGATTAACACCTAATCCTAACCCTAATTAACATGCTAACTATGAATTTAAAGACATTTCCTAAGCTATTACAAATTCCGCAAGTTAAGACTTCTTCCGACAAACTTCCGGTGGTCTTCCGATAAACTCTCGGAAACCATTCTGCGGACTCCCGGCAAGCTCCTAGACTTCACAATTTGATCTTGGCGAGTTCCGATGAGCTACTTCAGCAAGCTACGATCTTTCTTGGCGAGCTCCGCGAACTTCCGACGTACCTTCCGGCGAGCTTCCGAAAACCATTCGGCAAGCTCCCTACTCATTCTCGGCTAGTTCCGGCAGCATTCCCGACGAACCTTCGGACTTCCGTCGGACTCTCGAACTCCCAACGAATCCTTTGCACTTGACTCCAACACTTTGTTTTGCTTTATGTCTTCATCGTTATCGTAGTTAATCTTGCACACACAAGCCAAAACTCTACACCAATCTAGACAATTATTACAATACGAATTGACATTCTGTTACCCGGCACGTCATTGGTTGGTGCTTCGTCCGATTCTTCAACGCATCATCCTCTCTTGCGGCTTGTTGCCCAATCGGCGGTTGACCTCCGCAACCCCGATATCCTTGGTGCAATTCCGCTCTCCTTGGCCCGATGCCCGACGTCTGAAGCATTCTGCCATCCAATATCCTGACGTGATCTCCTCCGGCGCAACGTCAATTCCTCCTGCGTCAACTGTCTAATCCTGATCGAGTAGACCTGCATCACTCAAAATGCAGTTAAACATTTAAATACAATCAATTAGTTTCATCATCAAAATTGGAGATTCAACAATCTCCCCCTTTTTGATGATGACAACTAATTGATGACTACTAGAGTTAACCTTAACTCCCCGGAGTTTAACCAAACTCCCCCTATCAATATGCCATTGATAGAACACTTGGATTTTCTCAAATCCAAGCAACATTCGTCACATGTTATGAAAAACATTTAAATCATCATGCAAATATATATAAAATATTCAATTCAATGCATGAAGTCATCAATATACTTCTCCCCCTATGTCATCAACAAAAGGAGAAGTAGCTCTAGCTATTTTAAAAGATATTCAAGTTTTTGTAACATAAAGCTAGATTTTCATCACCACATATAAGTACAAAAGCATAGTAAGATTCTTAAGTTCAATCATGGCAATTCAACACTTGCTTCTTGTGCAAGATTGCACTTTGCTTTTCTTTGCATGTTCTAACTACAAAAGCTTTCTCCCCTTTGTTTTTGTTGAAAAGAAGGGAAGAGTACAAGCAAGCTAGCATTTGCCTTGAGCTAGCAATCTTTCTCCCCCTATGTCATTGCCGGAAAGGAGAGCAACTAATGATTTAGACTTTTACATAAATTATGAATTTGCATCAATCAATATTTCAATCATCACATGATACATACAAGACAAAAATGCAAAGAAATCATGTCATGAAAGACATCAATTGTTAAACATGATATGATAATAGTCTCAAAATTTTCAATTTGCGATACATGTGATACATTGCGATACTAAAAAATTTAATGTGATGCTTTTAAGGATATCAACGTATTTTTGATACAAAGCATGGCAAGAGCAATTAAATTGCAAGTTTTCTAAGTTTTGCATTTTTTGCTTCTTTCGAGATAGTAATTCTTTGCTTCTCTACAAGCTAGCAACTTTTACGATATGCAAGTTTTACTACATACAAGCTAGCAAATTTAAAGATGTGCAAGTTGGCATATTTGCTTTTCTTTGTGATGTGCATGATAGCATTTCTTTGTAATGTTCAAGGTAGCAAATTGTACATCATTCTAGCTAGCAAATTAAAGATGTTCAAGAAAGCAAGCTCTTTTTTCTCTTTTGAGAAGTGTCATTTTTGCTTCCTTAGCAAAATGCCAAACTAGCAAGGGACCATGTTTTACATGAGGCAAGCAAACAATTTGGCAAGTATTACATTTGTATCTTTTCTTTAGATGTGCAAGAAAGTAAGCAAGTTTTTCATAATACCAAATCATCATATATATTTTCAAAACATATAAACTCATCATTATATGCATGATTCCAAATCATCATTCATATCATTTCAATCATTGTTTCAATCATCACTATAACTCATCATGCACAAAATGTAAAATCATCTAACATGATATAAATATTTATTTTTAAAATATTTATCACTATTTTCATGTATGATAATAAAGTATTCATGATACCGAATATTAAGTCAACAATGATTCATTTTATCAAATCTCTTCTTTTTATAAATAACAAAAATTGTAGGTATACAAAGAAGAGATTGTGATTTAAAAAAATCTCAAGTAGTAAATCCAAGAAGTCAGGATCATAATTCGAATACAAACTCATTAAAATTCAAATCGTCAAATTCATCAAAATCTCAACATTACTTTCAAGAGATTCAAAATGGTATACATAGTTTTATCATAAAGAAAATTAATTTTCAATCATCACATAAGGCATTTAAAGAATTTTTGAAACATAGGAGAATGATTAATTTAAGCATGCAATGTTTCAATCAAATTCAAGTCATGAATACCAATACTTTCATATTGTGAGTATCAATTCATGAATACCAAAAGATATTATTTGTGATTCCAATTTTACAAGATCATGATTATGATTTTGATAAAACTCATTCAAATCAAATTGTTAACTTGAAATTCATAATCAAAATCAATTTCGAGATTCACAAAATATCATGAAATCATTAATCTCGATCAGATGGGAAAAGCATTTTTTAAGTGATTATTTTCATCTAAGCATGCCTTAGTCTTTATATGCCAAATCAAGATAAACATGAAAGTTTAAGACGTAAAGGCAAAATCTTATAAAACAACTCATCAAGCAAGATTTTAAACATCTATTTTCAAGCCATATAAAGAGTAAGTCAAGGATTCAATTATCTCATGTCATAAATTCCATCAGGTATCTCAAATTATCAACATCACATTAAAAAGATATTTCAAAAAGATATATTGATAAGTGATTCATTTGTATCATTTCATTCATTCGGAAGATTCTCCTCTTTAGTAAATAAATCTAGGAGAACAAAATGAATTAAGGGAGACATAACATGATTGAAGCATTGAACATGATTCATATTTAAAATGTGTCTCATGTCATAAGTATGAATCAAGCATCCGAAATCATCCTCAAAGTCACATTCAATAAATTCATACATGACAAGCATAGATTTATTGAAAAGTCGATAAGATAGAGGATTGCATTTCATTTTTATAAATTTCTATTCTTGTGATTTGCTTCTTATAAGCATGCCTTTACCTTTAATAAAACAAGTGTCAACATTTAAGACGGAAAGGTAAATTTCGTAAAACAAATCATCAAGCATGATAACATCCTTTTAATATCTTGATATTCATCATCAAGTATGATTTCAAAAAGTACGTTTAAGAGAAATCATTTAGATCAAATGCATGATACACTCATTTATTTTCCAAATATTCATCATGTTTATTTTCATGAGATTCACAAGATTAGTAAAATATATTCATTAATCTCAATAGGATAGAAAATTCATTTCCATTTCATACAATTGATTTCATGTGAGGGTATTCAAGTCTTTTGTAAAAACATGTATCATCATTTAAAATCGAAACATAAGTTTCGTCATGAAGCCGTCAAGACCAAACACATCATGATATCACATCTATTATCAAAAGACTATCGAGAAATTCATACATAGATGTACATACACTATGTCATCTTAATTCATCATAAAAACGATTAGACCAAAAACATGTTTATCTAAAATGAGAGTTTCAAATCATCATTTACTTCAAAAACTCATGCATGACATAAAATCATCAAGATACACATGCATAGATTAATCCTAAGCATTATCACATATCATATAATTATCATCCCTAATGTTGCATACATCATTCAACATTTCAAAACATAACATGCATGAAACCTTAGCAATATACTTTTCATGATCAAATTTTTTAAATTTTCAAAGATGCTAAAACGAAAAACATGATATAATTTTTGAATAATAATTTTTTATTTCCTATTCCTACTATCTAAATTAAGCACTCATAAAAAACTTCAAGTAATTTCAAAATAATTCAAGAGAGTTGAGTTACTTATCTTGTAGTCGAAGCCCATCAAAACCCAATTCGCCGTTTCACCTTTGGAAGTTCTTGATTCATCATTGGTTGCCTTACTCTTCTTTGGCCTCTTTCTCCGTTCAAGTTCATTATTTATTTTAGATTTTTGTTTAATAAACTTATTAAGATTTAGTGTTCGAAGTTCAAGTTCATCATTATCCTCATCACTTGAGTCATCGCTCAAGTGGTATTCATTTGTTCGGAGTTCCAAATCCTTCATATTCTTTGGAAGGTGGTTTAAGTGTTCATCAGGTTCAAAATGTTCCAAAAGTATCATTTCATAGGTCATTAATGACCTGATTAATTCTTCTATTGGAAAATCATTTAAATTTTTTATCTCTTGTATTGCGGTTATTTTAGGATCCCACCTTTTTGGAAGGGATCTTAAGATCTTACTTATGAGATCAAAATTCGAAAAAGATTTACCAAGAACTCTTAGATTATTGACGACATCCATGAAACGGGCATACATGTCGCCTATAGTCTCGCTTGGTTGTATTCGAAAAAGCTCAAAATCATGTAATAAAATGTTAACTTTCGAGTCTTTGACTCTACTAGTTCCCTCGTGCGTGATTTCAAGTGTTCGCTAAATATCAAAAGCCATTTTGCATATAGAAATCCGATTGAACTCATTTTTGTCCAAAGCGCAAAATAAGGCATTCATAGCCTTTGCGTTTAAAGAAAAATACTTCTTCTCCAAATCCGACCATTTGTTTATTGGTTTAGAGGGAAGTTGAAAACCGTTTTCAACAATATTCCATAAATCTAAATTCATAGAAATCAAGAAAACTCTCATTCAAGTTTTCCAATAAGTGTAGTCCAATCCGTTAAACAACGGTGGACGAACAATCGAAAAGCTCTCTTGAAATCCATGAAGAGCCATTTCTCTCGGGTGTAAATCTGAAATGAGAAATACTGGGCTCTGATACCAATTGTTAGGATCGGAGTGGCACTAAGAGGGGGGGGGGTGAATTAGTGCAGCGGATTAAAACATTGGTTTCAGAAAATCTTTCGTACGATAAAAATCGAACTCGGAAGTGCTTAACTTGAAAGCGTGTTCGTAAAGGTGTGCAGCAAAAGTAATGAGGAAGTAAAGCACGTATGTGTTGAATCTCGGATTTTGATGATGAAGTCAATTGTCATTTGTTATCTAATCCATATGTTAAGATAAGTGTGCAGGATTAACTACGATGAAAGTAAGACATGCAGTAGGAGTTGCGCCGAAGTCAAGACTATGATCACGTTGGGGGTTCAAGAGTTCGACGGAAGTCCGGACGGTCATCGGAGGTTCTACGGGAACAAATCTGAGAAGTCCAGGAGCTTGCCAAAGAAGCTCATCGGAACTCGCCAAGTGGATCATCGCAAGTCCAGGAGTTTGCCGGAAGTCCGCCGGAGCATCGCCGAGGGTTCATCGGATGATCGCCGGAAGTTCGCCGGAAGCCCGACGGAAGAAGCGATTGATGCACCGGAGCAAGTTGCAGTAAATGTCTTGAAAAATATTGTAGTTAGCATGATGATTAAGTTAGAAATGGGAGGTGATCCCATTAACTTAATCTTGGGGCAATTGGGCCCTTAACAGACCCAAATTGGGCCGAATGGATCAGCCCATTCGGACCCAAATTCCCTGGCCGGCGGTGGCACTGCCTAGGACGGCGGTGGCACCGCTTGGGACGGCGGTGGCACCGCCCAGCAGCCGAGTCTCGGAGAGGCTGGGCGGTGGCACCGCCCCTGTCAAGCGGTGGCACCGCCTAGGCTCAGTCTCCGAGTGAGATTGGGTGGGCGGTAGCACCGCCCTTGTCAAGCAGTGGCACCGCTTGGGCTCAGCCTCCGAGTGAGACTGGGCGGTAGCACCGCCCCTGTCAGGCGGTGGCACCGCCTAGGCTCAGTCTCCGAGTGAGACTGGGTGGGCGGTAGCACCGCCCCTGTCAGGCGGTGGTACCGCCCGAGCTCGGTCTCTGAGCTCTGTCAGGTGGTAGTACCGCTCATTTATGGCGGTAGTACCGCCAGGACCCCGAAAACATGGGAATTGATATTTTTGAGCTCCAAATTCAAATCAGTTTGGGGCCTATATAAACCCCACCCTTTCATGCATGAAAGAACACCGAAACTTAGCATTTATTCTGAGATTTTGAGAGCTTAAAAGTGTTGTAAAAGGCTAGAAGTTCTTCTCCCTCTTTTCTTTGAAGTTTTGATCATTCAAGAGAGGAGTGAAAAATTTGTGAAGGTTGTCTCCTAAGCCCGTCAAAAGGAGTGAAACTGTAAAAGTGTGGTTGGCCTTCGCCTATTGAAGGAAGGCCTCTAGTGGACGTCGGTGACCTCATCGGACGAGGAAGCCAAAAGTAGATGTAGGTCATGATTGACCGAACCACTCTAAATCTCGGTTTGCATTTACATTCTGTTCTCTATCTTAACTGCAACTACTTCCATAGCTTTACTTTAACTGCACTTTACTTGATCTTAAGTTAAAGCAATTTCCAATTCGACTTTCATACTGAAATCGTTCTTATCATACGAACGTCGTTTTAAATCGTCAAAAGTTTTCCGCTGCACTAATTCACCCCCCCCTCTTAGTGCTCTTGATCCTAACAATTGATATCAGAGCGGGGTTAACTCTCAATCAGATTAAAACCCAAGAGAGATGGCATACGTCGAAAATCAAGAGGGCCACTCTATTACACGTCCCCCCATGTTCAATGGGACGGACTACACCTATTGGAAGACCCGAATGAGGATCTTTCTTATTTCAATGGATTTTGAACTTTGGAATCTTGTCGAAAATGGATTTTCGAAATCTTCCCTTCCAATGATCGATTGGAATGAATTGGAGAAGAAGACTTTCGCTCTTAATGCAAAGGCTATGAATGCCTTATTTTGTGCACTTGATAAAAATGAGTTCAATCGTGTTTCGGTTTGTGAAACCGCATTTGATATTTGGCATACACTCGAAGTGACTCACGAAGGCACAAGTAGAGTAAAAGAGTCAAAAATCAATCTTTTGATACATTCTTTTGAACTTTTCCGAATGAAACCGAGCGAGACTATTGGCGATATGTACACCCGTTTCACGGATGTCATCAATGGTCTAAAAGGACTCGGCAAAAGTTTTTCGGATTTTGAGCTCGTAAATAAGATTCTAAGATCCCTTCCTAAGAGTTGGGACCCTAAAGTCACTGCTATTCAAGAGGCTAAATATCTAAACAACTTCCCTCTTGAAGAATTAATCGGGTCATTAATGACCTACGAAATGACTTGCAAAGCTCATGAAGAGCAAGAAGAGATCCTTCCAAAGAATAGGAAGGATATGACACTTAGAACTTTCGAAGACCACTTGAGAGAAAACTCAAGTGATGAAGACTGTGACGATGACTTGGCACTTCTAACAAGGAAATTCAAAAAATTCATTAAAAGAAACAAGTTTAAAAATGACTCAAAAAATAAATTTGAACCCAAAAAGGACCAAGTTATTTGCTACGAATGCAAGAAGCCGGGACACTACAAAAGTGATTGTCCCCAAGCCAAGAAGAGAACACCAAAGAAGAAGGCACTCAAAGCAACGTGGGATGACTCAAGCGCATCCGAAGAAGAGGAGTCCAACACCAAGTAAGTTGCTCATTACGCCCTAATGGCCATCGGAGATGAGGTAACAAATTTAATTGATGCAGATTTATCATTTGATGAATTATTAAATGCCTTCCATGACTTATTTGATGAATGCAAAACTATTAGTAGAAAATATAAATTGCTAAAAAAGGAGCATGATAGTCTTACTTGTAATTTCGACAAATTAGAAATTGAATATCATGATAGTTTAGCTCCATGTAAAAATTGTCATGATCTAGAAACTCTCCAAAAGGAGAACTTGCTACTTAAGGACACCTTGAAGAAATTCGAGGTTGGTAGCAAGTCTTTGAATATGATCCTTACAAATAAGGGTCATGTTCCTAAAAGAAGTGGAATCGGATTTGTGAGAAGTCCTCACCAAAATCCAACCACCTTCACTAAAGGCCCTATCTTATATGTTCGGCACCAAAGCAAATGCAACTTTTGTTGCAAACATGGACATAGAACTTATCATTGTCCATTCAAGAAAGTTAGTCCAAACAAATTGATTTGAGTTCCAAAAGGAACCACGATAAACTCTATGCAACATGATAAACAATTTAGATCAGTGTTTGAGGCACTCAAAAGTAAATGGGTACCTAAAAATCATCCTTTCTTATAGAAACGTACATCATCACAAGCTAGGAGCAAGAGATGGTACCTTGATAGTGGATGCTCAAGGCATATGACCGGAGATCCATCTCAATTCTCTAAACTCACTAGCATAGACGAATGCTATGTCACCTTCGGAGACAACAACAAGGGTAAAATCATTGGCAAAGGAATCATAGGTAACAAATCCAACTTCTTTATTGAAGATATTTTGTTAGTTGATGGTTTAAAACATAACCTCTTGAGCATTAGTCAATTGTGTGATAAAGGATATATTGTCAAATTCGAATCTAATGCTTGCATCGTTGAAAAACCACACAAAAACACATCTATGATTGCATTAAAACAAAATAACGTATACACCATTGACATCAATGATCTTTGCAATGAAAAGTGTTTCTCGGTTTTGAATGAGGATGCTTGGCTTTGGCATAGGAGATTAGGTCATGCTAGCATGAAACTAATCACTCAAATATCATCCAAAGAACTTGTAAGAGGAATTCCTCATATCAAGTTCATCAAAGATAATGTGTGTGATGCTTGTCAATTAGGAAAACAAATTAAGGGTGGTTTCAAATCTAAGAATCAAATAAGCACCTCTAGGCCCTTACAATTGATCCATATGGACTTGTTTGGACCTATCTCTACATCAAGTCTAGGAGGTAGCAAATACGCCTTCGTCATTGTAGATGACTATAGTAGATACACATGGACTTATTTCTTAAAACACAAAAATGAATGCTTTAGATATTTTACCAAGTTTTGCAAACTTGTCCAAAATGAAAAGGGTTCTATGATTGCGTCAATTAGAAGTGATCATGGTGGTGAATTTCAAAACCGTGATTTTCAAAAATTTTGTGAATTTAATGGATACAATCATAACTTCTTTACTCGAAGAAATCCTCAACAAAATGGAGTAGTAGAAAGAAAAAATAGAAATTTACAAGAAATGGCAAGAACCATGTTGAATGAACATAGCCTACCCAAATATTTTTGGGCCGAAGCCGTAAACACTGCATGCTATATTTTGAATAGAGTTCTAGTAAGACCCTTACTCACCAAAACTCCCTATGAGTTGTGGAACAACAAAAAACCCAATGTTTCATATTTTAAAGCTTTTGGGTGCAAGTGTTTTATCTTGAATGAAAAAGATGCCTTAGGAAAATTTGATGCTAAATCCGATGAAGGAATTTTCCTTGGTTATTCTTCGGTTTCTAAAGCTTTTCGTATATTCAATAAAAGAACTTTAATTATAGAAGAATCCATTCATGTTGTTTTCAATGAGATTTCCGAAATCAAGAAAAATGATTTTGATGATGATGTTAATTTTGATTTTTTGAATTTAAATGAAACCCCTTCTCCAACTAGCAACTTGGATGCATCCACTTCCGAAACATCCTTACCCAAGGATTGGAAATATGTAGATGCTCATCCTAAGGAGCTAATTCTAGGAGACACATCTAAGGGGGTTCAAACACGTTCTTTTCTTAAAGAATTTTGTGCCAACGCCGCTTTTCTCTCCCAAATTGAACCTAAATGTATTGACGAAGCCATGAAAGATGATTCATGGATTATCGCAATGCAAGATGAGTTAAATCAATTTGAGAGAAATGAGGTGTGGAAGCTTGTTCCTAGGCCAAATGACCATTTAGTTATTGGTACTAAATGGGTCTTTAGAAACAAGCAAGATGAATATGGTATCGTGGTTAGAAACAAGGCTAGATTAGTAGCCAAAGGTTTCAACCAAGAAGAAGGTATCGATTATGAAGAAACCTTCACTCCTGTGGCTAGATTAGAAGCCATAAGGATGCTCTTTGCCTATGCTAGTAATAATAATTTTAAGTTATTTCAAATGGATGTTAAAAACGCTTTTCTTAATGGCTTTATTTCCGAAGAAGTTTATGTTGAACAACCTCCCGGATTTGAAAATAATAGCCTCACTAATCATGTGTTTAAATTAACTAAAGCTCTCTATGGTTTAAAACAAGCCCCAAGGGCTTGGTATGAGAGACTTAGTTCTTTTCTTATTAAAAATAATTTTACAAAAGGCAAGGTTGATACTACATTGTTTATCAAGAATTTTGAAAATAATTTTCTCATTGTTCAGATTTATGTTGATGATATTATCTTTGGCTCTACAAATGAATCTCTTTGTGAATCATTTGCTAAAACCATGAGTCTAGAATTTGAAATGAGTTTGATGGGAGAATTAACCTTTTTCTGAAGCTTACAAATTAAGCAACTAAGAAATGACATCTTTATTAGTCAAACTAAATATGCTTTAGACTTGCTAAAGAGATTTAATATGGAAAGCTCAAAAGCTATTAACACTCCCATGAGCACATCCACTAAGTTAGAAGTTGATGAAAGTGGAGAAAGCTTCGATCAAAAAACTTATAGGGGTATGATAGGAAGTTTACTTTACATCACTGCAACTAGACCTGATATCATGTTCAGTGTAGGACTTTGTGCTAGGTTTCAATCGAACCCTAAGATATCTCACCTCAAAGCGGTTAAAAGAATATTTAGATATCTTAAAGGTACCATAAATCTAGGATTATGGTATCCAAAAATCGAGAAGTTTGAGTTAATTGCTTATGCTGATGCAGATTTTGCTGGATGTAGATTAGATAGAAAAAACACATCAGGAACATGTCAATTTTTGGGACATGCTCTTGTTTCCTAGTCATCTAAGAAACAAAACTCGGTTACACTATCAACAACCGAAGCTGAGTATATAGCAGCTAGTGCATGCTGTGCACAAGTTGTGTGGATGAAAAACACCTTAGAAGATTATAAAGTTCATCTTAAAAATATTCCCATTAAATGTGATAACACAAGTGCTATATGTTTAACAAAGAATCCCATTCAACACTCAAGAACAAAACATATTGATATTAGACATCACGTTATACGAGATCATGTCACTAATCATGATATAGTTATAGAGTTCATTGATACTAAACATCAACTAGCTGATATTTTTACAAAGCCTTTAAGTGAAGAACAATTTAATTTCATTAGAAGAGAATTAGGAATGTTAATGTGTCCGAATGCTTGAACTCATTAAATCTATTTTTCGGACTTTCTTGATTCAATAATCAAATCACTCAATTGCTATGATGATTACATGCCTTAGTAATATGTTGGAAATTATGTATTTTGGATATAAAAATTTCCATGATAATAAGCATGTTTTATCTTCATGATTGTATTGGAAAATCTATAGCAAAACCTTGTCCGAATGCATGAAAGTGTTAAATTTTATTTTCGGATTTTCTTGATACCTTATTCTCTTTCGAACTTAATGTAGCTCTCATAAGCATATGTTATATCGAGTTTGATTCATTGATTTTTGACATATGGAATCAATTAGCAAATGCATCTTTCATAGGCTTATATTGTGAAAAAATATTTTCACATACATATCTTAAAAAAAAAAGGGAAGATTTTTTACTTGCAAGGATATTGATTCACATACATATCTTGATCCTTGTAAAATTGAAGCGTGATTTAATCTTTCCTTGAGATGTTTGTATAATTGGTATCCTATCACTCATTGTTGAAAAATTACCTATCACTCACTTGTGTTTGAATTTGAATTGATGCTATGAGTGCTATATTTGAATTTGAATTATGTTAAAAAGCTTACATCGAAATATATGGTAAATTGATGATAGAAATGCTATGATTGCTAAACACTTGAAATATTTGCATTATGTTAAGATATTAAGAACTTGCATCGTAATTTCACATGTTGATATCTTACCATATGATGAATTGCTATCATTACTATCATTCACATTTGAAATGTAAAACTTGAAAAAGGATGTCAAGCCTTGACATCATTTTCAGAGAGATATATCATGATAGGAATCATGATGAAAGTATTGATAAGGTTAAACAATCTTAACTTATCAATATGTCTCTTGAATTCAAAGGCTTTGAATTCAAGAATGACTTATCTTGAGTATGGCATATAGATAGGGGGAGTTAAAGTTAACTCCGTTATCAATTGATTGTTATCATCAAAAAGGGGGAGATTGTTGAATCTCGGATTTTGATGATGAAGTCAATTGTCATTTGTTATCTAATCCATATGTTAAGATAAGTGTGCAGGATTAACTACGATGAAAGTAAGACATGCAGCAGGAGTTGCGCCGAAGTCAAGACTATGATCACGTTGGGGGTTCGAGAGTTCGACGGAAGTCCGGACGGTCATCGGAGGTTCTGCGGGAACAAATCCGAGAAGTCCAGGAGCTTACCAAAGAAGCTCATCGGAACTCGCCAAGTGGATCATCGCAAGTCTAGGAGTTTGCCGGAAGTCCGTCGGAGCATCGCCGAGGGTTCGTCGGATGATCGCCGGAAGTTCGCCGGAAGCCCGACGGAAGAAGCGATTGACGCACCGGAGCAAGTTGCAGTAAATGTCTTGAAAAATATTGTAGTTAGCATGATGATTAAGTTAGAAATGGGAGGTGATCCCATTAACTTAATCTTGGGGCAATTGTGCCCTTAACAGACCCAAATTGGGCCGAATGGATCAGCCCATTCGGACCCAAATTCCCTGGCCGGCGGTGGCACCGCCTGGGTTGGCGGTGGCACCACCTGGGTCGGCGGTGGCACCGCCCAGCAGCCGAGTCTCGGAGAGGCTGGGCGGTGGCACCGCCTAGGCTCAGTCTCCGAGTGAGACTGGGTGGGCAGTAGCACTGCCCCTGTCAGGCGGTGGCACCGCTTGGGCTCAGTCTCCGAGTGAGACTGGGCGGTAGCACCGCCCCTGTCAGGCGGTGGTACCGCCCGAGCTCGGTTTCTGAGCTCTGTCAAGTGGTAGTACCGCCCATTTATGGCGGTAGTACCGCCAGGACCCCGAAAACATAGGAATTGACATTTTTGAGCTCCAAATTCAAATCAGTTTGGGGCCTATATAAACCTCACCATTTCATGCATGAAAGAACACCGAAACTTAGCATTTATTCTGAGATTTTGAGAGCTTAAAAGTGTTGTAAAAGGCTAGAAGTTCTTCTCCCTCTTTTCTTCGAAGTTTTGATCATTCAAGAGAGGACTGAAAAATTTGTAAGGGTTGTCTCCTAAGCCCGTCAAAAGGAGTGAAACTGTAAAAGGGTGGTTGGCCTTCGCCTATTGAAGGAAGGCCTCTAGTGGACGTCGGTGACCTCATCGGACGAGGAAGCCAAAAGTGGATGTAGGTCAAGATTGACCGAACCACTCTAAATCTCGGTTTGCATTTACATTCTGTTCTCTATCTTAACTGCAACTACTTCCATAGCTTTACTTTAACTGCACTTTACTTGATCTTAAGTTAAAGCACTTTCCGATTCGACTTTCATACTGAAATCGTTCTTATCATACGAACGTCGTTTTAAATCGTCGAAAGTTTTCCGCTGCACTAATTCACCCCCCCCTCTTAGTGCTCTTGATCCTAACAGTATGAAGGTTTGCAGTAAGGTAACTAGCAATAAGTAAATGCAAACCAAAGAACACGCCAATTTTAAAGTGGTTCGGTCAAAATGACCTACATCCACTTGCGATGCCTTTTTTGATTAGGCTCCCAACTTCCACTAGCAAATCACTTTGAAGGGGAAGGACAAATACCCCTCTTACAACTTTTTACAAGTGGTTCATACTCTTACAAATTTTCAATGAGAAAGAAGGAGGTGAACACTCAAGCAATTGAAAACAAGACTTTGCTAAGGCTTTTATCTTAATATATTGCTTCTAAAAAATTGTATTCTCTGTTGAGAATTGAGGGGTATTTATAAGCCCCCAGAGGAGTCAAATTTGGGCTCCAAATTTTGAATTCTCTTGGGTTTCCGAGGCTGGTGGTGCCACCACTTGTCGGTGGCGGTGTCATCGCCTGTCAATGTCATACTAACCAGTGACTGGCGGTGCCACCACCTGTCGGTGGCGGTGCAACCGCTTGTCAATTTCCACATTGACAGTGTTCTGGCGGTGCCACTGCTGGAACTCTCGGGTTCTGGGCGGTGCCACCGCCCGAACTATCGGGTGCTGGGCGGTGCCACCACCTAGTCCGGCGGTACCACCGCTTGATACTTCAGGCTCTAGGCGGTGCCATTGCCCAGTCTGGCAGTTCCACTGCCCAACCTTTCAGGTTCTGGGTGGTGCCACCGCCTACACTATTTCAGCTCACTGGTTGGGCTCCAAACTTGGCCCAAACCAATCCGAACTCTGGCCTAATTGGCCCCTACTTGGGTTATAAGATTAACACCTAATCCTAACCCTAATTAACATGCTAACTATGAATTTAAAGACATTTCCTAAGCTATTACAAAGTCCGCAAGTTAAGACTTTTTTCGGCAAACTTCCGGAGGTCTTCCGATAAACTCTCGGAAACCATTCTGCGGACTCCCGGCAAGCTCCTAGACTTCACGATTTGATCTTGGCGAGTTCCGATGAGTTTCTTCAGCAAGCTACGATCTTTCTCAGCGAGCTCCGCGAACTTTCGACATACCTTCCAGCGAGCTTCCGAAAACCCTTCGGCAAGCTCCCTACTCATTCTCGGCTAGTTCCGGCAACATTCCCCACGAACCTTCGGACTTCTGTCGGACTCTCGAACTCCCAACGAATCCTTTGCACTTGACTCTAGCACTTTGTTTTGCTTTATGTATTCATCGTTATCGTAGTTAATCCTGCACACACAAGCCAAAACTCTACTCCGATCTAGACAATTATTACAATGCGAATTGACATTCTGTTACCCAGCACGTCATTGGTTGGTGCTTCGTCCGATTCTTCAACGCATCGTTCTCTCTTGCGGCTTGTTGCCCAATCGGTGGTTGACCTCCACAACCCCGATATCCTTGGTGCAATTCCGCTCTCCTTGGCCCGATGCCCGACGTCTGAAGCGTTCTGCCGTCCAATATCCTGACGTGATCTCCTCCGGCGCAACGTCAATTCCTCCTGCGTCAACTGTCTAATCCTGATTGAGTAGACCTGCATCACTCAAAATGCAATTAAACATCTAAACACAATCAATTAGTTTCATCATCAAAATTGGAGATTCAACAATCTCCCCCTTTTTGATGATGACAACTAATTGATGACTACTGGAGTTAACCTTAACTCCCCGGAGTTTAACCAAACTCCCCCTATCAATATGCCATTGATAGAACACTTGGATTTTCCCAAATCCAAGCAACATTCATCACATGTTATGAAAAACATTTAAACCATCATGCAAATATATATTAAATATTCAATTCAATGCATGAAGTCATTAATATACTTCTCCCCCTATGTCATCAACAAAAGGAGAAGTAGCTCTAGCTATTTTAAAAGATATTCAAGTTTTTGTAACATGAAGCTAGATTTTCATCACCACATATAAGTACAAAAGCATAGTAAGATTCTTAAGTTCAATCATGACAATTCAACACTTGCTTCTTGTGCAAGATTGCACTTTGCTTTTCTTTGTATGTTCTAACTACAAAAGCTTTCTCCCCTTTGTTTTTGTTGAAAAGAAGGGAAGAGTACAAGCAAGCTAGCATTTGCCTTGAGCTAGCAATCTTTCTCCCCCTATGTCATTGCCGAAAAGGAGAGCAACTAATGATTTAGACTTTTACATAAATTATGAATTTGCATCAATCAATATTTCAATCATCACATGATACATACAAGATAAAAATGCAAAGAAATCATGTCATGAAAGACATCAATTGTTAAACATGATATGATAATAGTCTCAAAATTTTCAATTTGCGATACATGTGATACATTGCGATACTAAAAAATTTAATGTGATGCTTTTAAGGATATCAACGTATTTTTGATACAAAGCATGACAAGAGCAATTATACTGCAAGTTTTCTAAGTTTTGCATTTTTGCTTCTTTCGAGATAGTAATTCTTTGCTTCTCTACAAGCTAGCAACTTTTACGATATGCAAGTTTTACTACATACAAGCTAGCAAATTTAAAGATGTGCAAGTTGGCATATTTGCTTTTCTTTGCGATGTGCATGATAGCATTTCTTTGTAATGTTCAAGATAGCAAATTGTACATCATTCTAGCTAGCAAATTAAAGATGTTCAAGAAAGCAAGCTCTTTCTTCTCTTTTGAGAAGTGTCATTTTTGCTTCCTTAGCAAAATGCCAAATTAGCAAGGGACCATGTTTTACATGAGGCAAGCAAACAATTTGGCAAGTATTACATTTGTATCTTTTCTTTAGATGTGCAAGAAAGTAAGCAAGTTTTTGCATTTTCTTGACTTGTGCAAGCTAGCTAATTTCTCTTTGAGATGACCCTTTACATCAATTCAAGATAGCACATTAGCAACTTTTTCTCTCCCTTTGTCATTGGCAAAAAGAAAGGAAGATTAAAGTCATGAATATCAAAATAATAATTTTATCATGAATATTTCATCATTGCGTGCATCATTATTGCATGCATAATACCAAATCATCATATATATTTTCAAAACATATAAACTCATCATTATATGCATGATTCCAAATCATCATTCATATCATTTCAATCATTGTTTCAATCATCACTATAACTCATCATGCACAAAATGTAAAATCATCTAACATGATATAAATATTTATTTTCAAAATATTTATCACTATTTTCATGTATGTTAATAAAGTATTCATGATACCAAATATTAAGTCAACAATGATTCATTTTATCAAATCTCTTCTTTTTATAAATCACAAAAATTGTAGGTATACAAAGAAGAGATTGTGATTTAAAAAAATCTCAAGTAGTAAATCCAAGAAGTCAAGATCATAATTCGAATACAAACTCATTCAAATTCAAATCGTCAAATTCATCAAAATCTCAACATTACTTTCAAGAGATTCAAAATGGTATACATAGATTTTTCATAAAGAAAATTAATTTTCAATCATCACATAAGGCATTTAAAGAATTTTTGAAACATAGGAGAATGATTAATTTAAGCATGCAATGTTTCAATCAAATTCAAGTCATGAATACCAATACTTTCATATTGTGAGTATCAAATCATGAATACCAAAAGATATTATTTGTGATTCCAATTTTGCAAGATCAAGATTATGATTTAGATAAAACTCATTCAAATCAAATCGTTAACTTGAAATTCATAATCAAAATCAATTTCGAGATTCACAAAATATCATGAAATCATTAATCTCGATCAAATGGTAAAAGCATTTTTTAAGTGATTATTTTCATCTAAGTATGCCTTAGTCTTTATATGCCAAATCAAGATAAGCATGAAAGTTCAAGACGTAAAGGCAAAATCTTATAAAACAACTCATCAAGCAAGATTTTAAACATCTATTTTCAAGCCATATAAAGAGTAAGTCAAGGATTCAATTATCTCATGTCATAAATTCCATCAGGCATCTCAAATTATCATCATTACATTAAAAAGATATTTCAAAAAGATATATCGATAAGTGATTCATTTGTATCATTTCATTCATTCGGAAGATTCTCCTCTTTGGTAAATAAATTTAGGAGAACAAAATGAATTAAGGGAGACATAACATGATTGAAGCATTGAACATGATTCATATTTAAAATGTGTCTCATGTCATAAGTATGAATCAAGCATCCGAAATCATCCTCAAAGTCACATTCAATAAATTCATACATGACAAGCATACATTTATTGAAAAGTCGATAAGATGAAGGATTGCATTTCATTTTATAAATTTCTAGTCATGTGATTTGCTTCTTATAAGCATGCCTTACTTTTAATAAACAAGTGTCAACATTTAAAACGGAAAGGTAAATTCGTAAAACAACATCATCAAGCATGATTCACGTTTGATCTTTGCGAGAGTTCCCGAGAGTTTCTTTCAGCCAGCTACGATCTTTCCAGCGAGCTCCGCGAACTTTCGACATACCTTCCAGCGAGCTTCCGAAAACCCTTCGGCAAGCTCCCTACTCATTCTCGGCTAGTTCCGGCAACATTCCCCACGAACCTTCGGACTTCTGTCGGACTCTCGAACTCCCAACGAATCCTTTGCACTTGACTCTAGCACTTTGTTTTGCTTTATGTATTCATCGTTATCGTAGTTAATCCTGCACACACAAGCCAAAACTCTACTCCGATCTAGACAATTATTACAATGCGAATTGACATTCTGTTACCCAGCACGTCATTGGTTGGTGCTTCGTCCGATTCTTCAACGCATCGTTCTCTCTTGCGGCTTGTTGCCCAATCGGTGGTTGACCTCCACAACCCCGATATCCTTGGTGCAATTCCGCTCTCCTTGGCCCGATGCCCGACGTCTGAAGCGTTCTGCCGTCCAATATCCTGACGTGATCTCCTCCGGCGCAACGTCAATTCCTCCTGCGTCAACTGTCTAATCCTGATTGAGTAGACCTGCATCACTCAAAATGCAATTAAACATCTAAACACAATCAATTAGTTTCATCATCAAAATTGGAGATTCAACAATCTCCCCCTTTTTGATGATGACAACTAATTGATGACTACTGGAGTTAACCTTAACTCCCCGGAGTTTAACCAAACTCCCCCTATCAATATGCCATTGATAGAACACTTGGATTTTCCCAAATCCAAGCAACATTCATCACATGTTATGAAAAACATTTAAACCATCATGCAAATATATATTAAATATTCAATTCAATGCATGAAGTCATTAATATACTTCTCCCCCTATGTCATCAACAAAAGGAGAAGTAGCTCTAGCTATTTTAAAAGATATTCAAGTTTTTGTAACATGAAGCTAGATTTTCATCACCACATATAAGTACAAAAGCATAGTAAGATTCTTAAGTTCAATCATGACAATTCAACACTTGCTTCTTGTGCAAGATTGCACTTTGCTTTTCTTTGTATGTTCTAACTACAAAAGCTTTCTCCCCTTTGTTTTTGTTGAAAAGAAGGGAAGAGTACAAGCAAGCTAGCATTTGCCTTGAGCTAGCAATCTTTCTCCCCCTATGTCATTGCCGAAAAGGAGAGCAACTAATGATTTAGACTTTTACATAAATTATGAATTTGCATCAATCAATATTTCAATCATCACATGATACATACAAGATAAAAATGCAAAGAAATCATGTCATGAAAGACATCAATTGTTAAACATGATATGATAATAGTCTCAAAATTTTCAATTTGCGATACATGTGATACATTGCGATACTAAAAAATTTAATGTGATGCTTTTAAGGATATCAACGTATTTTTGATACAAAGCATGACAAGAGCAATTATACTGCAAGTTTTCTAAGTTTTGCATTTTTTGCTTCTTTCGAGATAGTAATTCTTTGCTTCTCTACAAGCTAGCAACTTTTACGATATGCAAGTTTTACTACATACAAGCTAGCAAATTTAAAGATGTGCAAGTTGGCATATTTGCTTTTCTTTGCGATGTGCATGATAGCATTTCTTTGTAATGTTCAAGATAGCAAATTGTACATCATTCTAGCTAGCAAATTAAAGATGTTCAAGAAAGCAAGCTCTTTCTTCTCTTTTGAGAAGTGTCATTTTTGCTTCCTTAGCAAAATGCCAAATTAGCAAGGGACCATGTTTTACATGAGGCAAGCAAACAATTTGGCAAGTATTACATTTGTATCTTTTCTTTAGATGTGCAAGAAAGTAAGCAAGTTTTTGCATTTTCTTGACTTGTGCAAGCTAGCTAATTTCTCTTTGAGATGACCCTTTACATCAATTCAAGATAGCACATTAGCAACTTTTTCTCTCCCTTTGTCATTGGCAAAAAGAAAGGAAGATTAAAGTCATGAATATCAAAATAATAATTTTATCATGAATATTTCATCATTGCGTGCATCATTATTGCATGCATAATACCAAATCATCATATATATTTTCAAAACATATAAACTCATCATTATATGCATGATTCCAAATCATCATTCATATCATTTCAATCATTGTTTCAATCATCACTATAACTCATCATGCACAAAATGTAAAATCATCTAACATGATATAAATATTTATTTTCAAAATATTTATCACTATTTTCATGTATGTTAATAAAGTATTCATGATACCAAATATTAAGTCAACAATGATTCATTTTATCAAATCTCTTCTTTTTATAAATCACAAAAATTGTAGGTATACAAAGAAGAGATTGTGATTTAAAAAAATCTCAAGTAGTAAATCCAAGAAGTCAAGATCATAATTCGAATACAAACTCATTCAAATTCAAATCGTCAAATTCATCAAAATCTCAACATTACTTTCAAGAGATTCAAAATGGTATACATAGATTTTTCATAAAGAAAATTAATTTTCAATCATCACATAAGGCATTTAAAGAATTTTTGAAACATAGGAGAATGATTAATTTAAGCATGCAATGTTTCAATCAAATTCAAGTCATGAATACCAATACTTTCATATTGTGAGTATCAAATCATGAATACCAAAAGATATTATTTGTGATTCCAATTTTGCAAGATCAAGATTATGATTTAGATAAAACTCATTCAAATCAAATCGTTAACTTGAAATTCATAATCAAAATCAATTTCGAGATTCACAAAATATCATGAAATCATTAATCTCGATCAAATGGTAAAAGCATTTTTTAAGTGATTATTTTCATCTAAGTATGCCTTAGTCTTTATATGCCAAATCAAGATAAGCATGAAAGTTCAAGACGTAAAGGCAAAATCTTATAAAACAACTCATCAAGCAAGATTTTAAACATCTATTTTCAAGCCATATAAAGAGTAAGTCAAGGATTCAATTATCTCATGTCATAAATTCCATCAGGCATCTCAAATTATCATCATTACATTAAAAAGATATTTCAAAAAGATATATCGATAAGTGATTCATTTGTATCATTTCATTCATTCGGAAGATTCTCCTCTTTGGTAAATAAATTTAGGAGAACAAAATGAATTAAGGGAGACATAACATGATTGAAGCATTGAACATGATTCATATTTAAAATGTGTCTCATGTCATAAGTATGAATCAAGCATCCGAAATCATCCTCAAAGTCACATTCAATAAATTCATACATGACAAGCATACATTTATTGAAAAGTCGATAAGATGAAGGATTGCATTTCATTTTTATAAATTTCTATTCATGTGATTTGCTTCTTATAAGCATGCCTTTACTTTTAATAAAACAAGTGTCAACATTTAAAACGGAAAGGTAAATTTCGTAAAACAAATCATCAAGCATGATTCCTTGATAACATCCTTTTAATATCTTGATATTCATCATCAAGTATGATTTCAAAAAGTACGTTCAAGAGAAATCATTAAGATCAAATGCATGATACACTCATTTATTTTTAAAATATTCATCATGTTTATTTTCATGAGATTCACAAGATTGGTAAAATATATTCGTTAATCTCAATAGGATAGAAAATTCATTTCCATTTCATACAATTGATTTCATGTGAGGGTATTCAAGTCTTTTGTGAAAACATGTATCATCATTTAAAATCGAAACATAAGTTTCGTCATGAAGCCGTCAAGACCAAACACATCATGATATCACATCTATCATCAAAAGACTATCAAGAAATTCATACATAGATGTACATACACTATGTCATCTTAATTCGTCATAAAAATGATTAGACCAAAAACATGTTTATCTAAAATGAGAGTTTCAAATCAACATTTACTTCAAAAACTCATGCATGACATAAAATCATCAAGATACACATGCATGGATTAATCCTAAGCATTATCACATATCATATAATTATCATCCCTATTGTTGCATACATCATTTAACATTTCAAAACATAACATGCATGAAACCTTAGCAATATACTTTTCATGATCAAAATTTTTAAATTTTCAAAGATGCTAAAAAGAAAAATATGATATAATTTTTGAAAAATAATTTTTTATTTCCTATTCCTACTATCTAAATTAGGCACTCATAAAAAACTTCAAGTAATTTCAAAATAATTCAAGAGAGTTGAGTTACTTATCTTGTAGTCGAAGCCCATCAAAGCCCAATTCGCTATTTCACCTTTGGAAGTTCTTGATTCATCCTTGGTTGCCTTCCTCTTCTTTGGCCTCTTCCTCCGTTCAAGTTCATTGTTTATTTTAGATTTTTGTTTAATAAACTTATTAAGATTTAGTGTTCGAAGTTCAAGTTCATCATTATCCTCATCACTTGAGTCATCGCTCAAGTGGTATTCATTTGTTCGGAGTTCCAAATCCTTCCTATTCTTTGGAAGGTGGTTTAAGTGTTTATCGGGTTCAAAATGTTCCAAAAGTGTCATTTCATAGGTCATTAATGACCCGATTAATTCTTCTAATGGAAAATCATTTAAATTTTTTATCTCTTGTATTGTGGTTATTTTAGGATCCCACCTTTTTGGAAGGGATCTTAAGGTCTTACTTATGAGATCAAAATTCGAAAAAGATTTACCAAGAACTCTTAGATTATTGACGACATCCGTGAAACGGGTGTACATGTCGCCTATAGTCTCACTTGGTTGTATTCGAAAAAGCTCAAAATCATGCAATAAAAGGTTAACTTTCGAGTCTTTGACTCTACTAGTTCCCTCGTGCGTGATTTCAAGTGTTCGCCAAATATCAAAAGCCGTTTTGCACATAGAAATCCGATTGAACTCATTTTTGTCCAAAGCGCAAAATAAGGCATTCATAGCCTTTGCGTTTAAAGAAAAATACTTCTTCTCCAAATCTAACCATTTGTTCATTGGTTTAGAGGGAAGTTGACCTCCGCAACCCCGATATCCTTGGTGCAATTTCGCTCTCCTTGGCCCAATGCCCGACGTCTGAAGCGTTCTGCCGTCCAATATCCTAACGTGATCTCTTCTGACGCAACATCAATTCCTCCTGCGTCAACTGTCTAATCCTGATCAAGTAGACCTGCATCACTCAAAATGCAATTAAACATCTAAACACAATCAATTAGTTTCATCATCAAAATCCGAGATTCAACAAATAATATACCCCGACGTGGATGTTCTGTAATCAAAATTCCCTACCCAATCAATATCAACAAAGGCATGGAGATGAATAAGAGAGTATTTGCGAAAAAAGAGGCCATGATTGAGAGTCCCGTGAAGATATCGTAAGATTCGTTTAATTGTAGACCAATGCATAGTAGATGGTCGATGCATGAATTGTGATAATTTATTGATCGCAAATGAGATATCTGGATGGGTGAGAGATAAGTACTGTAAGGAGCCAAGTACTTAGTGGCATTGAGTTAGGTTCGTAGTAGGGCTTCCATCATATAGTTTGAGTGACCACCAGTAGACAAAGGAGTTGTAACCGTTTTTGCATCCTGCATGTTCATCTTTGATAACAGATCTTGAACATACTTTCTGTGTGATAGGAAGAGTCCTAAAGATGTGTATGTTGCTTCCACTCCTAAAAAGTAGCTCAAGGTTCTTAGATCTTTGAGGAAGAAACAATATGCCAAATGCTTCAGAAATGCCTTGATTTCTAGTGGATTGTTATCCATGACAATAATATCATCCACATATACCAGAAGATATATTGTATTGCTACTTTGGTGATGAAGAAAGAGTGAGGTATCAGACTTGGAATTGATGAAGTCATTTGATGTCAAAAACGAGCCAAGTTTGGTGTACTAGGCTCTTGGAGCTTGACGAAGTCCATAAATATTTTTTTATAGTTTACAAACATGTCTTGGATACTAAGGGTGGATAAAGCTAGGAGGTTATTGCATAAAGACATCTTCAGTTAGAGTCTCTTGTAAAAAGGCATTGTTAACATCGAGTTGTCATGAATACCAACCTTTTGAGATGGCCAAACTCAGAATAAGTTGGATCATTGTGGGTTTAACAATAGGACTGAATATCTCTATGAAGTCAACACTAGAACATTAATGAAACCCTTTAGCCATGAGACGCGCTTTATATTTGGCAACGGATCCAATTGGGTTCCATTTAATTCGAAAGACCCAGTTATTATTAGGATCAAGAGTGGTACTAAGAGGGGGTGGGGGGGGTTGAATTAGTATAGGAGAAAAAATCGTCAGTTTTGTAAGATATTCATTCATTGAAAACCAATCTCAAAAAGTGCTTGACTTTAGAGTAAATGAACTAGTAATTAACTTAGAAAGTAATAGCAGTAATGAAAAGTAGAATGGAAATGAGCACACCAAAATTTATAGTGGTTCGGTCATTGTGACCTACATCCACTTCCGATTCCTCCTCCGTCGAGATTGTTAGGAATGAGTTGGCACCAAGAGGGGGGAGTGAATTAGTGCAACAGATAAAAACTATGTTGTTTCAAAAAATCTTCGTTTTGATAAAATCGATATCAGAAATGTCTTTAACTTAAAAGCATTTATAAGAGTGTAATGAGAAAGTAAAGCAAGTAAGGCAGTTTGCAGTAAAGGTAAATTGCAAGAAGTAAATGCAAACTGAGTTTTATAGTAGTTCGGTCGTCGTGACCTACATCCACTCCCGATTCCTCTTCTGTTGAGGCCACCAGCATCTACTAACAATCTTCCTTCAATGGGCGAAGATCAACTACCCTTTTACACTCTTTCTCCTTTATATGGGTTTAGGAGACAACCCTTACACAAGCCTCTCTTTCTTCGACCTCACTTCTCTCGTTAGACAAACTTCTAAATACTAGGAAGAAGTGATCCTAAATCTTAAGAGAGTTTTTCAATTTTTCTTAAGTATTTTTCCCACTTTTTCAACTCAATTTCATGTTCAAATCTTGCTCATCCATGTACAAATAGTTGGGGTATTTATAGACCCCAAGTGGCTTCAAAATTGGAGAAAAAAAGGTCTCATCCTGAGTTTCCCGGGTCTTGGCGGTACCGCCGCATGTGTTGGGCGGTACCACTATATGTAGCACTGACATTGGGTGGTACCATCGCTTAGTGTAGCGGTACTATCGCGTGACATAATCTAGGAGGCTGTGTTTGGGCGGTACCACTGCCCAATCTGGCGGTACCATCGCTTGACATAATCTTGAAGTTTGTGTTTGGACGGTACCACCGCTAAACCCTACTATAGTATACTGAATGAGCTAAATAACAAGCCTAATTCAGCCTTGATTCAGGCCTAATTGGCTTGGCCTTTTGCCCAATCGACATGTTGACTTTCGCAACTCCGATCTTCTTGATGTAATGTCCACTCTTCTAGGCCCGATACCCGAACTCATAGCAAGAAGCCTTCTGTCGACACATCGACCGATCCTCCGGCTTGATATCTAATCTTCTGACATGTTTCACTCCGGCCCAACATTTGATTTCTCTTACTTTAATCAATTTGCCTCTCCTGATCGAAGCTAGTCCTGTGTCACTCAAAATGCAGATCAGATCATAACATTATCAGTTAGTTTAATCATCAAAATTTGAGATTCAATAATCTCCCTCTTTTTGATGAGGATAACCAATTGATAGCGGAGTTAACCTTAACTCACCCTATCAATATGCCATATTGATAGAACCTTGAATTCAAGTTGAATTCAAGTCAAAACAATATTTGATCATGAATATTTCATCATTACATGCAACATAAACTCATGCATGATTGTCATCATACCTTCTCCTCCTTTATCATCAACAAAAAGGAGAAGTGCAACTAGCAAAGTGTTTAGACATAATTTCAAATCATTGTATAATAAATATAATCTTAGGTTTTATCATCATGCAAGCTAGTAATTTTTTTTCTTCTCTTTTAAGAAGTATAATTTTTTTGCTTCCTTGGCAAAGCACAAGCTAGCAAAATTTTATATCATTTTACTTGCAAGCTAGCAATAATTTTGAGTTTTGCAAGTTTGTATTTTTTGCTAGATTAGCATGTTTTGCTTCTTGACATAGGTAAGATAGCACTTCTACTTCTCTTAAGATTGCAAGCTAGCAATTCTTGGTAATGTTTAGGATAGCAAGTTCTACATCATTCAAGCTAGCAAATTTTTACATCATTTTAAAGAATGTAAGCTAGCAATATTTAAGATGTTCAAGAAAGCAATTTTTGTTTCTTGAAATATACAAGTTAGCAATCTTTGCTTCTCATTTGAGATGAGCAAGCTAGTATGTTTTTGCATCTTTTTGGATTGTGTAAGCTAGTAAATCTTTCTCTTTTGAGATGTGCACACTAGCAATTCTTTCTCCCCCTTTGTCATTGGCAAAAAGAGCGGAATAATAAACAATGGTGCAATTCATTTCCCTTTCTATCAATTTTTAAATTATGACAAAGATAATATGTCATTCTTTATTGCAATATGGTATCATTTTGAGAAAATGATAATTGTTGACTTTCACATCATTTCATTAAAAAAAATCATAGTATTGCATGCATCATTCTAAATTATAATTATTTTAAATCATGATGGTATCAAAATGTCAAAGTATATTTCATCCTACCATATATGATTCTCATCATCACATCTTCTGCCCCTTTGTCATCAACAAAAAGAAGGAAAGAATACAATTTTGTAATTCTTTTTCCCTTTACAATAATTTTCAAAGCATGACAAAGACAAATAACAAATTTACATCAATATTCCAATCATTATTTCAATCATAAAAAATTAAAGATCAAGTCATGATTTTTGACATATCTTTTCTTTTGTATATAGAAGGAATGATAGCGAAATGATCTTGATTCAAAAACAAGATTCAAGTCTAAAATTTGAGAAATCTAGATCATGATCCGAAAAATGTTAAGAAGAATTTATGCATTTAGGAGATCTAACATGTCTAAGTATATCATTCAAGCTAGTAAATTTGGTTCTCTTGAGATGCTAGCTATTTTCTTTCCCCCTTTTGTCATTGTAAATAAGAAAGAAGAAGGGAAGAACATAATGGTGTAAATGTTCAAGTTATCATAAACTAAGTGAGACCATTGAAAACATGTACACCTGATTTACGGATGTCGTCAATGGTCTAAAAGGACTTGGTAAAGGTTTCTTGGATTTTAAACTTGTTAATAAGATTTTAAGATCCCTTCCAAAAAGTTGAGATCTTAAAGTAATGGCCATTCAAGAGGCCAAAGATCTAAATAATTTTCCTCTTTAAGAACTAATTAAGTCACTAATGACCTATGAAATGACATGTAAAGCTCATGAAGAGCTTGAGGACACCCTTCCAAAGAATAGAAAGGATATAGCACTAAAAACACAAGAAGACCACTTGAAAGAAAACTCAAGTGATAAGGACTATGATGAAAACTTGGCACTATTAATAAGAAAATTTAAAAAATTTATAAAAAAAAATAAATTCAAAAATGATACTAAAAATAAATTTGAACTGAAGAAAGAACAAGTGATATGCTATGAATGCAAGAAGTCGGGACATTACAAGAGTGAATGTCCCCTAGCCAAGAAAAGGCAACCAAAGAAGAAGGCCCTAAAAGCAATATGGGATGACTCAAGTGCATCCGAAGAAGAGGACCCTACCATCACTGAGCAAGTTGCTCACTATACACTAATGGCTATTGGAGATGAGGTAACAAGTTCATTTGATGCAAATTTATCCTTTGATCAATTGTTAAATGTTTTTCATGATTTATTTGATGAATGCAAATCAATTAGTAAACAATATAAAGTGTTAAAAAAGGAGCATGCTTCTCTTGTTAGTGATTTCGATAGATTAAAAGTTGAGCACAATGATAGTTTAGCTTTATGTACGAAATATGATGAACTAGAAATACTTAGAAAGGAAAACTTTCTACTCAAAGAAACCTTAGAGAAATTTGAGATTAGTAGCAAGTCTTTGAACATGATCCTTGCCAACAAGGGTCACATTCATAAAAAAGACAAAATTGGATTTGTGAGTAGCTCTCACTAAAATCCAACCACCTTTGTTAAAGGCCCTACTTTGCATGTTTCATCCCGAAACAAATGTAACTTTCGTTGCAAATTTGGGTATATAGCTTATCATTGTCCATTCAAGAAATGTAGTCCGTATAAATTGATTTGGGTTCCTAAAAGAACCTCAAATAACTCAATGCAACATGATAAGCAGTGTAAATCGATTTTTTAGGCACCCAGGGTCAAATGGGTATCTAAAAATCATCTTTTTTGTAGAAAAATATAGCATCACAAGCTAGGAGCAAGAGATGGTACCTTGATATTGGATACTTAAGGTATATGACTGGAGATCCATCCTAATTCTCTAAGCTCACTAGCATAGATGAAGGATATGTCACCTTCGGAGACAACAACAACAGTAAAATCATTGGTAAAGGAACCATAGGTAACAAATCTAACTTCTTTATTGAAAATATGTTATTAGTTGATGGTTAAGCATAACCTCTGACACTAGTCATATAAGGATATATTATTAAATTTGAATCAAATGCATGTATTATTGAAAAACCATACAAAACACATCTATGATTGCCCTAAAACAAAATAACGTATACACTATCGAGATTGATGACCTTTGTAATGAAATGTGCTTTTCGCTTTTGAACAACAATGCTTGGCTTTGGCATAGGAGAGTAGGACATGCTAGCATGAAATTAATTTCTCGAATTTCATCTAAATAACTTGTAAGAGGAATTCCTTATATCAAGTTCGCCAAAGATAATGTGTGTGATGCATGTCAATAAGGAAAACAAATTAAAGGTAGTTTCAAACCTAAGAACCAAATAAGCACCTCTAGACTTTTGCAATTGATCCATATGGACTTGTTTGGACCAATTGCTATATCAAGCCTAGGAGGTAGCAAATATGCATTTGTCATCATGGATGATTATAGTAGATACACATGGACTTATTTTTTGGCACACAAAAATGAATGCTTTAGGTATTTCTTAAAGTTTTGTAAACTTGTTCAAAATGAAAAGGGTTTTATGATTTCGTCAATTCGAAGTGATCACGGTGGTGAATTTCAAAACCGTGATTTTCAAGAATTTTATGAATCTAATGGATACAACCACAACTTCTCTACTCCAAGAAATCCTCAACAAAATGGAGTAGTAGAAAGAAAGAATAGAAACTTGTAAGAAATGACAAGAACCATGTTAAACGAACATAGCCTACATAAATATTTTTGGGCCGAAGCCATAAATACGGCATGCTATGTTATGAATAGGGTTCTAGTAAAACCACTACTTTCCAAGACTCCTTATGAGTTGTGGAACAACAAAAAACCCAACGTTTCATAGTTTAAAATTGTCAGATGTAAATGTTTTATTTTGAATGAAAAAGATACCTTAGGTAAATTTGATGCAAAATCTGATAAAGGAATTTTTCTTGGCTATTCTTTTGTTTCTAAAGAATTTCGTATCTTTAACAAAAGAACCTTAATTATAGAAGAATCTATTTATGTTGTTTTTAATGAAGTTTCCAAAGTTAAGAAAAATGATTTTGATGATGATGTTAATTTTGATGCTTTGAATTTACATGATTCCCCTTCTCCATTTAGCAACTTGGATGTAACTTCTTCCGAACCTTCTTTACCGAAGGAATGGAAGTATGTAGATGCTCATCCTAAAGAGCTAATTATAAAACTCATTCTTTTCTTAAAAAGTTTTGTGCCAACACTGCTTTTCTCTCCCAAATTAAACCTAAATGTATTGACGAGACCATGAATGATGATTCATGGGTCATTGCAATGCGAGAAGAGTTAAATCAATTTGAGAGAAATAAGTGTGGAACCTTGTTCCTGTCAGGATCAGGGTCGACACTAAGAGGGGGGGTGAATTAGTGCAGCGGTAAAATAACGATAGTTCAAAAACTTTCGTACGATAAAAACTATTTTCGACATGAAACCGATTTCGGAAACTTAACTTTGAAACACGTTCGTAAATGAATAGAAGGCAGTAAGCTATTGAAGAGGTTTGTAGTAAAGATAAAAGCAAGAATAAATGCAAACCAGAGAAGACAGCAATTTATAGTGGTTCGGTCAATCGTGACCTACATCCACTCCTCCAATTCCTCTTCCGTCAAGGCCACAGGCATCCACTAGAAGTCTTCCTTCAATAGGCGAAGACCAACTCCTTCTTACACCCCTCTTCTCCTTTTACCAAGTTTAGGAGATAACCCTTACAAGCACTTACTCCTCTCAAACTATTCTAACACTTAGACTCAAAGAGGAGGGGATCTCTCAAGTGATCTTAATAGCGTTTTTTCACTTTTATGCTCTTTATGCTTTTGTGCTTTAATAAGGGATGGGAGGGGTATTTATAGGCTTCAAGTTGATTCAAACTTGAAGCCTAAATCTTTCCCATCTCGGGTTCCCAAGGTACGGGCGATACCACCGCCAAGTGTTAGTTTGACTAACACTGTCCTGGGCGGTACTATCGCCCAGGTCTGGTAGTACCATTGCCTGGGGGGCTGTGTTGGGCGGTACCACCGCTTGGCACCCTACTAGGGGCGGTACAACCACCTGATATAGTCTCGAAGATTGTGCCATGATGGTGGACTTCTTTAGGCACTGTTTGGGCTTCTTATTGGGCCCAACACAGTTCTTACATGGGCCTAGCTGACCCCTAATTGGGTTGGCCCAAATCCAAGCCCAATTACGTGCTAACTATGAAATTCTAAGATATTTGCTAAGCTAAACAAGTCCCTATATCTATTCTTCTGACGAACATCCGATGAACCCTCAGCAATATTACGACGGATACTCGGCAAGCTTCTAGACTTCATGACAATATTCTTGGTGAGTTCCGATGAGCTTCTCTGGCAAGCTCTGCGACTTCTCGGTTGGTTCCCGCAGAACTTTCGACGAACGTCCGGACTTCTGACGAACTCTCTAACTCCCAACGTGATCGTGTCCTTGACTCCGGGACTTCATTTTGCTCCATGCCTTGCTTTCGTAGTTAATCCTGCATATGTAAAATATACTTCGATCTAGACAGTTAATACTAAGTATTAATCAAGTTGTCCGGCATGTTATTAGTCCATCAATGCTTCGTTCGATTCTTCGGCGCATCGTCCTCTCTTGTGGCCTATTACCCAATCGACTAGTTGACTCCACAACTCCGATATCCTAGGCGCAATACCCGCTCTTCTTGGCTCGATGCCCGAATCTACGGCTTGAAGCCTTCTATCGATACGTCGACCGATCCACTAGCCCGACGTCCAATCTTTTGACATGTTCCTCCGACCCAACATGATTTTCCTGCTTTAATTATCTCATCTTGATCGAAGCATCCTGCGTCACTCAAAATACAGATTAAAACACAAACACATATCAATTGGTTTCATCATCAAAATCCATGATTCAACAATCTCCCCCTTTTTGATGATGACAACCAATTGATGACGGAGTTAAACTTAACTCCTGGAGTTTAAACAAACTCTCCTATCAATATGCCTTATTGATAGAAACTCTTGGATTAAAAAATCCAAGCAACATGTCATGATCAAATCATGCATGACATCAACATACTTCTCCCCCTTTGTCATCAACAAAAAGGAGAAGTTCCAACTGTTCATGTGTTTGGAATACAAGTTCAATTCGTTGCATGAAAGACATAATATCAAGTTTTATCATCATGCAATTTATAAGCTAGAAAATTTAGCAAGTGTTACATCATACTTAGAACATTCAAGCTATCAAATTGTAGATATGCAAGGTAGTAAGATAGCATGTTCTACTTCATACAAACGAGCAAAAATTTTACAACATTTTAAAACTTGCAAGCTAGCAATTTTGAGATGTTCAGGAAAGCAACACTTGCTTCTTGAAATATGCAAGTTGCAAGCTAGCAAATTTTTGCTTCCTTTGCAATGTTTGAGCTAGCAATTTTGCTGCTATTGTAAAGTGCAAATTAGCATGTTTTACATCTTGAGATAGACAAGATAGCACTTCTGCAATTTTTGTTTTTTAAGATAGGCAAGTTAGTGGTGTTCAAGATAGCAAGCTCTTTCTTCCCTTTTGAGAAGCACCATTTTTTGCTTCCTTTGCAAAGTGTAAGCTAGCAAAATTTTGCTTCATTCTTGAATTGTGCAAGCTAGCATCTTTCTCTTTGAGATGTGCACATTAGCAATTCTTTCTTCCCCTTTGTCATTGGCAAAAAGAAGGGAAGACCCTTTATTTCATACATTCAAATTATGACAAAGGTAAGTATCAATCTTATTTGTGCATCATTACATTTTCAAATTAAGATATGCACAATTTCAATACCTTACATTTCATTTTTCATGCACGATACTGAAAAATAAATCAATCATCATTATGAGCATATCATACATGATACTTAAATATCAAAATTTTTAAGTATTTATCAACATTTTGATCATGATACCAAATATTTATCATTTAAAGCATTCATGATACACATCATATGCAATACATCACATACATCATCATAATAAAAAGCATATGCATTATTCCAAATCATAAAAATTTAAAATCATCATGGTATTAATTTGTCAAATTGCATCCTACCATGCATGATCATAACTTTTCCCTCTTTTATCATTGTAAACAAGAAAAAATAAGGGAAGAGCATAATGGTGTAAATTATTTCAATCATTTCAAGGCATTCGTGTCATAAACACAAAGAAATCATGTCATCAAAGATAAGATCACTTGAATTACAAAAGACATGATTTATTTCAACAAATCTCTTTAATTTTTTTTTAAAGTGTTAAGAAGAAATATAGGAGATCAAATATTATAGTATCTTGATTCTTTGCATAAAAAATCTGAAGTCATAAATTTTGAAAAATCAAGATAAGTCTTGTTCAAATTCAAATCGTCAAAATATCGAAATGTCAACATTACTTTCAAGAGATTCAAAATGACATAAATAACTTTATTAATCTCTTAGTGAAAAATCAATAAGATAGAGAAAAAAAAATTTTCAAGAAAAATACTTTTCTCTTTTTAGTTGTTTAAATTCATATGATTTGTTTCATATAAGCATGCTCAAGTTTTTCATATGAAAACAATACATCATGGTTTAAAATCGAAAGAGTAAATCTTATAATAGAAATTATTAAGATCAATAAACCATAAATTACCCAAAAATCATCATTACTTCAAATCATCATACATAATTTAAATATAAAATCATCAAGCATTATACTTACATTATTTCATATAAGCATGCCTTTTTTTCATTTATGCTAAATCAAAATATGCATCAATTTTAAAACCGAAAAAGCCACTTTCATTATGGTAAAAATCGATAGTCCGTAACTCACTAAAATCATCATGCATAATTTCGAAAGAAAACTCATTAAGCATGATCATTATGCATTACTTCAAATCAAACATGATTTCATTGAGCATAAGGTATTTTCAACCAAAATCATTTTGTTATTTGTTGTAGTCATGCATTTTTCTTTTTAGGTGAATCTATCTTTTCATGCTTAGTTTTCCATAAAATAGCCATGCATCATCATTAAGCATGATATTAAAATTCTCAATATTTTCATTAAGACATCAAGCATGGTTTCAATCAAAATCGGAAATCATTAAGATACACATTATTTTTTCTTTTAAAAAAAAACATTCATATAATCATCATTAGATTAAATCTAACATTTTATTCCATTAACATAAAACATGCAATTTTCATCATTATTTTCAAAATTACTAGCATGATCATAATTTTTGTATTTTCCTTTTTAAACATACAATTTTCAAGAAAAATATATAATAATTTTTTAAAAACTAAATAAGAAAATTGCATTATAAAACGCATCATGTAATTTTGAAATAAACTAAAGGCTTTTTTATTACCTCAACGTCGAAAGTTGTTAAGGCGTAGTTTGTCACCTCGCCTTTCTTGATTTTCTCCACATCTTCGGAGGAGCTCGATTCATCTCACTTTGTGTTCTCCTTCTTGCGTTCAAAGTAAGTCATTGCATTCTTTTTGTTCTTGTTCTTTAATTTTTATTTCATGAACTTTTTAAATTTCTTAGTGATTAGTTCAAGTTCACCATCACTTGAGCTTATGCTCGAGTGGTCTTCAAATGTTCTAAGTACCAAGTCCTTCCTGTTCATTGGACGGTGGTTTTGTTTGTCATATTCATTACATGCATTGTACGTCATTTCATAGGTCATCAAAGACCCTATGAGTTCTTTGATCGAAAAGGTATTCAAAATTTTTAATTCTTGTATAGCGGTTACTTTGAATCCTAAGTTTTAGAAAGCAATCGTAAATCTTGTTGACAAGTTAAAATTCGAAAAGCCTTTACCAAGAGCTTTTAAACCATTGACAACATCCGTAAAATGGGTGTACATGTCTCTAATGGTTTCGCTTGGTCATTTGTTGACAAGTTTAAAATTCGAAAAAGCCTTTACCAAGAGCTTTTAAACCATTGACAACATCCGTAAAATGGGTGTACATGTCTCTAATGGTTTCGCTTGGTTTCATATGGAACATTTCAAAATCGTGCATCAAAAAATTTATTTTAGAATCTTTTACACTACTTGTGCCTTCATGTGTGATTTCAAGAGTGTCCCAAATATCAAAAGCCGTTTCACACAAAGAAACCCGATTAAACTCCGTTTTATCTAAGGTGCAAAATAAGGCATTTGTAGCCTTTGCATTTAGAGAAAAAGCCTTCTTCTCCAAATCATTCCAATGGTTCATTGGAAGAGAAAACCTTTGAAAACCAAATTTGACTATGTGCCATAAATCGAGATTCATTGAAAGCAAGAAAACTCTCATTCGAGTTTTCCAATAAGTGTAGTCTGACCTATTGAAAAAGGGAGCACGAATGAGAGAGAGACCCTCTTGAAACCCAAAAAGAGCCATTTCTATTTGGGTGTTAAACCAAAGTAGAAAATCGTGGCTCTGATACTAGTTGTTAGGATCAGGGTCGGCACTAAGAGGGGGGGTGAATTAGTGTAGCGGTAAAATAACGATGGTTCAAAAACTTTTGTACGATAAAAACTGTTTCCGACGTAAAACTAATTTCGGAAACTTAACTTTGAAACACGTTCATAAATGAATAGAAGGTAATAAGCTATTGAAGAGGTTTGCAGAAAAGATAAAAGCAAGAATAAATGCAAACCAGAGAAGACGGCAATTTATAGTGGTTCGGTCAATCGTGACCTACATCCACTCATTCGATTCCTCTTCCGTCGAGGCCACCGGCATCCACTAGAAGTCTTCCTTCAATAGGCGAAGACCAACTCCTTCTTACACCCCTCTTCTCCTTTTACCGAGTTTAGGAGATAACCCTTACAAGCACTTACTCCTCTCAAACTATTCTAATACTTAGACTCAAAGAGGAGGGGATCTCTCAAGTGATCTTAACAACATTTTTCCACTTTTATGCTCTCTGTGCTTGTGTGCTTTAACTAAGGATGGAAGGGGTATTTACAGGCTTCAATTTGATTCAAACTTAGAGCCTAAATCTTTCCTATCCCGAGTTCCCCGGGTACGGGCGGTACCACTGCCTGCACTGGGCGATACCACCGCCTGCGCTAGGCAGTACCACTGCCAAGTGTCAGTTTGACTAACACTGTCCTGGGCGGTACTACCGCCCAGGTCTGGCGGTACCACCGCCTGGGGGGCTGTGCTGGGAGGTACCACCGCTTGACATAGTCTCGAAGACTATGCCACGATGGTGAGACTTCTTTGGGCACTGTTTGGGCTTCTTATTGGGCTCAACACAGTTCTTACATAGGCCTAGCTGACCCCTAATTGGGTTGGCCCAAATCCAAGCCCAATTACGTGCTAACTACGAAATCTTAAGACATTTGCTAAGCTAAACAAGTCCCTATGTCTATTCTTTTGGCGAGCTTCCGGCGAACATCTGACGAACCCTTGGCGATGCTCTAGCGGATTCTTGGCAAGCTTCTGGATTTCACGACGATCTTCTTGGTGAGTTTTGATGAGCTTCTCTAGCAAGCTCCGTGACTTCTCAGCTGGTTCTTATAGAACTTCCGACGAACGTCCGGACTTCTAACGAACTCTTGAACTCCCAACGTGATCGCGTCCTTGACTCCAGGACTTCATTTTGCTCCATGCCTTGCTATTGTAGTGAATCCTGCACAATAAAACATACTTCGATTTAGACAATTAATACTAAGCATTTATCAAGTTGTCCGGCATGTCATTGGTCCCTCGACACTTCATCTGATTCTTCGGCGCATCATCCTCTCTTAGGCGCAATACTCTGATTCTTCAATTAATACTCCGCAACTCTGATATCCTAGGCACAATACCCGCTCTTCTTGGCCCGATGCTTGAATCTACGGCCCAAAGCCTTCTATTGATACGTCGACCGATCTACCGCCCCGACGTCTAATCTTCTAATATATTCCTCCGACCCAACATGATTTTCCTGTTTAATTGTCTCATCTTGATCGAAGCATCCTGCGTCACTCAAAATGTAGATTAAAATATAAACACATATCGATTGGTTTCATCATCAAAATTTGAGATTCAATAGTTCCAAGGCCAAATGACCATTTAATTATTGGTACTAAGTGGGTCTTTTGAAACAAGCAAGATGAATCTGGTATCATGGTTAGAAACAAGGCTAGATTAGTGGCCAAAGGTTTCAACCAAGAAGAAGGTATCGATTATGAAGAGACCTTCACTCCTGTAGCTCGATTAGAAGCCATAAGAATGCTCCTTGCCTATGCTAGTAGTAATAATTTTAAGTTATTTCAAATAGATATTATAAGTACTTTTTTTAATGGCTTTATTTCCGAAGAAGTTTATGTTAAACAACCTCCTGGATTTGAGAATAATAATCTCTTTAATCATGTGTTTAAATTGACTAAAGCTCTATATGGATTGAAACAAGCTCTAAGGGCTTGGTATGAGAGACTTAGCTCATTTCTTATTGAAAATAATTTCTCTAAAGGCAAGGTCGATACTAAATTATTTATCAAAAATTTTAAAAATAATTTTCTTATTGTTCAAATTTATGTTGATGATATTATTTTTGGTTCCATAACGAATCTCTATGTGAATCATTTGCTAAAAGTATGAGTCTTGAATTTGAATTGAGTTTGATGAGAGAATTAACCTTCTTTTTAGGCTTATAAGTCAAACAACTAAGTAATGACAATTTTCTTAGTCAAACAAAATATGCTTTAGATTTGCTAAAAAGGTTTAATATGGATAGCTCAAAGGCTATCAATACTCCCATGGGTACTTCCACTAAATTAGATATTAATGAAAGTGGAAAAAACTTTGATCAAAAAATTTATAGGGGAATGATAGGAAGTTTACTATTATACCTCACCACAACTAGACCAGATATCATGTTTAGTATAGGTCTTTGTGTTAGGTTTCAATTTAATCCTAAGATATCTCATCTTAAAGAAATTAAGAGAATTCTTAGATATCTTAAAGATTCCACTAATTTAGGATTATGGTATCCAAAATCTGAGAACTTTGAGCTAATTGCTTATGCTGATATAGATTTTGCTGGATGTAGATTAGATAGAAAAAGCACATCTGGAACATGTCAATTTTTAGGACACGCACTTGTTTCTTGGTCTTCCAAGAAACAAAATTCGGTTGCACTATCTACAACCGAAGCCGAGTACATTGTAGCTACTGCATGTTGTGCACAAGTTGTGTGGATGAAAAACACTTTAGAGGATTATAAGATTCATCTTAAAAACATTCCCATAAAATGTGAAAATACAAGTGCAATATGTTTTAAAAAAAATCTCATTCAACATTCTAAAACTAAATATATTGATATTAGGCATTACTTTATATGAGATCATATTAATAATCATGATATAATCTTAGAGTTTATTGATACGAAATATCAATTAGCCGATATTTTTACAAAGCCTTTAAGTGAAAAATAATTTGATTTTATTAGAAAAGAATTAGGAATGTTAATTTTTCCGAATGCATGAATTTGTTAAATTTTGTTTTCGAACTTTCTTATTTCGTTGGATCACTCACTTAAATCATGATCTTATAGAATGTGTAATGAGCAATATGCATTTTCCGATATGAGTTTAATATGATGTTTAAGTACGAATCTTCTCCTCGATGTGAATTTTACATGATAAGGTTGTGTGCTTCACTTAGATGCTATAACTTTTACTTTGATGTTGGAATTTTGTGCTTTGATGCTGAAAATTGTTTACCTTGATGTTATAAACTTAAAATGCTTTTTACTTTGATCTCTGTGCTTTGATGTTGAAAATTTCTATGATGTTGTGATGATGAGCAAGTTATCAGACAATGATGCAATATCATATTCGTTGAATCTCGGATTTTGATGATGAAACCAATTGATAAGTATTTATGAATTGATTTGTGTTTTGAGTGACATAAGATGTTTCGATTAGGATGAGACAATTAAAGTTAGAAGAATCATATTGGGCTGGTGGAACATGTTAGAAGATTGGACGTCTAGCCGAAGGATCGGATGACATATCGACAGAAGGCTTTGGGCTATTGATTCGGGCATCGGGCCAAGAAGAGCAGAAATTACACTAAGGATATTGGAGTTGCGAAGGTCAACTGGCCGATTGGGCAATAGGCTGTAAGAGAGGACGATGTGTCGAAGAATCAAATGAAGCGTCGATGGACCAATGACATACCGGACAACATGATTCATGCTTAGTAATAATTGTCTAGATCAAAATGTGTTTTTATATATGCAGGATTAACTATGATAGCAAGGCATAAAGCAAAATGAAGTCCCGGAGTCATAAACGTGATTTCGTTGGGAGTTCGAGAGTTCGTCGGAAGTCCGGACGTTCATCGGAAGTTCTATCAAAATTGACCGAGAAGTCCTAGAGCTTGCCAAAGAAGGTCATCGGAACTTGCCAAGAAGATCATCGTGAAGTCTAGGAGCTTGTTGGGAGTCTGCTGGAACATTGCCGAGAGATCGTCGAAAGTTCGCCGAAAGCTCGTCGGAAGAAACCTAGACTTACAGACTTTGTTTAGCTTAGTAAATGTCTTAAAATTCATAGTTAGCACATAATTGAGATTAGAATTGGGCCAACCCAATTAGAGGATAATTGGGCCTAAGTTTAGATTATGTTGGGCTAAGAGAAAGGCCTCAACAGTGACCAAACAGGTGAAACCATCGTGGCACAATCTCTGAGACTATGTTAGGCAATGGCATTGCCCGTACCTTGAAATTTCGAGGGTTTAAATTTTGGGTTCCAAATTTGAATCTATTTGGGGCCTATAAATACCCTAGCTATTCCTGCATGGATTAGGAAGAAATATTGAGTAAAACCCTGTGATTCTAAAGTTGTAAACTTTAGAAAGTTGAGTTCCCTCCTCCCAAAGCTTAGAGAGAGTTCTAAGGGAGGTGTGAGAGGGATACCTTGTAAAAGAGGGTTGTAAAAGGTTGTCTCCTAAACCTATAAAAAGGAGAAGAGGGGTGTAAAAGGGTAGTTGGTCTTCGCTCATTGAAAGAAGACCGATAGTGGATGTCGGTGGCCTCAACGAAAGAGGAATTGACGAAGTGGATGTAGATCATGATGACCGAACCACTATAAAAATCTAGTTTGTGTTTCTCTTATGTAATTTACTTTACTACAAACCACTTTACTTGCTTTACATCTACTATGCTCTTTCATATGCTTTCAAAGTTAATACCTTTACGAAATGATTTTTCGTTGGAAACGGATTTCATCGCAACAAAGTTTTAAACTAACGTAATTTTTACTGCTACACTAATTTACGCCGACTCTTTTCCTAACAGTATTTACTTTGATGTTGAAAATTTCTATGATAATTATGATCTCTATTATTGAGAAGTTTTAATCATACATGATGCAATATCGGATTCTTAACTTTTGAGTGCTACAAGCACTAATGATATTACCTCATGCAAGTAATGATGAAAGGCTATAACGAAACATTTTATAAATGCATGAAGTGTCTATACATTTAAATATCTTGATATTTGATACATAGAAGTCATTAACAAATGCATCTCTCACAGATTTCACTCTTATGAATTTTTAATGAGAAATGGATTTGATGTAATGCTCTTCTCACTATGGAGTTTTATTCATTAATTTCTATTTCACGTGATACTCCTCTCTCATGAATTATTTCTTATTCTTCTCATGAAAAATGAAGGAATTCCAATGAATGTCTTAATCCTTGAAAGATGTGTTTTCATGTGTGATAATTATTTGCAAGATTGGGGATTTGATTTCACATGGATATCTCGATCCTTTTCATGAATCTCTTCTATTTGTTAAAATGAAAGCATGTTTTAATGAAAACTTATTTATCATTTTGATTCAAATCATTTCACTAATTTAGTTCTTAATGGATTCCTTCTATCTTTTTTTCTCTTCTTCATGCAAAATGTGATGACAAAGGGGGAGAAGTTGTTGGAATCTATCGCTTTAACGTTGATAACATTTAATGATGAGAACTTTTGAGTGTGAAACTTGCTTGATTTTTTTTACCACACTTGCATTGTTAAATTGTTCTCCTTTTTGTTGATGACAAAGGGGGAGAAATAATACCAAAATATGGTAAACTGATGACAAATGTATGTAATGTATTTCATCATATATACTTGAAATGTTTGCTTGATAAATTTCTTTCATTATGATAATATATCTAGAGCTTAACTTGCTATTTTATAATTGATATCTTACTATAGAATGATGAATTACAATCTTTGTCATCTTTCATATTTGAAATATCATACTTGAAAATGAATGTCATGTCTTAACATCATTTTGAAAAATACTTGGCATCATATTTTGAGAATGGTAGATCATGATAGGAATCATGATGTACATGTTGATAAGTTTAATTAACTTATCAATTTATTTCTTGAATTCAAAAGCCTTGAATTCAAGAATATCTTTTCTCAAGTACGGCTTATAGATAGGGGGAGTTAAGGTTAACTCCGTTATCAATTGATTGTCATCATCAAAAAGGGGGAGATTATTGAATCTCAAATTTTGATGATGAAGTCAATTATACTTTGTTTAATCTAATCTATATGTTGAGAAAAGTGTGCAGGATTAACTATGATAGTAGTAAGAAATAAAGTAGATGTTGTCCTGAGTCAAAATCGAGATCTCATTGGGAGTTCGAGAGTTCGTCAGAAGTCCGAACATTCGTCGGAAGTTGTACCGGAACTAATCGAGAAGTCCAAGAGCTTATCAAAGAAGCTCATCAGAACTTGCCAAGAAGATCATTGTAAAGTCTAGGAGCTTGCTAGGAATCCGCTTGAAAATTGCTAAGAGTTCGTCGGATGTTCGCTGGAAGTACGTTGGAAGCTCGCTAGAAGAGCAATTGATGCATCGGAACTAGAAGCATTATAATTGTGTCTTAATTGTCGTAGTTAGAGCGTAAATTAAGTTAGGATTAGGAGGTAATCCCACTGACTTAATTAGGGGCCAATTGGGCCCTTAATATGACTGAATTGGGCCGAATTGAGCACCCAATTTAGCCCTTGAAAAGATGGCCGACGATGGCACCGCTTGGAAGGTAGTGCCCTAGGATATCTGGGTGGTGGTACCACCGGTAGTGAATGCTGCCAACGGTGGTACCGCCCTTGTCCGCGGTGGTATCGCCCAGTGTTAGATCAACGGTGGTAGTACCACCCAATAACGATGGTGGTACCGCCAGTACCCCGGATTCCAGGAATGTGACACTTTTTGGCTCCAATTTTGAAACTATTGGAGCCTATAAAAACTCCACCTTTTTCTACATGGAAGGGTATGAAAAATATTAATATAATCTTGAGTTATTATGGTGTAAAAGTGTTGTAAACAAGTGCTAGAGTCCTCCTCCTCCCTTTCTAAGTTTTGAGATTATTCAAAAGAGGTGTGAGACTTCTAAGGGTTCTCTCCTAAACCCGTGAAAAGGAGAAAGTATTGTAAAAGAGTTGGTTGGTCTTCACCTATTAAAGGAAGGCCTTTAGTGAACGCCGAAGATCTCGTCGGAGGAGGAATCCGAAAGTGGATGTAGGTCACGTTGACCGAACCACTCTAAATCCTGGTTTGCTTTTTATTTGAGTAATTTACATTACTATAAATCTCCTTAATTCTCTCTTGTACTTTTACGAAAGCTTTCAAGTTCTTAATCTCTTCGAAATGGATTGAATCGAAATCATTTTCATCAGAATCAGTTTTAATCGAAACAAATATTTTTCTGAAATTACGAAAGTTTTTCGCTGCACTAATTCACCCTCTCTCTTAGTGCCGCTCTTGATCCTAACACTATAAATCCAATATGCTATCTTCTTTGCTGTTTATCTTTATTAGTCACTCTATCTTATATCTACTTGAAGTCAAGCGCACTCGATATTGGTTTTCATCGAATAAGATTTACTTGAATCGATAAATTTTTTTTCTTAAAGCACTAATTCACTCCCCCTCTACACACATTCGTAGCTAGGGAATTGGATAATCCATAGAAACTGTTATGAAAAATTAAGATTTGCACATAACCATTAAAGCGTAATCCCGAGACTAATCATCAAACAACATTTATGTGCGTTAACGTTCTTTCCAAGCTTTTTTTTCTTATATTTTATTAATTTATTAATCATAATACCCTACATTTTACCCCAACAAATATTTGGTCGGAGCAGGTAACCATGGTAGAGAAAAGATTGATAGATATATCATTGAGATGCACATAGACACGTGAGAGACTTCCAAGTTGCAAGTTTCTTGTGTTTACACATTACAGATAATGTAAGGATTAATTACAACACGATGATTCTGTTCTCAAGCATCATTCAATGCATGTTAGTGTTCATTCCCATTCCTAACTCCCAACCATGACCTATCTGGTTTTGTTCATAATGCTCCTCATCTTGACAAGAACAGGCTGGTGGTGGGTCTTCCTATTTCCTTCACATTTGTCAGTGTCTTTAAATCCACAAACTTGCCTTTCAATATAAGTGGGCAGTCACAAGGCGATTAGCCAAACAACCACACCCTAACTCATCTATTGATTTTAGTATTAGAAGCCTATTTGGCTGTTATTGCACTGCACAATTTTTTCACTCGCTCTCACAAGAGTTCATCTATCTTTTGGATCTACAATATGGTTATTGATTTCTTGAAATGGACAATGTTCATTATCCTACAAAGACTTCACAGTTAGACACAGTAGAAAATGACAAAAAATAGCTCCATCAAATCTGCCACATCAGCATAAATTAAAACAGAAAATATTCTCTGAATAAAAATAATTAGAAAATTATTTTTTTAACCTTAGAAGCTAGAAACACCATGTCAGAGAAATCCTTTGGCAACAACTTAGGTTCTTCTCTCTCCTTTCTCTATTATTCCCTATAAAAATTCGATTGTTGATCTAAGCATCGGAGGGATTAAGTTGGGAACATACATAATGATAGTCTTCTCTTGCAGGAATAACTCAACTCAAGGCTTTCGAAATCAGCCATCCCTCCTCGAGGCACCAATGACATTGAGGAACATTTCGTTGGAAGCATGAGTGCCACTGTTTTCTAGATGCAAGCATTACATGTTTCTGTCTCATGATCACTCAAGAGAAACACAAAATTGCAGTCTCTAACTACCCCTTCCATTGTGAGATTAGAGAACCAGCTCAAAAAATTCCTTATGCTACCTTACTGCTGCGTAAAATCACTTCCATTAGTTGTTAAGTAGCAGTCACACTAGAGCACATCACCTACTGCCATCGTCTTGGAGGCCTGGCCGGTGATGACATTGTAACCTGGCTTGTGCTTTTTCGTGAGCGTGGCATTGTAAGAGAAGCTTGAGAAAATATCAAATAGAAGAACATAATTAGTAAATGAGGATGTTAGAATTCCTTTGCAAAATCAACATATAGTCTTTTCTTGTTCAAACTAGCATGAACTATGACTTCCTAATGATATATTTAAATCAGATGCTGCAGATGACACTGCAGTTGAATTCCAGAGGAACCATTTTATCATCCTTGATATGTAGCTGATTCTGAAGATATATAGATTTAACAGTCAAAGAGATACAGAGATAGTTCAATCACAAATTTGAGAAGAGGAATGTTGGATACTGAATTGCTATGATTGAAATTAAAGCTTACTTGGAGGGTTCAATGCATTATTTGTTTTTGGCAAGAATGCTGTGGTATGCGCAGTCTTCTTCGGAGGTGGTTTAGGTATCGATGCTGGAATTTCAGGCCTACATTTATTATATTGAAGAGGTAATCATATATCTATAATTATGACAAATGCAGAACCTGGAGCTCATTGTAGGCTGTTAATGCATGAATACAGAAATTACTTACATCTTCACTTTTGGGAGTTCAGATGACTTCTTCTGTTCAGGAAAGAGGCTGAACTCAACAACACTGCCCAGTGAGCCATCTGTTTCTGTCCCCATGGAAAGTACGCCATCAGATATATCACTCAGATGCTCCTCTGCATCTTCATCACCAAAGCCCAAAAGCTCTATATCTGCAGAAGCCTGAGCTGTGATCCCTCCTGTGTGCTTCAGCTGCATAAAGGTGTCCTGGTTTTTGTTATCATCTACTGACTTCTGTGAACCAAATTCAAAATGATCTCCAATCTCTGAGCAGTTCTCAGATTTTCTGGCTGCTTCGTTATTGTTGTTCAGCAGCTTTCCAGTCGATGTCCTCTGTTTATCTTGCATGGTCCCAGATAAGGTTGAAGTGCGAGCAGGAGAGAAGGAATTGTATCTCAAGAAATTGTTGCTATGCCTTCCGTTCTTTATACTGGGAGACCGTGATATGAAAGCTTTTAATTTCAGTTGTTCAATCTCCTCATCTTTCTTTGCAATTGTATCTTTAAGTGATGTCACCTGAAATGGCAAATATAATAAACAGATCACATGCAGAACTTAATCTTAGAACATAAGACTTGAACTATGATACTAAATTGAAAAGGGCATCTTGGTATTCATGATAGTTGGCCATTTAGTTCTATATTCTTGTATTAGCTACTTCCTCTGCATGGGGAAGAAACATTCGAAAAGAACACAGGAGACGATCTATGCAAAAAATTATAATATGGCAAAGTACTGAACTCAAATAATTACTTCCCAGAAACTACCTCAAAATTCAAGTTGATAATGCTCATAGAACTCCTAGAAACATTGCATTCTCAAGATTATGCAAGAAAGCCAGTTTTAATTGACAGTATGCCTGAACAAATGAATATGTAAACTCTAAATATACATCCATATAGCAGGTTAAATCCCGTAGTTTCATCAAAAAAGGAAATTGAAGGAACAACATGGAATAGCTGGAGGCTAATTACATATTACCTACCCCCTGTAGTTAGACCTTTTTAGCATTCCGGTATCTAAGCTTAAAAAATTTATATTAGAATCCCTATAATTATGAAAGTGAAATATTTAACTCCATTTACTCTAACAACGTCGGTTTTACTAACGAAGATACAGCAAATGCAGAAATAACACAAAATGATGGGCAAAAAGGTAATTTGAACGTCTCGGTTATGTTTTCGGTGGTGCCGGACGACAGTGCCGCTGGGGCCTGCTTGTGGTTGTTGCGAATGAGGAGGGATAGCGGTGGTAAGAGGTGAGACAAAGGGAGAGGAGAAAGAGAATAATACAGATATCGACGCTTTGCATCTGCATTGATGTTGCTCAGCAACTGCGCCGACACCAATGCCGATGTAGAGTGGCAAAAGGGCTGCTCGGCATCTGCATCGGCACTAATACAAATGTAGAGCACTGCTCCACATTTGCATCAACGCTGACGTAGATGCAGATGCAGATGTAGAGCAGTGCCACTTTGCATTTGTGTCGATGCTGACAACGATGTGGGGAAGGGCGGTGCTACTCTACATTTGCTTCGATGCCGACAACGATACAGAGAAGAGCAATGCTCATCCTTCTCCCCTTCCCCAATCCCTCATTCTTCTTCCCTCTTTCGTTGCTTAACGTGTGCAAGGGGGAAGAACGATGAGGGATGCTCGACATCCCCGCATCGTTCTGCATTGCTCATCCTTCTTTCCCCCTTGTGTATGCCAAGCGGCAAAAGGGGGAAGAAGGATGAGGAATAGGGGAAGGGGGTAAGAAGGATGAGCACCACCCTTCTCGTATCGTTGTCGACACTAATGCAGTTGCAGAGCGATGCTATTCTATATCTGCATTGGCACCGATGCAGATGCCGAGCGGCCCTTTCGTTGCTCTATATCTGCATTGGCACAAATGCAGTTGCCGAACGACATCAACATAGATACAAAGCATTGACATCTACATTGTCCTCTTCCTCCTCTCCCTTTGCCTTACCTTTTGCCGTCGCTCTCCTTCCTCATGCTCCTCCTCTCTTGGCAAGAAGTCGTAGAAGTCCCCAGTATTCTCACCGACCACAACCACCTACAACCCTCAATGGTGCTGTCATTCGTTACCACCGAAAACATAAATGGAGTTAAATTTTTTTACTTTTATAACTATAGGGATTCCAACATAAATTTTTAAAGTCTAGGGACCTGGATGCTAAGGAGGTTTAACTACAGGAGTAATCTGTTATTAGCTCAATAACTGGTGATGCAAAAGTGTGGATTATATGTCATCACAAGGAAGATTCAGCATTATATATCTTAAATTAATTGTAACTCATCCTGGTCCATGTTAGTCATTCACTATTACAATAGATTTATTTAGCCAAGCTAGAGTATGCTGCTTATGAATTTTAGCCATTTTATTGAGACAATATGGTGGTGCCTAATGTTCAATTCCTTTAGTATTTCTTTAGTTTTCATCATAGTGATTGAGGAGAACAGACAATCTCATTTTAGTTGATGAAGTCTCATGTCTCATTATAATGATTTGCAGGGAGGAAAATTGAAATGGCACCAGCGAAGAAAAGAACCTGCTCCATCAAATCTCTGACATCTTTTCCCTCTTTTTGGCTCCTTGCTGCACCTAGCTCCACCCCAGATACCCTTTCAGCAAACTTCAAGGTGCTTAAGGTCTCTGAATAAGATCCTACATCTGGATCTATATGTACAAACATCAGTGTCTTAGCATGTCCACCTACATCAAAAAATATTAAGTGTGTAAATTAGCTATATCATGACAAACTCACAAAACAAGATGCCACAAACTAAAGCAGAAGATAGGAAAACCACCTAAAGAACTTTGTAGTACTTGAGTAAGCTTGCTATTTCTGTATGGTACATGGGTATTCTTCTGTGATAGAGCAAAGATGACATCTCCAAGAGCGGATAAAGACTTATTGATATGTTGTGCTTCCTTGAGCCTTTCTCCAATAACTTCAGAACGTTCGATTCTCTCACTTCCAGCAAGATCCACCAGATGAAGTGAACCACGCAAGGTAGCTCCAGTTTTCAGATCCATTCCTTGAACATGAACAGTAAGAATACTGTACAAGGAACAACTACTTAATTATGGAGAAAGCATTAAATCATTTGAAGGTATATGTCCACACATAGATGATCAGTGACTAAAACCTGTGTGACCGGCTGCTTCTTTCATTCAAGGAAGTGGCACTAACAGCCCTGTTGGTCTGTCCTATCTTCATCAGTTCCAGCACATTCAAAGTCGATTGAACAGTATGCATGCTTGCATCAGGGACAGCAAGTCCATTGGGCAGGGAAGTGGTCATGATTCCAAGTGTGTGAAAGCTAAGGAAAACAATCTGACAAAGAACTTAGGAAATTTAATTTAAAAGAATTATTGTGAGAACAGGATTAAGTCAAACTATTCAGAATAAAATAACAGGAAACATATCTAATAAAACCCAAACGACAATGCATTAAATTGAGGTATCATATGCAGACAAAATTCCAATGAGCTTTCTCCAATTAAAGGATATCTCTTTTGTGTGCCATCATTTGCAAGTAGATCACGCACTTGCTCGTTGTATACTTCGACCATCTGAACACCCACTTCATATATAAATGTCTCTATTCTAGTCTGAGAAATTTGAAAAAGGTCATTCAGAGCTCGATAGTTGACACCCCAATCTGTTTCAGATGATGAATCAGGCCCTGTCTGGAAGAAGAATTTTGTTTCCAGAGTAGGATCATCTATTAGTGAAGACGAAATTTTCATTCTTTAGAAACATCTTCATTAGAGCTGAAGATGAGAAAAGGATAATTGGATTTTGCCTACCATTGTGTAGGTTTTTCCTGATCCAGTCTGACCATAAGCAAAGATGCATACGTTGTAACCATCAAGGATAGATTGTATTAGTCCGAGTGTCCGAGAACACCTCCTCTACATGTATGAAAAAAAAAAAATCTTAGACATAGATTGCAATACCTATCTGAACCTACATAACAATAATATAGCATGTTGTCCTAGTGAAACTACAAAAGTCACAGGTAATACTTGGTACAATCGAAGAAAAGACATGCTATAAATAACATGAACATAAAGCACAAGGTAAAAAGTTTTGCAGCTATATGGTCAAAACCTTGAGTAGCAGTAGGATCAAAAACCTTGTTAAAATTGATACCCTTTGTCCATCTTTTCCCTGTTTAGTGGGATTTGCCAGAATTAGCTCACCATTCTCACCAATATGATATATGGTGCTTTGTTTTTATTTTCCCCAGAAAGATATGGCCTTATCCGACAATAACTCTAATGACACCTTTTAGTTCCTGGACCTCATTGTATAACCTCCGGTTTTCTTCAAGGACCGAATGATAATTTCCTGCTGCATCCGTTAATACTTTCAGCTTTTGGCCTGTATGCAATACAGAAAGATGAACATTAGAACTTCAAAGTAGCACTTCCATGTTTAATGGACACCTTTTAGTTCCTGGACCTCATTGTATAACCTCCGGTTTTCTTCAAGGACCGAATGATAATTTCCTGCTGCATCCGTTAATACTTTCAGCTTTTGGCCTGTATGCAATACAGAAAGATGAACATTAGAACTTCAAAGTAGCACTTCCATGTTTAATGGACACCTTTTAGTTCCTGGACCTCATTGTATAACCTCCGGTTTTCTTCAAGGACCGAATGATAATTTCCTGCTGCATCCGTTAATACTTTCAGCTTTTGGCCTGTATGCAATACAGAAAGATGAACATTAGAACTTCAAAGTAGCACTTCCATGTTTAATGGACACCTTTTAGTTCCTGGACCTCATTGTATAACCTCCGGTTTTCTTCAAGGACCGAATGATAATTTCCTGCTGCATCCGTTAATACTTTCAGCTTTTGGCCTGTATGCAATACAGAAAGATGAATGAAAAAACTATGTTAAGATGTTAAGGCTAAAATCTGAATTAGCAAATTCTTACCAAAATTAGTAAATTCTTCAAACCATCTCTTCTCTCTATCCACTATTTCAAGCTTGATGGAATCAAAGGATAATCTCAAACCCTGGCACAGTTAATGGTTACTTTTTAAGTGGCATGTGAAAGAAAGCTAAAAATAAGCATGAATTACCTGCACTGACTGCAGATATGAATTTATGAAACATTGGAAATTGCTTTCCTTCTTGTTCCAATTCTGACATTTAGATTCTGATATTGCCTCTATCTCTTCTCTTCTGTTTCTTGATTCTTCTAAAAGGGATTCAGCCTCCTTTATTTTTACTTCTAACTCCATCTGAGCAATTCTCTCCTTTTCCAGTTGGTGAAACTGTTCTTTGTATGACATCTTCATGGCTTCTAGATTCTGATTCAGTTCTGAAATTATCTTATCACTATTTTCCTTCTCCATCCTCAGTTTAGCCACATCTTCTTCAGCATGTTTCTTCTTCTCTTCAATTATGGATTTTTCTGTCTGTAAGAAAAACGGCAAAGATACATAGTAAGAATTTTTTTTTCTGTCTCGATCCTGTGGAGATCTTCATCTGGCCCAATTAATCCATTAGCATCCTTCAACTTAAGCATGGGATCTCTCATTTCTACTGCTTTTGGCTTTGTACAGACCACACTAAGTAATTCTACTTCTGGTTTTAGTTTATTGATGTTAAATAATATTGTTCTATGTACTGAGCACATATTTTATCCCCTTAATTTGTAGAACCTGAAAGCATAGACAGCTGGACTTGTAATACAAAAATTGCTAATAATATCATAGAAAATATGCAAATACAGATTTTGAGAAACCTGAGGATAGTTTAGACCATCAGAACTTCTAACTATGCAATATGAATAGTATCAATTGCTGATCTGCCTTTAGCACTACAATTAGCTTATCATCAGGGAGTAGCAGCTCTGGAAGTTCATCCAACAAGAAACAATGATTTCTTCTTACTTCTATCATATACAGACCAATTTGGATAAGAATTCTAGTTCTTGGACAGTGAGCTGAGTTTCAGCTACTTCAACACTTGGAAGTGCTGAAACAACAGTAATTTCTAGAACAAACCCTACATCAAAGTAAAAAATAAAAATAAAAATAACCTGTTCTTAAAAAACTCATCATGTGTTCCAAAGCAACAATTCAATCACCTTAAAAATTGTGAGATTTTCTATCCATATACTCTTAAATGTGCTGTCAACCATATGTCTTTTTTCTGACAATCTGAAGTCTAAGTCCAACATCCTGCCATATTTATTGAACACAATGAAATTTAGGCAATACCTAACATCAAAGTTACAGTGAAGAGTGCTATTTTAGCAAGGATGTCTCTAGGGAGCTCACAAACATACTGCCTATTAGTGGATAAGTTCATGACATTATCCCATAATAGTAGACACTTCTTTAAAAAAGAGCACTAGCAACAGAAATTCATCTAAATTTACAAAAAACTTAAAGGTGGTAGCTGTTAAACATTTTGTTAGATTATTGTAGGGTTCAAAACCTGTCTTCACCACTTACCATTTGTGATAATAATAATATTATTAATAATGATTAATATTTATGGTAAATTTTAAACTCAAAATTTGTTTCTCCTTTCTACAAAAGGCTTGCCAGAATTATCATTGCTGCTACTAAAGTATGCTATACAAGTCTTTGTTGATTTTCCCTCAATATTTAGATGAATTCAGGAGCAAGGTGTGAGTGACTAACTGTATAATAGGAACATGATGCTTTCTTGTCCAAGAGTCTTAAGACACCAGAATATGCAAGATATCCTCCATATAAGGAAGTATTTTTTTGGGAAGAATTTCTCCACATATCAAATTGAAAGGGTATCTAGGTATACCTCAAGAGATCATGACTTCTCATCAGGAAATAAACAGCAGTATGTTGGCTATACATCTGTTATACGGGTTGAAAAGGTTGCACAATATATGAAAACAGGCCTAAATTAGAATTTATAAGAGATCAAATATTTATTGTAACTGTGGTTTTCCAAAGTTGGACAATTTATATCTGCATTTGTGCATGTTATGCATCAGCCACATGGATACATGGACAGCGGAGGGTGTCTTAAAGTTAAAGTCTAAGATAACTAAAAAATAGATAGGATATCAAGAAAATCATTTTTTTCAATAAATAAATTTGAAAATACAAGCTTTGAGATTAAGAGACAGAAAGCATAAAGTATAGAATTTATGAACAAAGTAGGGATGGAGAGAGACTGACCTTTAGATGCTGAAGTTGGTTCATAACCATCTGAATCATGAAAATTAATCATTATCTGGCACCAAAATGATGGCTGCATTGTAATGAAAATACCTGTGTTTCTTCATTCAAAGTATTCGCAAGTGTCTCGAGCACTCTAATCCTTGAGTGGTACTTGTCTTCACGTATTTTGATGAGATTATTTTGCTAATTGAACATAAACAATAATAAGATAATGTCTTGATAGATAATAAATGTGAAAGTATCCTCTCTTACATTTCGTATATGCTCTGCTTGTGTCGAAATGCGCCGTTCAATCTCTTGCACAACCTTTTTTAGCAGGCATGCTACACGCTAGGGAAAAAAGTGCTAAAATATCAAAGTTTGAATATAAGATTATACCTTTATAGGCTAGAAAAAGCTCCGACGAACAAACAGAAGAGAATATATATTAGACAGACATTTATAGAGACCACAAACTAACTTAGCTCATACTTGTTACATACATAAGGTATTTCTCCATTCTCCCTTTCGATGTTTTCATCGAGAATCCCATTTATGACACTTAAAAGCGATTGAGTGGGGGCATTCTACAAAGAATGATTTAATAAATGCATGTAAGAAATACCGAAGAAAAAACCATGAAGATATAAAAAACTTAGCAAAAAACAAACCTCTATCATGGTAAACGAACTGAAGAGCTTACATCTAAACTGTTTGATTCCATCATTTCAGAAATCTTAGCGGCAGAAAGTTCATAGTAGTGTCCTTGTTTTAGCTGGAAAAGCTCGTGGAATTTATGTCCGCTATGATGAGAGCGAGGAGTTGATGGTTCTAACACAAACAAAAGCTAACTTAAGAAAATTAGCATAGAAAGCATGTGACTCTTGCAATCAGTTATGCAAGCAACAGTTTGTGAACATGAACTCAGAGGACCTTTTGATCCCCAAGAAATTGATGAAAAAGCACTTTGCTGTGTAATACATCAATTTAAGTATTACTTCCCAGATTGTACGTTAGTTACATTAGTCAATAACATTAATAAAAGAGCAAAAAAGAATAAGAGGACTTAGACATTTATCTGTCCCAAAAAATGAACATCGCAAAGAACATGAACAGTAAAACACAACATGTGAAACGAACTACCTACCAACACTACCATGTCTGCTTATGGGCTGTAACTATTTCTCATTATCATGAAGTGTCAAAAGCTTTTGTGTTAATTTTGCTTGTGTCTTAAGGTGCATGACATTTTGAACTGTTCAGTTTTCTGTCTGAGAATATCAAAATTTATTGATTGCTTGTTACCATCTGATTTTACAACAAAAAAGAGGCTGAACCAACATTTGCTTTGATCCACTAGTACATAATGTAGGCAATGACAACTATAGAGAGCTTCACAAGCATGACCATACCTGATAACACAGGATTAGATTGCCGAACATGCTTCAATCGCAAATCCACAAAGCTGTTTATTCTGTTTTCTCCTGAGTTTACAGAGTGTTGCTCCATTTGACTGTTTTTCACACTCAACACCTTCGGTGTCTTTGGCCTATTGAGTGCCAGAGGTTTTGACCTTTCTATTGGGTCACCAACGAACTTTACTGGTGAGTCCCAGCTGAGATGATCCCTCAGAGACCAAAGGCAATATACTACGGCAGTCACAGGTCCCTAATCACGTAACAAGCTAAATCAGTATCCAAACCGAAATTGTTTTAACTTTTGCGTAGAATTACAAGCATCATCAAAACCAAATAAGAGTTCTCACAGTTGCATCCACATGTTTACCTGTTGGAGGTCTGTCACCCTAAAGCTGGGCAATCCCATCTGCTTGACAGCTGAAACAAACCTGCCTATGTTATCCAAGCGCTCCTCCTCGGTAACACAATGACCATCAACAATCTGCGATCGGAGTTCATATCATCACTGAAAAATCGAGTTCCTGTCCCGAGAACAAACACCAAAACTGGAAATTGATCGCCAATGATTCAACCACCTCTGAAGAGGCAGGAATGATCCGCTTCAGGATGCGGCAAAAGACGGTACCGTCGACCAACCTAGCTCTCAGCTCCTCCGCCGAAGCTTCAACGCTCATGTTGAAGTCGGGGATCATACAGTTTAGCCACTCCACCACCTCCGATCGCCTCTTCGCTAAGCGTCGCCAAAGAATTCACCATCAAAACAACTAACTGAGGCAAAAATGAGGATGCGTCCAGTGAAGAATGGACCGATCGGCTCACCCGTTTCTGCATCGATGTTAAGATTGGCCATGTCCAGGTCGGTGCATTCTTTTGCCTTGCGGCTCGCAGGGCTGTCGTCGGCGTGAGGAAGTTCGAGCAGGGTCCCCTGATTCATGGGGGCCTGGCGATCGGATGTCAAACGCCGAGAAACCGAATCCAACAGAGGAGGCGGTGTGTTGGATTGAGCCGAAGAAGGCGGAGAGGGCAAGAGGGGGAGGAGATCGGCAAGCGTGGGCAACAATAACTCTCCGCCTTGTTGAAGCCCGGGAAGATCTCCGAGCTTCAAGGTCGGCACGTTCGTTTCCCCTCTGGTTTGTTCGGGTCGTTAGTTGTGGCGCCCTTGCAACTCCTCCCTGCAGCTCTATTAATAGTCTCCATTTGCTTTTCCTTGGATGTTTTAACATATCTACCCTCCCAATTGCGTCATTGCTCAAAACAAGTTTTATTATATGGCAGCAATACCTCCTTTTCACTTAAACCGTTATTAACCCACTGGAAAAAAAAACAAAAAAACGTTGTTATATTAAAAATATAAATTAAAATCAAATACTAAGACGCACTTAAATATTTTTACCATCACAATATTTCGCTCATAATAATATTAATTCCCATTGGGTCTTCAATATTTCTACTCTAACGATTAACAATTGATTGCCGTAAGTTTCTAAATTTCATAGGTATATATTAAAATTAAATTAAGAAGCATTGCAAGGAAATAATGCACTGGATATTAAACTTATAGGATAGTCAGATCGGTACTATTATAGATCATAATATTGAGTTATAAATCGTAGTATTGATAGATACTCAATTCGTGTAGATACTACATGGATTATTAAAGGAAAGAAAAAAGAGGTAATAAAAAGTTTAGTAATTAATATATTATTATATAAATGATAGGTGTCAAATTTGACTCCACGTGTGAATATCATTACTTAATATAAAAAATTATAATTAAATTAAAAAACTATTGTTAATCTTGATTATCATATAATTTATAATAATAAGGTAATAAGGGAAGATTTATTATTAAACTAGGAGGAGGTGATAATCGTGTTCATATTCTAAATAGGAAAACCAATTGATTCTCTGTCACACCTGATAGCAGATAAAGGTTTTCAATTATATTAGGAAATCTTAAAGAAAATCCTCACTTCATAAATACTATTATATTCAACTAATTCAGTATGCTTGTCCATTATATTTCATCTTATTATATGGTATCAGAGCCATTGCCTTAAGCAAGATTTTTTTCTTCCTTTCTCGCTATCCAACGATAGCGTCAACAACATCGCGCTTTCAAGGACGTGGAGGGCGATCCATGCATCCATCTTCCCCTACCACAAGCCATTCATCACTAGCGTGTTTGTATCGCCTCTTCCCTTTCTTTCTCTATGCTCTTAATCACTTCCTTGGATAACCTCGCAATGTAGGAAAAGCTAAAAGTGACATCATATGCATAGCGAAAGAATGAAAAACAAAAATATCAAATTTTCACAAAAAAGTTTCATCATTGTGCGAAGATTGACGTACAAAAACCCACAAAACTGAAAACCATATGTGAGATAATTGTGTTACTTGGGGTCGGTTTCGTAAAATCTTCGTATGATAAAAACCAAACTTAGAAGATAACTTAAAATCTCGTGTTCATAAATATATTAAAGGCAGTAAGCAAGTAAAGAGGTTTGCAGTGAGGTAAATTGCATAAGAGAAATGCAAACCGATTTATAGTGGTTCGGTCGTCGTCAACCTACATCCACTCCTCCGATTCCTTTTCCGTCGAGGCCACTGGCATCCACTATCGATCTTCCTTTAATTGACAAAGATCAACCTCCTTCTTACACCCCTCTTTTTCTTTTCCCGAGTTTAGGAGACGGGCTGTCTCCTAAACTTTTTATTACCTCTTTTTCTAAGTTTTTATAAGCACTCACTCCTCTCTAAATAGATTTCCAAGTTTACGCTAGAGGAGGGATTTTTCAAGTGATTTCTACAACATTTTCTCACTTTAAAACTTTTTGTACTTGTATATTTTACTCAAGGATGAGAGGGGTATTTATAGGCTTCAAGTGGATTTAAATTTGTAGCCTAAAAACATCTCATCTTGGGTTTCTCGGGTGCAGGCAATACCACCACTTGTGCTAGGAGGTACCACCGCTTGACATTGGGCAGTACCACCGCCTACAACCTCTCTGAGACTGTGTCCGAGTGATACCACCGCTTGACACAGTCTCAGAGATTGTGCCATGATGGTGTCACCTCTTGGGGCACTGTTTGGGCCTCTCATTGGGCCCAACACATTCCTTACATGGGCCAAACTGGCCCATAATTAGGTTGGCCCAAATCCAATCCCAATTACGTGCTAATTATGAAATCTAAGATATACTTAAGCTAAACAAGTCCCTATGTCTTGGTTTCTTTCGGTAATCTTCCGACGAACTTCTGACGATCTCTCGGCAATGTTCCAGCAGACTCCTAGCAAGCTTCTGGACTTCTTGATGATCTTCTTGGTGAGTTCCAACAAGCTTCTTTGATAAGCTCCGAAACTTCTCGGTTAATTCCGGTAGACCTTTCGATGAACGTTCGGACTTCCGATGAACTCTCGAACTCCTAACAAAATCATGTTCTTGACTCCATTTTGCTTTATGCCTTGCTATCATAGTTAATCCTGCACATGTAAAAACACACTTCGATCTAGACAATTAATACTAAGCATTAATCATGTTGTCTGGTATGTCATTGGTCCCTTGACGCTTCATCCGATTCTTCGGCGCATCGTCATCTCTTACGGCCTATTGCCCAATCGGCCAGTTGACTCTGCAACTCTGATATCCTTGGCGCAATGTTTAGTCTTCTTGGCCCAATGCCCGAATCCATGGCTCAAGCCTTCTGTCGATACGTCGACCGATCCTCCGGCTTGACGTCTAATCTTCTGACATGTTTTCCTCTAGCACAATATGATTTTTCCTGCTTTAATTGTCTCATCTTGATCGAAGTATCTTGTGTCACTCAAAACACATATTAAATCATAAATAATTATCAATTAGTTTCATCATCAAAATACGAGATTCAACACTAGGTTTCAAACTAATCCAAAGATATCTCATCTTAAAGCAGTTAAGAGAATTCTTAGATATCTTATAGGTACCACTAATTTAGGATTATGGTATCTAAAATCCGAGAACTTTAAGATAATTTCTTATGCTGATGTAGATTTTGCTAGATGTAGATTAGATAGAAAAAGCACATCCGGAACATATCAATTTTTAGGACACACACTTGTTTCTTGGTCTTCCAAGAAACAAAACTCAGTTGTGTTGAATCTCGGATTTTGATGATGAAATAAATTGATATGTGTTTATGTTTTAATCTACGTTTTGAGTGACGTAGGATGCTTCGATCAGGATAAGACAATTAAAGCAGGAAAAATCATGTTGTGCCGGGGGAAAATATGTTAGAAGATTGGATGTCGGGCTGGAGGAACGGTTGATGTATTGATAGAAGGCTTTGGGTAGTAGATTCGGGCATTAAGCCAAGAAGAGTGGATATTGCACCAAGGATATCAGAATTGTGGAGTCAACTGATCGATTGGGCAATAGGCCACAAGAGATGACGTTGTGCCAAAGAATCGGATGAAGCGTCGAGGGACCAATGACATGATTGGACAACGTGATTAATGCTTAGTATTAATTATATAGATTGAAGTATGTGTTACATGTGTAGGGTTAACTACTATAGTAAGGCATGAAGCAAAATTAAGTCCCGGAGTCAAGATCGAGATCACGTTGGAAATTCGAGAGTTCGTTGGAAGTCCGGACGTTCGTCAGAAGTTCTGAGGAATCAATTGAGAAGTCTCCTGGCTTGCCAGAGAAGCTCGTTGAAACTCACCAAGAAGATCGTCGTGATGTCTAGGAGCTTGTTGGGAGTTCGCCGGAACATTGCCGAGAGATCGTCGGAAGTTAATCGGAAGTTCGCTGGAAGCTCGTCGGAAGAATAGACATAGGGACTTGTTTAGCTTAGCAAATGTCTTAGGATTTCATAGTTAGCACATAATTGGGCCTAGATTTGGGCCAACCAAATTAGGGGCCAGCTAGGCCCATGTAAGAACAGTGTTGGGCCCAATAAGAGGCCTAAACAGTGCCTAAAGAAGTCCCACCATCGTGGCACAGTCTTTGAGACTGTGTCAAGCGGTGGTACCGCCCAACACTGCCCCCCTAGGCGGTGGTACCACCAGACTGGGCGGTAGTACTGCCCAGGATAGTGTTAGTATTAGACTGACACTGGACGGTGGTACCGCCCAACCCAAGCGGTAGTACCGCCTGTGCTCGGGAAACTAAAGATGAGAAAGTTTTAGGCTCCAAGTTTGAATCAACTTGAAGCCTATAAATACCCCTTTCATCCCTGGTTAAAGTATATAAGCACAAAGAGTTTAAAAGAGTAGAAACGCTATAGAAATCAATTGAGAAATCCCTCCTCTAGTTGAAACTTAGATTTCTGTTTAGAGAGGAGTGTGTGTGCTTGTAAGGGTTATCTCATAAACCCGGTAAAAGGAGAAGAGGGGTGTAAAAGGTGGTTGGTCTTCGCCTATTGAAGAAAGACCGATAGTGGATGCCGGTGACCTCGACGGAAGAGGAATCGGAGAGTGGATGTAGGTCGACGATGACCGAACCACTATAAATCTGGTTAGCTTTTCAATTATGCAATTTACTTTAACTGCAAACTGCCATACTTCATTACTCTACTTGCTTACTACCTTCAATAGTTTTCTGTACACTTTCTAAGCATATTTTCGAGATCAGTTTTTAACGAATGAGAAAATTTCAGAACCGATGTTGTTTTTACCGCTGCACTAATTCAACCCCCCTCTTAGTGTCGACCCCGATCCTAACAATTGGTATCAGAGCCTCATTTTCTCATTTGGTTTAACACCCAAATAGAAATGACTCTTTTCGGCTTTCAAGAGGGTCACTCTCTCATTCGTCCTCCATTTTTCAATGCGACGGACTATACTTATTAGAAAACTCGAATGAGAGTTTTCTTGCTTTCGTTGAATCTCGATTTATGGTGCATAGTCGAATTTGGTTTTCAAATATCTTCTCTTCTAATGAACCATTGGAATGATTTGGAGAAGAAAACGTTTTCTTTAAATGCAAAGGCTATGAATACCTTGTTTTGCGCCTTAGACAAAACTGAGTTTAATTGGGTTTCTACTTGTGAAACGGTTTTCGATATTTGGCGCATTCTTGAAATCACACATGAAGGGACTAGCAAAGTTAAAGATTCGAAAATTAATTTTTCGATGCATGATTTTAAACTTTTTCAAATGAAGCCAAGCGAAACCGTTGTTGATATGTACACCCGTTTTACAGATGTCGTCAATAGTTTAAAAGCTCTTGGTAAAACTTTTTCAAAATTTGAACTTATTAGTAAAGTTTTATGTTCACTTTTAAAAAATTGGGATTCTAAAGTAACGGCAATCCAAGAATCAAAGAACTTAAACCACTTTCCCATTGAAGAACTGATTAGTTCTTTAATGACCTATGAAATGATGTGCAATGCATGTGAAGAACTTGAGAACCACCTTCCAAAGAACAGGAAGGATTAGGGACATAGAACAATTGAAGACCACTCGAGCATAAGCTCAAGTGATGGTGTACTTGAACTCACTATGAAATTTAAAAAGTTTATGAAATAAGAATTGAAGAACAAAAATAAACTTAAAAAGAATAAACCTACTTGCTAATAATGCAAGAAGAAGGAAGAACTTTGAACATATATATCAAATTCATGCATTTGGACAATTAACATTCCTAATTCTCTTCTAATAAAATCATATTGTTCTTCACTTAAAGGTTTTGTAAAGATATCAGCTAATTAATATTTTGTTTCAATAAATTCTAAGATTACATTATGATTATTGACATGATCTCGTATAAAGTGATGCCTAATATCAATATGTTTTGTTCTAGAGTGTGGAATGAGATTTTTTGTTAAACATATTGCACTTATGTTATCACATTTTATGGGAATATTTTTAAGATGAATCTTATACTCTTCTAACGTGTTTTTCATCCACAAAACTTGTGCACAACATGCGCTAGCTATAATATACTCAGCTTCGATTGTAGATAGTGCAACCTATTAGGATCAGGGTTGGCACTAAGAGTTGGGGGGGGGGGGGGGGGGGGGGGTTTGAATTAGTGCAGCGGTAAAAACAACGTCGGTTCTGAAATTTTCTCATTCGTTAAAAATCGATCTCGAAAATATGCTTAGAAAGCGTACGGAAGAGTGTTGAAGGCAGTAAGTGTTGAATCTCGGATTTTGATGATGAATTCAATTGTCATGTTTTATCTAATCCATATGTTGAGATAAGTATGCAGGATTAACTACGACAGCTTGAAGACATAAAGCAAGTCTACCAGAGTCAAGTTCAATGGGTGTTCGAGAGTCCGTTGAGAGTCTGAAGATTCATCGGAGATGCTGCCGGAACCAATCGAGAAGAAATCGGGGACTTATCGGAGTTTTCGGAAGTCCGCCGAAGAGATCATCGGAGGTTCGCAGAGATCACCGAGAAGGCTCAGCTACTCGTTGACTTCGCCACAAGATCGGGAGCCAGCTGGGAGTCCGTCGGAAGAAATCCAAGGGCGTATCGGAAGTCCATCGGAAGATCGCCGGAAAGCTCGCCGGAATAAGACTTGAAGTTCGCTGGTTAAAAACTTGCTTAGGAGTATGTCTTTAGTTACGTAGTTTGAATGTAATTAAGGTTAGGATTAAGAAATAATCCTATATCTTGATTAGGGGCCAATTGGGCCCAAAATGAAACCTAGTTTGGGCCGGACTTAAAGCCCAACCAGTGACTAGTAAGGTCGGGCAGTGGAACCGCCGGTTTGGGCGGTGGCACCGCCCAGCACCCGAGAGCTAGGCGGTGGCACCGCCCAGCACCCGAGAGCTAGGCGGTGGCACCGCTGGACTGGGCGGTAGCACCGCCCAGTACACTGTCAGTGTCAGAACTGATAGGCGGTGGCACCGCTAGCTTCGGGAACCGAAGAGAATTCAAATTTTGGAGCCCAAATTTGAATCCTCTTGAGGCCTATAAATACCCCTCAATTCTCAGCAGAGATTACAACCTTTGAGGTGTAAGAAATTGAGATAAAGCCTTAGGAAAGTCTTTAGCAAGTCTTGCTTTCAATTGCTTGAGTGTTCACCTCCTTCTTTCTCTTTGAAAACTTGTAAGAGTGTGAACCACTTGTAAAAGGTTGTAAGAGGGGTATTTGTCCTTCCCCTTCAAAGAGATTTGCTAGTGGAAGTTGGGAGCCTCATCGAAGAAGGCTTCGCAAGTGGATGTAGGTCATTTTGACCGAACCACTTTAAATTGGTGTGTTCCTTGAATGTGTGAGTTCTTACTTTTCTGCAATCATTATCTACATACCAAGTTCTTACTTTTCAGCAATCATTATCTACATAGCAGCAAGTTTTCGTTTTTCACTTTACTCAAGTTACTATCGAAACGAAATCTCCTTGCATTTTACGAAATCGTTTTCAAACTTACAAGTTTAATCCGCTGCACTAATTCACCCCCCCCTCTTAGTGCCGCTCCGATCCTAACAATTGGTATCAGAGCATGGCTCACTCTCATATTTGGTTTAATACCCAAGAGAGATGGCTTACTCCGGCATGCATGAGGGACACTCCATTACACGTCCACCTATGTTTAATGGGTCGGATTACACGTATTGGAAGACACATATGAGAATCTTCCTCATTTCCATGGATTTCGAGCTTTGGACTATTGTTGAAAATGGATTTCAAAAATCTTCTCTTCCGATGAGCGAATGGAATGAATCGGAGAAGAAAGTTTTTGCTTTAAACGCAAAGGCTATGAATGCCTTGTTTTGTGCACTAGACAAAAATGAATTTAATCGCGTTTCAATTTGTGATTCTGCTTTTGATATTTGGTGAACTCTTGAGGTCACTCATGAAGGCACTAGCCAAGTGAAAGAGTCCAAAATCAACATTCTTGTGCACTCTTACGAACTTTTCCGAATGAAACCAAGTGAGTCCATCGGAGACATGTACACCCGTTTCACGGATGTTATCAATGGACTCAAAGCTCTTGGTAAAGATTTTTCTAACTTTGAATTAGTAACTAAAATCTTAAGATCCCTTCCTAAAAGTTGGGATTCAAAAGTTACTGCCATTCAAGAGGCTAAGGACCTTAAAACATTCCCTCTTGAAGAACTTATTGGGTCTTTAATGATCTACGAAATGACATGTCAAGCTCATGACGAGCTCGAGAACCCCCTTCCAAAGAATAGGAAGGATATGACACTCAAATCACAAGAAGACCACTTGAAAGGAACATCAAGTGATGAGGACAGTGACAATGACATTGCACTTTTGACTCAAAAATTTAAAAAATTTATAAGAAAGAACAAATTTAAAAATAACACCAAAAACAAACTTGAACATAAAAAGGACCAATTGATATGCTATGAATGCAAGAAGCCGGGGCATTTCAAAAATGAATGTCCCCAAGCCAAAAAGAGAACATCAAAGAAGAAGGCGCTCAAAGCAACGTGGGATGATTCAAGCGCATCCGAAGAAGAGGAGTCCAACACCGAGCAAGTTGCTCATTATGCCCTAATGGCCATCGGAGAGGAGGTAACGAATTTAATTGATGCAGATTTATCTTATCATGAATTATTAAATGCCTTCCATGAGTTATTTGATGAATGCAAAACAATTAGTAGAAAATATAAATTGTTAAAAAAGGAGCATGATAGTCTTACTTGTAATTTTGATAAATTAAAAACTGAATATCATGATAGTTTAGCTCCATGCATAAAATGCCATGATCTAGAAACTCTCCAAAAGGAGAACTTGCTACTTAAGGACACCTTGAAGAAATTCGAGGTCGGTAGCAAGTCTTTGAACATGATCCTTACAAATAAGGGTCACGTTCCTAAAAGAAGTGGAATCGGATTTGTGAGAAGTTCTCACCAAAATCCAACCACCTTCATTAAAGGTCCTATCTTACATGTTCAACACCAAAGTAATTGCAACTTTTGTTGCAAATATGGACATAAAACTTATCAATGTCCATTTAAGAAAATTAGTCCGAACAAATTGATTTGGGTTCCTAAAGGAACCATGATCAAGTCTATGCAACATGATAAACAAGTTAGATCAGTTTTTGAGGCACCCAAAAGTAAATGGGTACCTAAAAATAATCCCTTCTTGTAGAAACATACACCATCACAAGCTAGGAGCAAGAGATGGTACCTTAATAATGGATGCTCAAGGCATATGACCGGAGATCCATCCCAATTCTCCAAGCTCACTAGCATAGACGAAGGCTATGTCACCTTCGGAGACAACAAAGGCAAAATCATTGGCAAGGGAACCATAGGTAACAAATTAAACTTTTCTATTGATAATGTATTACTAGTTGATGGATTGAAACATAATCTCTTGAGTATTAGTCAATTATGTGATAAAGGTTATATCGTTAGATTTGAATCAAATGTGTGTATTATTGAAAAACCAAATAATAATATGACTATGATTGCATTAAAACAAAATAATGTCTACACCATCAATCTTGATGAACTAGGTAATGAAATGTGCCTCTCCGCTTTAAAAGATTAGGCCATGCAAGCATGAAACTAATATCTAAGATCTCCTCTAGAGAATTAGTACGAGGGATTCCCAATATGAAGTTTGTTAAGGACAAAGTATGCGATGCGTGTCAACTAGGTAAACAAATAAAAACTAGTTTCAAACCAAAAAATCAAATTAGTACCACTAGACCATTACAATTGATCCATTTGGACTTATTTGGACCAATTGACACGACAAGTCTAGGAGGAAGCAAATACGCTTTTGTGATTGTAGATGATTATACTAGATACACTTGGACCTATTTCTTGGCTCACAAAAGTGATTGTTTCAAATGTTTCTCTAAATTTTGTAAACTCACTCAAAACGAAAAAGGATTCATGATTTCATCAATTCGGAGTGATCACGGTGGCGAATTTCAAAACCGCGATTTCCAAAATTTTTGTGAAGTTAACGGATATAACCACAACTTCTCTACTCTAAGAAACCCTCAACAAAATGGAGTAGTAGAAAGAAAAAATAGAAATCTACAAGAAATAGTAAGAACTATGTTGAATGAACATAGTCTACCCAAGTACTTTTGGGCCGAAGCCGTGAATACGGCTTGCTACATCATGAATAGGGTTTTAATAAGACCATCTCTATCAAAAACTCCCTATGAATTATGGAATAACAAAATACCAAATGTTTCTTATTTTAAAGTTTTCGGTTGCAAATGCTTTATTTTAAATGAAAAGGATGCCTTAGGAAAATTTGATGCTAAATCCGATGAAGGCATCTTTCTTGGTTACTCTTCCATTTTTAAGGCTTTTCGTGTTTTTAACAAAAGAACCTTAGTTATAGATGAGTCTATTCATGTAATTTTTAATGAAATTTCCGAGTTAAAGAAAAATGATTTTGATGATGATATTGGTTTTGAAAATTTGGATTTAAAGGAACCCCCTCCTCAAAATAGCAACTTGGATGCATCTTCTTCCAAAATCTCCTTACCCAAGGAATGGAAGTATGTAGATGCTCATCCAAAAGAGCAAATTATAGGAGATACATCACAAGGGGTTCAAACTCGTTCTTCTTTCAAGAATTTTTGTGCTAATGCTGCCTTTCTCTCTCAAATCGAACCTAAATGCATTGACGAGGCCTTGAAAGATGATTCTTGGGTCATTGCAATGCAAGAGGAATTGAATCAATTTGAGAGGAATGAGGTATGGAAGCTTGTTCCTCGACCTAGTGACCATTTAGTCATTGGTACTAAATGGGTCTTTAGAAACAAGCAAGACGAATGTGGTATCGTGGTTAGAAACAATGCTAGATTAGTGGCCAAAGGTTTCAACCAAGAAGAAGGTATCGACTACAAAGAAACCTTCGCTCCTGTGGCAAGATTAGAAGCCATTAGGATGCTCCTTGCCTATGCTAGTAGTAATAATTTTAAACTATTTCAAATGGACGTCAAAAGTGCCTTCTTGAATGGTTTTATTTCGGAAGAAGTATATGTCGAACAACCTCCTGGATTTGAAAATTCTCTTCTTCCTAATCATGTATTCAAATTGACTAAGGCTCTCTATGGTTTGAAACAAGCTCCTAGAGCATGGTACAAAAGGCTTAGTTCCTTTCTTATTTTAAATAATTTTACCAAAGGCAAGGTTGATACTACATTGTTTATCAAATATTGTGAAAATAATTTTCTTATTGTGCAAATTTATGTTGATGATATTATTTTTGGTTCTTCGGACGAATCACTATGTGAATCATTTACCAAAAATATGAGTCATGAATTTGAAATGAGTTTAATGGGTGAATTAACATTCTTTTTAGGATTGCAAATCAAACAACTTAATGACGGTATATTTCTTAACCAATCTAAATATACATTAGAATTGTTAAAATGATTTAACATGGATAATTCAAAAGCAATAAACACCCCTATGAGTACTTCGACTAAGTTAGATATGGATGAAAACAACGAAAATTTCGATCAAAAAACGTATAGGGGAATGATAGGTAGTCTACTCTACCTCACCACGACTAGACCGGATATTATGTTTAGTGTGGGACTTTGTGCTAGGTTTCAATCTAATCCTAAATTATCTCATCTCAAGAGTGTTAAAAGAATATTTAGATATCTTAAAGGAACTCCAAATTTAGGACTTTGGTATCCAAAATCAGAAAAATTCGATTTAATAGCTTATGCAGATGCCGATTTTGGCGGATGCAGGATAGATAGAAAAAGTACATCCGGCACATGCAAATTTTTAGGACATGCACTTGTTTCTTGGACTTCCAAGAAATAAAATTCAGTTGCACTATCTACGGCGGAAGCCGAATACATCGCTGCAAGTGCATGCTGTGCACAAATTGTTTGGATGAAAAATACATTAGAAGATTATGGAATTCACTTGAAAAACATTCCCATAAAGTGTGATAATACAAGTGCCATAAATCTTACCAAAAATCCAATTCAGCACTCTAGAACTAAGCATATCGACGTTAGGCATCATTTCATACGCGATCATGTCCTTAACAATAATGTTGTTCTAGAATTCATTGACACAAAGCATCAATTGGCAGACATCTTTACAAAAGCTTTAAATGAAGACCAATTTGAATTTATTAGAAGGGAACTAGGCATGTTAAATTGTCCCTAAGAATGTACTTTCCGAAAAGTTTTTCATCCTCTTTCCGTTCCTTGGTAGATTTGATCATTCTCTTTCAATTCCAAAAGAAATGTTTATCCTAACATCTTTGAAAATAAAAAAATAATAATAAAAAAAAAGGGGATGGAGAAGGAATGAATTTTTTTTTTTTTTTTTCGCAGCATGCCAGCGGTGGCACCGCCAAAACCAGCGGTAGCACCGCCTGAGCGTTCGGTCGCTAGGCGGTGGCACCGCTCGGTTTGGCGGTGGCACCGCCCGAGAGCCCCTATATAAATCTTAAGGGTTAGGGCCGGCGGTGACACCGCCCCCAACCCGTGAGAACCTGCCTCAACCCTCTCTCAACCTCTCTAAAGCCTCATTCCAACCTTTAGAAGCCTTGGAAAGGGATTTTTGTTGGTCAAGCTCTCCATCTTTCAAGAAATTCTCCATAAGGTAAAATCTGAAATTTTCTTCTTCCTCTTTTCATTATTTTCCCTACCCTTTACAGTTTATATTTTGATCCATCATCTGTCTAGATAATGCTCCTAAGAGATCAAAAGGAAAAAGGATTGTTAGTGTATTCAGTGATACCAAAATATCTTTTAAATCTAAAGAAGTAGCACTTAATCAAGTGCATGCTGTGCACAAATTGTTTGGCGGATGAAAAAGTACATCCGGCACATTCAATTTTTAGGACATCACTTGTTTCTTGGACTTCCAAGAAATAAAATTCAGTTGCACTATCTACGGCGGAAGCCGAATACATCGCTGCAAGTGCATGCTGTGCACAAATTGTTTGGCGGATGAAAAAGTACATCCGGCACATGAAAATTTTAGACATGCACTTGTTTCTTGGACTTCCAAGAAATAAAATTCAGTTGCACTATCTACGGCGGAAGCCGAATACATCGCTGCAAGTGCATGCTGTGCACAAATTGTTTGGATGAAAAATACATTAGAAGATTATGGAATTCACTTGAAAAACATTCCCATAAAGTGTGATAATACAAGTGCCATAAATCTTACCAAAAATCCAATTCAGCACTCTAGAACTAAGCATATCGACGTTAGGCATCATTTCATACGCGATCATGTCCTTAACAATAATGTTGTTCTAGAATTCATTGACCATCTTTCAAGAAATTCTCCATAAGGTAAAATCTGAAATTTTCTTCTTCCTCTTTTCATTATTTTCCCTACCCTTTACAGTTTAATATTTTGATCCATCATCTTGTCTAGATAATGGCTCCTAAGAGATCAAAAGAAAAAGGATTGTAGGGGATTCATATGACCAAATCTTTTAAATCTAAAGAAGTAGCACTTAAATTTCCAAATTTCGAAACAAGAACTATACATAAGGGTAAACACGTTGATCTAAATGAACTAGGAAACCTAGAACCCATTAGGTGGTTTGCACATTTAGATGCCTTACCTCTCCTACAAATCAATGAACCAATTTATCCTAGGTTAGTTAGGCTATTTTATGCAAACTTGTGTGTGGACAACGAAAGCCTAAGTACTTACCTTTTAGGAACACAGATTAGAATCTTTGACAGCACTATTTGTGAATTAATTGGACTCATTGAAAAAGATAGGGGCTGTTATTTTAGAGGTAAATGGGATGTAAATGTAATCGGAGCAACTTACTTCGAAGCCGTAGAAACTATTTTTGCAAATCCGAACCTCGGCATACTACCCAAGAGCTACGAACACTTACTACCCTTTAACTCTAAAATTCTTCATCACATCATAACAAGCATCGTATTTCCTAAACAATTTCATCTTGATGAAATAAGTCAAATAGAGATGAGCACAATGTATTGGATTATGACCGGTCAACATAACTGCTTTGGATACTCAATCCGGCAACACATGAAGGATATTATAGCTAAAGACGGTATGTTATCATATGGGGGGTTAATCACACGACTTATACTTGCCCATGACATTTGTATCCCACCCGATGAAGAGACAATTCAAAGTGATCAATATAACATCATCAACATAAATCTATTGAAAAGACTTAGGTGCACTTTTAGCAACGGTATATGGGTGAGGCAACCTAGAAGGACTGATCCAATTCCTCCACCAGTAGAACACCCTGAAACACCAATTCTTAGGGGAAATGAATCTCCTCCTCCTAGTCCTTTTGGCGCAGCACCTTCAGCTCCTGTTTCATCCTCTGAAGAACTCATTTTGGCAGAATTGTATCAGATCAAATCACAACAAGACCAACTCAAAACACAGCAAGAGCAGATTCAAACTCAGCAATTTGAAATTTTGCAGGAACTACGGCAAATGAATCAAAAAATAGATGTCCTGTATCAGCACTATACATTTCCTCCTAAAGATTAATCGATGTATCTTTTATCTTGACATGCGATCTTTGTCATCTTCTTTCCTTGAATGATGTTGAACCTTCTTTTGCAATGTATTTTGAATGATGTTGAACCTTCTTTTGTGATGTATTTTGAATGAAAGATAAAGTTTTAATTCTGAATTTTTTTTAACTAAATTCTATAGTAGTGTTGAATTCTTTTGCTATAATAATTACAAATTATACGCTTAAAGACACTCTCCTTTTTGTTGATGACAAAGGGGGAGAAATATGGTAAATTGATTATTGCTATGCTATAATTGCCAAATTTGCATTATGCCATGATTGCATCATGTTAAGATATCAAGAACTTGCATTGCAATCTTACATGTTGATATCTTACCATATGATGAATTGCTTCGATTACTATCTTTTACACTTGAGAAATATGGTAAATTGATAATTGCTATGCTATAATTGCCAAATTTGCATTATGCCATGATTGCATCATGTTAAGATATCAAGAACTTGTATTGCAATCTTACATGTTGATATCTTACCATATGATGAATCGCTTCGATTACTATATTTTACACTTGAAATGTAAAAATTGAAAATGGATGTCAAGCCTTGACATCATTTTCAGAGAGATACATCATGATAGGAATCATGATGGAGTATTGATAAGGTTAAGCATCTTAACTTATCAATATGTCTATTGAATTCAAAGGTTTTGAATTCAAGAATGTCTTATCTCAAGTATTGCATATAGATAGGGGGAGTTAAGGTTAACTCCGTTATCAATTGATTGTCATCATCAAAAAGGGGGAGATTGTTGAATCTCGGATTTTGATGATGAATTCAATTGTCATGTTTTATCTAATCCATATGTTGAGATAAGTATGCAGGATTAACTACGACAGCTTGAAGACATAAAGTAAGTCTACCGGAGTCAAGTTCGATGGGTGTTCGAGAGTCCTTTGAGAGTCCGAAGATTCGTCGGAGATGCTGCCGGAACCAATCAAGAAGAAATCGGGGACTTATCGGAGTTTTCGGAAGTCCGCCGAAGAGATCATCGGAGGTTCGCAGAGATCACCGAGAATGCTCGGCTACTCGTTGACTTCGCCACAAGATCGGGAGCCAGCTGGGAGTCCGTCGGAAGAAATCCAAGGGCGTATCGGAAGTCCGTCGGAAGATCGCCGGAAAGCTCGCCGGAACAAGACTTGAAGTTCGCCGGTTAAAAACTTGCTTAGGAGTATGTCTTTAGTTACGTAGTTTGAATGTAATTAAGGTTAGGCTTAAGAAATAATCCTATATCTTGATTAGGGGCCAACTGGGCCCAAAATGAAACCTGGTTTGGGCCGGACTAGGCGGTGGCACCGCCCAGCACCCGAGAGCTAGGCGGTGGCACCGCCCAGCACCCGAGAGCTAGGCGGTGGCACCGCCCAGCACCCGAGAGCTAGGCGGTGGCACCGCCCAGCACCCGAGAGCTAGGCGGTGGAACCACCGGTCTGGGCGGTGGCACCGCCCAGCACCCGAGAGCTAGGCGGTGGCACCGCCCAGCACCCGAGAGCTAGGCGGTGGCACCGCCCAGCACCCGAGAGCTAGGCGGTGGCACCGCCCAGCACCCGAGAGCTAGGCGGTGGCACCGCCCAGCACCCGAGAGCTAGGCGGTGGCACCGCCCAGCACCCGAGAGCTAGGCGGTGGCACCGCCCAGCACCCGAGAGCTAGGCGGTGGCACCGCCCAGCACCCGAGAGCTAGGCGGTGGCACCGCCCAGCACCCGAGAGCTAGGCGGTGGCACCGCCCAGCACCCGAGAGCTAGGCGGTGGCACCGCCCAGCACCCGAGAGCTAGGCGGTGGCACGGTAGCACCGCCCAGTACACTGTCAGTGTCAGAACTGATAGGCGGTGGCACCGCTAGCTTCGGGAACCGAAGAGAATTCAAATTTTGGAGCCCAAATTTGAATCCTCTTGAGGCCTATAAATACCCCTCAATTCTCAGCAGAGATTACAACCTTTGAGGTGTAAGAAATTGAGATAAAGCCTTAGGAAAGTCTTTAGCAAGTCTTGCTTTCAATTGCTTGAGTGTTCACCTCCTTCTTTCTCTTTGAAAACTTGTAAGAGTGTGAACCACTTGTAAAAGGTTGTAAGAGGGGTATTTGTCCTTCCCCTTCAAAGAGATTTGCTAGTGGAAGTTGGGAGCCTCATCGAAGAAGGCTTCGCAAGTGGATGTAGGTCATTTTGACCGAACCACTTTAAATTGGTGTGTTCCTTGAATGTGTGAGTTCTCTACTTTTCTGCAATCATTATCTACATACCAAGTTCTTACTTTTCAGCAATCATTATCTACATAGCAGCAAGTTTTCGTTTTTCACTTTACTCAAGTTACTATCGAAACGAAATCTCCTTGCATTTTACGAAATCGTTTTCAAACTTACAAGTTTAATCCGCTGAACTAATTCACCCCCCCCTCTTAGTGCCGCTCCGATCCTAACAGTAAGCAAGTAGAGTAATAAAGTATAGTAGTTTACAATTAAAGTAAATTGCACAATTAAAAAGCAAACCAAATTTATAGTGGTTCGGTCATTGTCGACCTACATCCACTCTTCGATTCCTCTTCCGTCGAGGTTACCGGCATCCACTATCGGTCTTCCTTCAATAGGCGAAGACCAACCACCTTTTACACCCCTCTTCTCCTTTTACCGGGTTTAGGAGATAACCCTTACAAGCATACACACTCCTCTCTAAACAGAAATCTAAGTTTCAGCTAGAGGAGGGATTTCTCAATTGATTTCTACAGTGTTTCTTCTCTTTTAAACTCTTTGTGCTTATATACTTTAACCAAGGATGAGAGGGGTATTTATAGGCTTCAAGTTGATTCAAATTTGGAGACTAAAGCTTTCCCATCCTGAGTTCCCTAGGCATGGGTAATACTACCGCCTTCGCTGGGCGGTACCACTGCCCAGTGTCAGTCTGACACTGACACTACCCTGGGTGGTACTACTACCTAGTCTGGCAGTACCACTACCTGGGGGTAGTGCTAGGCGGTACCACCGCCTAGATTGATGATACCACCGCTTGGCACCCTACCAGGGGCAGTACCATTGCCTGACACAGTTTCGAAGACTATGCCACGACGATGAGACTTCTTTGGACACTGTTTGGGCCTCTTATTAGTCCCAACATAGTTCTTTCATGGGCCTAGTTGCCCCCTAATTGGGTTGGCCCAAATCCAAGCCCAATTACATGCTAACTACAAAATCCTAAGACATTTGCTAAGCTAAACAAGTCCCTATGTCTATTCTTCCGGCGAACTTCCGATGAACTTTCGACGATCTCTTGGCAATGTTTCGGCGGACTCCTGGCAAGCTCCTGGACATCACAATGATCTTCTTAGCATATTCCGATAAGCTTTTTTAGCAAGCTCTAAGACTTCTCGGTTGGTTCCTCCAGAACTTCCAACGAATGTCCGAACTTCCGACGAACTCTCGAACTCCCAAAGGTGATCTCGATCTTGACTCTGGGACTTCATTTTGCTTCATGCCTTGCTATTGTAGTTAATCCTATACATGTAAAACATACTTCAATCTAGATAATTAATACTAAGCATTAATTACATTGTCGGGTCATGTCATTGGTCCCTCGACGCTTCGTCCGATTCTTCAGCATATCGTCCTCTCTTGGGGCCTATTGCCCAATTGGCCAGTTGACTCCGCAACTCTGATATCCTTGGCGCAATATCCGCTCTTCTTGGCTCGATGCCCGAATCCACGGCCCGAAGCCTTCCAAAGCCTTCTGTCAATACATCAATCGTTCCTCCAGCTCGACGTTTTGTCTTCTGACATGTTTTCCCTCGGCACAACATGATTTTTCCTACTTTAATTATCTCATCCTGATCGAAGCATCCTGTGTCACTCAAAATGTAGATGAAAACATAAATACATATCGATTGGTTTCATCATCAAAATCTGAGATTCAACAATCTTCCCCTTTTTGATGATGACAACCAATCGATGACAGAGTTAACCAAACTCCCCCTATCAATATGGCATATTGATAGAAACTCTTGGATTCAAAAATCAGCATACTTCTCCTCCTTTGTCATCAATAAAAAGTAGAAGTCCAACTATTCATGTGTTTGGAATATAAGTTCAATTTATTGTATAAAATATATAATATCAAGTTTTATCATCATGCAAGCTAGCACAAATTTAGCAAGTGCTATATCATATTAGAACATGTAAGCTATCAAGTTTTAGATATGCAAGTTTTACAACATACAAGATAGCACTTTGGCTTCTTTTGAGATAGCAACTTCTACATCATGCAAGCTAGCAAATTAGAGATATTCAAGAAAGTAACACTTGCTTCTTGAAATATGCAAGTTGCAAGCTAGCAATTTTTGCTTCCTTTGCAATGTTTGAGCTAGTAATTTTGCTTCCATTGCAAAGTGCAAATTAGCATGTTTTGCATCTTGAGATAGGCAAGACAGTACTTTTGCTTCCTTTTTTAGATTAGCAAGCTAGCAAGTTTGCCTCTTTTCGAATTGTGCAGGCTAGCAAATTCTATCTCCCCTTTTGTCATTGTCAAAAAGAAGGGAAGACCCTTTATATTAATTTTCAGATTATGACAAAGGTAAGTATCAATCTTATTTGTGCATCATTATATATTCAAATTAAAACATGCACAATTTCAAAACCTTATATTTCATTTTTCATGCATGATACTAAAAAATAAATCAATCATCATTATGAGCATATCATACATGATACTAAAGCATTCATGATACATCATTTTGGTAACAAATCATAGCATTTTAAATCATGATGGTATCTAAATGTCAAATTATATTACATCCCATATTTCATGCATATTTTTATTTCATCACATTCATTTCATGTCATAAAAAAAAATTAATTGGGTGATGAATACAAGGAGTTATACAAAAATAAATCATATCATGAGAGATAAGATCATATAAATACCAAAAGACATGATTCATATATTAAATCTCCTTCTAAATAAAATAGCAACAAGAATTGTAGGAGAATGATTAATGAAAAATCTTGATTCATAATAAATCTTAATTTGTAAATATCAAGGAATCAAGATCATGATTTGGATAAAAATTTATTCAAATCTAAATCATTAAAATCATTTTCAAAGTCTAAGAGATTCGTAAAAATGATACAAATGGATTCATCAAAATCAATAAGATAGAGAAAAAATAATTTTCAAGAAAAATGTTTTCCTTTTTTTAGTTATCTTAATTTATATGATTTTATTTCATTCATGCCGAATAAAAACATGTATCATTTTTAAAACCAAAAGTGCAAGATTTATTATGACAAAGATCAAGAAGGCACTTTCATTATGGTAAAAATCGATAATCTGTAAATCGCAAGATTCATCATGAATTATAAAACCATTAAACATGATTTCAAATCAATATGCTTGAGTTTTTGTATGAAAACATATATCATAGTTTAAAACTGAAAAGACCATGTAAATTAATGTAAAAATCGATAATCCATAAATCTTAAAAATCATCATGCATCGTTTCGAAAGATAAACTCATTAAGCATGATCATTATGCATTAAATTATCAAGCATGATTTCATAATTTCAATCAAAATCATTTTGTTTGTTTATCATAAAACATGCAATTTTCATGATTATTTTCAAAATTACTAGCATGATAAGCATGATCCTAATTTGTTAGCATTTTCATTATATTATTTAAACATGTAATTTTTAAGAAAATTAATTCTAAACTACATTAAAAATAACTCATGAATAATATCATGTAATTTTGAAATAAATTAAAGGCATTTTGATTACCTCATTGTCGAATGCCGTTAAGGCGTAGTTTGCCACCTCGCCTTTGTTGGTTTGCTCCTCATCTTCGGATGAGCTTGATTCGTCAGAAGTTGCTGAAGCTATCTCTCTAATGCTTATATTTTTAATGTTGAAAACTTTTGAATGATACCATGTCATAAATATGAGGTATGAATTTCTTACAATTGAAATGTGGCATGCATTTTTACCACACTTATATTGAATTTTTACCAAATGAACAAATTGAAATGTGGCATGCATTTTTACCACACTTATATGAATTTTTACAAATTGAAATATCTCCTTTTTGTTGATGACAAAGGGGGAGAAATAATACCAAAATATGGTAAATTAATGACAAATGCATGCAATGTATTTCATCATAAATACTTGAAATGTTAACTTCATAAATTTCTTTCATTATGATAAGATATCTAGAGCTTAACTTGCTATTTACAATTGATATCTTGCCATAGAATGATGAATTGCTATCTTTGTCATCTTTCATATTTGAAATATCAAACTTGAAAATGGATGTCATGCCTTGACATCATTTTGAGAATGTTATATCATGATAGGAATCATGATGTATGTATGATAAGTTTAAATGAACTTAACTTATCAATTTGTTTCTTGAATTCAAAGGCCTTGAATTAAAGAATGTCTTTTCTCAAGTATGGCATATAGATAGGGGGAGTTAAGGTTAACTCCGTCATCAATTGATTGTCATCATAAAAAAGGGATTGTTGAATCTCGGATTTTAATGATGAAGTCAATTATAATTTGTTTGATCTAATCGATATGTTTAGAAAAGTGTGCAGGATTAACAACGATAGTAGTAAGACATAAAGTAGGTATTGTACCGGAGTCAAAATCGAGATCATGTTGGGAGTTTGAGAGTTCGCCAAAAGTCCGGACGTTCGTCGGAAGTTCTGCCGGAATAAATTGAGAAGTCCAGAAGCTTAACAAAGAAACTCGTCAAAGCTCACCAAGAAGATCATCATAAAGTCCGGGAGCTTGTTGGGAGTCCGCTAGAGCATTGCCGAGAGTTCGTCGGATGTTCGCTGAAAGTAAGCCAGAAGCTCGCTAGAAGAGTAATTGATGCACCGGAACATGAAGTGATGTAATCATGTCTTAATTATCGTAGTTAGAGTGTAAATTAAGTTAGGATTGGGAGGTAATCCCACTAACTTAATTTAGGGCCAGTTGGGCCCTAAGTTGGGCTGGTTTGGGCCGGATTCAAGGCCCAACCAGGATGCTAAAAGCCTGGCCGACGGTGGCACCGCCTGGGAAATAACACCCTAGGAATTCTAAGCGGTGGTACCACCCAAACTGGGCAGTGATATCGCCGGCAATTATTGCTGCCAGCGGTGGTACCGCTAGTAGTTATTGCTGCCAACGGTGGTATCGCCCCTATCAGGCGGTGGTACCGCTAGAGCTCAATCTCCGAGCTCTGTCAAGTGGTCGTATCACCTAGACTGGGCGGTGGTACCGCCCAGTGTCAGGTGTTAGGCAGTGGTACGACCCAGTAATGGTGGTGGTATCGCCAATACCCCGGAAATCCGGGATGAGACACTTTTTGGCTTCATTTTTGAAGCCATTATGGCCTATAAAAATCCTACCCTTTTCTGTATGAAAGGGCACGAAAAGTATTGAGATAATCTTGAGTTATTGGGGTGTAAAAGTGTTGTAAACAAGTGCTAGAGTCCTCCTCCTCCCTTTCTAAGTTTTGAGATAATTCAAGAGAGGTGTGAGACTTGTAAGGGTTCTCTCCTAAACCCGTGAAAAGGAGAAAGCACTGTAAAAGAGGTTGTTGGTCTTCACCTATTGAAGGAAGGCCTTTAGTGGACACCGGAGACCTCGTCGGAGGAGGAATCCGAAAGTGGATGTAGGTCATATTGACCGAACCACTTGAAATCCTGGTTTGCTTTTCATTTGAGCAATTTACATTACTACAAATCTCCTTAATCCTCTCTTGCACTTTTATGAAAGCTTTCAAATTCTTAATCTCTCCGAAACGGATTGAATCGAAACCATTTTCGTCGAAATTAGTTTTAATCGAAACAAATATTTTTCTGAAATTGTGAAAGTTTTCCGCTGCACTCATTCACCCCCCTCTTAGTGCCACTCTTGATCCTAACAAGGGCTACTCATAAATCTGATTTCGCCTCTCCTATAGATGTGACCCTTATTGGCAAGGATAATGTTCAAGAACTTACTACTAACCTCAAATTTTTCTAAGGTTTCTTTGAGTAGTAAGTTTTCATTTTTAAGTATTTCTAGTTCATTACATTTCGTACATGGAGCTAAACTATCATTATGCTCAACTTTTAATCTATCCAAATCACTAACAAGAGAAGCATACTCTTTTTTTAACAATTTATATTTTTTACTAACTAATTTGCATTCATCAAATAAATCATGAAAAGCACTTAATAGTTCATCAAAAGATAAATTTACATCTAATGAACTACTTATCTCATCTTTGATAGCCATTAGCGCATAGTGACAACTTGCTCGGTGTTGGTTTGCTTCTCTTCTTCGGATGCACTTGAGTCGTCCCACATTGCTTTAAGAGACTTCTTCTTCTTTGGTTGTTTCTTCTTTGCTTAGGGACATTCGCTTTTGAAATGTCCCAGCTTCTTGCATTCGTAGCATATGACTTGTTCTTTCCTATGTTCAAATTTATTTTTAGTGTCATTTCTAAATTTATTTCTTTTTATGAATTTTTTGAACTTTCTTGTCAAAAGTGCTAAGTCATTATCATAATCCTCATCACTTGAATTTTCTTTCAAGTGGTCTTCTTGAGTTCTTAGTGTCATATCCGTCCTGTTCTTTGGAAGGTTGTTCTCAAGCTCTTCGTGAGCATTACAAGTCATCTCATAAGTTATTAGTGACCCAATTAGTTCTTCGAGAAGAAAGTTATTTAAATTCTTGGCCTCTTGAATGGCCATTACTTTAATATCCCAACTTTTTGGGAGGGATCTTAAGATTTTATTAATAAGTTCAAAATCCGAGAAACTTTTACCAAGTCTTTTTAGACCATTGACGACATCTGTAAATTAGGTGTACATGTCTCCAATGGATTCACTCGATTTCATTCGAAACAACTCATAAGTGTGGACTAAATGATTAATTTTTGACTCCTTTACTCCACTAATGCCTCGTGAGTGTATTCGTACTTGTAGAATACCCAGGTGGATGTATCTCATCCGACTTCTCTGAAGCTGGTCGTAGCTTTCTTCTCGGATGAACGACCTGTCTCTTGGTTCAAGAAGCTGGTCGTAGCTTTCTTCTCGGATGAACGACCTGTCTTCTTGGTTCAACACTCGTCAGGCTGCAAGGCGAGTTGGGCAAAGGATATTCGGAGGATCAAACCCTAATCAACAGATCCTCGTAACTTGAGTGTGTGCCAAATATTAAAAGTTGTTTTACAAATCGACACTCAATTGAACTCGTTTTTATCCAAAGCACAAAATAAGGCATTCATAGTCCTTGGCATTTAGAGTGAAAGTCTTCTTCTCCAACTCATTCCAATCATTTATTGGAAGAGAAGACTTTTGAAAGCCATGTTTCTATAATGTTACATAGTTCAAAATCTATAGAAATAAGAAAAATCCTATTCTAGTCTTCTAATAGATGTAATCTATTCCATTGAACATGAGCGGACGTGTGATTGAGTGACCCTCTCGGGTTGCCGGCAAATGTCATCTCTCTTAAGTTTCAAACCAAATGAAATTGACATTGCTTTGATACCAATTGTTAGGATTGTTAGGAACGAGTTGGCACTAAGAGTGTAAGGGGGTGAATTAGTGCAGTGGATAAATTCACGTTGGTTCTAAAAAGCTTTTTGTACGATTAAAACCAATTTCGGAAAGATAGCTTGAAAGCGTACAGAAGAGTGTAAGGCAGTTGAGTAGTGAGCAAGTAAGATGATTTGCAGTAAATGTAAATTGCTCAAAATAAATGCAAACCAAAATTTTATAGTAGTTTGGTCGTCATGACCTACATCCACTCCACCGATTCCTCTTCCATCGAGGCCACCGGTATCAACTAAAGATCTTCTTTCAATGGGCAAAGATCAACTACCCTTTTACACCCCTCTTCTCCTTTTCACGGGTTTAAGAGACAACCCTTACAAGCACACACTCCTGTCTAAATAGCATTCTAAGTCTAAGCTATAGGAGGGATCTCTCAAGCAATTTCTACCGTGTTTTCTCACTTTTAAGTTCTCTATGCTTGTGTTTGTTAACCAAGGATGAGAGGGGTATTTATAGGCCTCAAGTTGATTCAAACTTGGAGCCTAAAAAGGTCTCATCCCGGGTTTCCCGGGTCCTGGCGATACCACCGCTTGTGTTGGGCGGTACCACCGCCCAGTCTGGTGTCACCACCACTTGGGAGGCTATGTCTGGGCGGTACCATCGCCTGACACTAACACTAGGATGATGAAATTTCATCATCCTAGTCCAACTACCGTTGCTCCGTTGGACTAACACTGACAGGGGTGGTACTGCCCCTGTCCAACTACTGTTGGATAGGGGCAGTACCACTACTGGCAGCATTACTACAGGTGGTACCACCGCCTAGATATCCTGGGGTTTTGTTTCCCAGGTGGTGCCACTGCCAACCATGTTTTCAGGGGCTGAATTGGGTGCTCAATTCAGCCCAATTCAGTCCTGTTAAGGGCCTAGTTGGCCCCTAATTATGTTAGTGGGATTACCTCCCAATCCTAACTTAATTTACGCTCTAACTATGATAATTAAGACATAATTACAATGCATCTTGTTTTGGTGCGTCAATTGCTCTTCCGATGAGCTTCCGACGAACATCCGACGAACTCTCAGCAATGTTCCGACGGACTATCGGCAAGCTCTTGGACTTTACAACAATCTTCTTGGTGAGTTCCAACGAGCTTCTTTGGCAAGCTCTTAGACTTCTCGGTTAGTTCCGGCAGAACCTCCAACGAACTTTCGAACTTCCGATGAACTCTCGAACTCCCAATGAGATCTCGATCTTGACTCTAGGACAACACCTATTTTATGTCTTTCTGCTATCGTAGTTAATCCTACACACTTTTCTTAATATAAAGATTAGATAAAATAAATTACAATTGACTTCACCATCAAAATCTAAGATTCAACAATCTTCCCCTTTTTCATGATGACAATCAATTGATGACAGAGTTAACCTTAACTCCCCCTATCTATATGTCATACTTGAGAAAAGACATTCTTGAATTCAAGGCCTTTGAATTCAAGAAACAAACCAATAAGATAAGTTAATTAAACTTATCAACATGCACATCATGATTCCTATCATAATATACCATTATCAAAATACAATGCTAAGTATTTCTCAAAATGATGTCAAGGCATGACATCCATTTTCAAGTATGATATTTCAAATATGAAAGATGACAAAGATAGCAATTCATCATTCTATAGTAAGATATCAATTACAAAATAGCAAGTTAAGCTCTAGATATCTTATCATAATGAATGAAATTTATTAAGCAAACATTTCAAGTATATATGATGAAATACATTGCATACATTTGTCATAAATTTACCACATTTTGGTATTATTTCTCCCCCTTTGTCATCAACAAAAAAGAGAACAAATCAACAATCCAAGTGTGGTAAATAAAATAAAGCAAGTTTTACACTCAAAAGTTCTCATCATTAAATGTTATCAACATTAAAGTGATAGATTCCAATAACTTTTCCCCCTTTGTCATTATATTTTGCATGAAGAAGAGGAAAGAAGATAAGGAGGGAATCCATTAAGAACTAATTTGTGAAATGGTTTGAATCAAAATGATAAATAAGTTTTGTTAAAACATACTTTACAAATACCTAATTTTCATTATTTTTCACTTAAGGTTGTAAAAATACAGTAAGGAATCCATTAAGAAAACTTTGTGAGGTTGACATCAAATGATAAATAAGTTTTTGTTAAAACAGATTTCAATCTCAATAAGGGTTCATGTAAAGATCGAGATATCTATAAATCAACCTATCTGCACTATGTATAACACACAAAAAATCTTTCAAGATAAATATCCTTGAATTCCTTCATTTTTCATGAGAAATAGAACAATCATGCAATAGTTGTAAATCGCACATACGAGAGGGATTATGTACTCAAACACATTTGTTAACTTGGGAACCAAGGCTCAGTGCGCATGTCTTAAAATCATATTAAGTGGTGTCAAAGATCACAATCTGAAAACAATTTACAAATTCATGTTTCGACAAATATATTCCTAATTTCCTTCTAATAAAATCAAATTATTCTTCACTTAAAGGCTTTGTAAAAATATCAGCTAATTGATATTTCGTATCAATAAACTCTAAGGTTACATCATGATTATTAACATGATCTAGTATAAAGTGATGCCTAATATCAATATGTTTAGTTCTAGAATGTTGAATGATATTTTTTGTTAAACATATTACACTTGTATTATCACATTTTATGGGAATATTTTTAAGATGAATCTTATAATCCTCTAAAGTGTTTTTCATCAGCACAACTTGTGCACAACATGCACTAGCTGTAATGTATTCGGCTTCGGTTATATATAGTGCAACCAAATTTTGTTTCTTGGAAGACCAAGAAACAAGTGCATGTCCTAAAAATTAACATATTCCGGATGTTTTTTTTCTATCTAATCTACATGTAGAAAAAGATATATATTAAATTCATGCATTTTGACAAATTAATATTCCTAATTTTCTTCTAATAAAATCATATTATTCTTTACTTAAAGATTTTGTAAAGATATCGACTAATTAATGTTTTGTATCAATAAACTCTAAGATTACATCATTATTACTGATATGATCTCGTATAAAGGGATGCCTAATATCAATATATTTTGTTCTAGAGTGTTGAATTAGATTTTTTGTTAAACATATTGCACTTGTGTTATCACATTTTATGGGAATATTAATAAGATGAATCTTATAATCCTCTAAAGTGTTTTTCATCCACACAACTTGTGCACAACATGCACTAGCTGCAATGTACTCAACTTCGGTTGTAGATAGTGCAATCGAGTTTTGTTTCTTAGGAGACTAAGAAACAAGTGCATGTCCTAAAAATTTACATGTTCCGGATGTGCTTTTTCTATCTAATCTACATTTAGCAAAATCCGCATCAGCATATGCATGCAATTAGTTCAAAATTCTCAGGTTTTTGATACCATAATCCTAGATTAGTGGTACCGTTAAGATATCTAAGAATTCTCTTAACTACTTTAATATGAGATATCTTAGGATTAGATTGAAACCTAACACAAAAACCTACACTAAACATGATATCCAGTCTAGTTGCGGTGAGGTATAGTAAACTTCCTATCATACCCCTATAAGCTTTTTGATCAAAGCTTTCTCCACTTTCATCAATTTCTAACTTAATAGAGGTACTCATGGGAGTTTTGATAGCTTTTGAGCTATACGTATTAAACCTTTTTAGCAAATCTAAAACATATTTTGTTTGACTAAGAAAAAAGCTATTACTTAGTTGTTTGATTTGTAATCCTAAAAAGAAAGTTAATTCTCCCTTCAAACTCATTTCAAATTCAAGACTCATACTTTTAGCAAATGATTCACATAGAGATTCATTCATGAAATCGAAAATAATATCATCAACATAAATTTGAACAATAAGAAAATTATTTTCAATTTTTTTGATAAACAATATAGTATCGACCTTGCCTTTAGAGAAATTATTTTCGATAATAAATGAGCTAAGTCTCTTATACCAAGCCATTCGGGCTTGTTTTAATCCATAGAGAGCTTTAGTCAATTTAAACATATGATTAGGGAGATTATCATTCTCAAATCCGAGAGGTTGTTCAATATAAACTTCTTCATAAATAAAGCCATTAAGAAAAGTACTTTTAATATTCATTTGAAACAACCTAAAATTATTACTATTAGCATAAGCAAAGAGCATCCTTATGCTTCTAATCGTGCCATAGGAGTGAAAGTTTCTTCATAATCGATACCTTCTTCTTGGATGAAACACTTGGCCACTAATCTAGTCTTGTTTCAAACCACGATACCAAATTTATCTTACTTATTTCTAAAGACTCGTTTAGTACCAATAACTAAATGGTCATTTGGCCTAGGAACAAGCTTTCATACCTAATTTCTCTCAAATTGATTCAACTCCTCTTGCATTAATTTCTCTCAAATTGATTCAACTCCTCTTGCATTACAATGACCCATGAATCATCTTTTAAGGCTTTGTCAATACATTTAGATTCAATTTGGGAGAGAAAAGCAGCATTTGCACAAAAATTCTTAAGAGAGGAATGAATTTAAACCCCTTTAGATGTGTCTTCTATTATTAGCTCCTTAGGATGAGCATCTATATACTTCCATTTCTTCGGTAAAGATGGTTCGGAAGAAGATATATCTAAGTTGCTAGAAGGAGAAAGGGATTCATTCAAGTTCAAAGTATCATGTTTAAGATCATCATCAAAATCATTTTTCTTAACTTTGAAAATTTCATTAAAAATCACATGAATTGATTCTTCTATAATCAAAGTTCTTTTGTTAAAGATATGAAAAGCTTTAGAAATGGAAGAATAACTAAGAAAATTTCCTTTATCAGATTTTGCATAAAACTTTCCTAAGGTATCTTTTTCATTCAAAATAAAGCATTTACATCCGAAAACTTTAAAATATGAAACATTGGATTTTTTGTTATTCCACAACTCATAAGGAGTTTTAAAAAGTAATGGTCTTACTAGAACCCTATTCATGACATAGCATGCCATATTTATGGCTTCAGCCCAAAAATATTTGGGTAGGCTATGTTTATTTAACATGGTTCTAGCTATTTCTTGTAAGTTTCTGTTCTTTCTTTCTACTACTCTATTTTGTTAAGGATTTCTTGGAGTAGAGAAGTTGTGGTTGTATCCATTAGATTCATAAAATTCTTGGAAATCATGGTTTTGAAATTTACCATGTTATCACTTCGAATTGATGAAATCATAAAACCTTTTTCATTTTGAATAAGTTTACAAAACTTAGAGAAATACCTAAAGCAATCATTTTTGTGTGCTAAGAAGTAAGTCTATGTGTATCTACTAAAATCATCCATAATGACAAATGCATATTTGCTATCTCCTAGGCTTGATGTAGCAATTGGTCCGAATAAGTCCATATGGATCAATTCCAAAGGTCTAGAGATGCTTATTTGGTTCTTAGGTTTGAAGTTACCTTTTATTTATTTTCCTAGTTGACATGCATCACACACATTATCTTTGATGAACTTGATATAAGGAATTCCTCTTACCAATTCTTTAGATGAAACTTGAGAGACTAGTTTCATGCTAGCATGACCTAATCTCCTATGCCGAAGCCAAGCATCGTCATTCAAGACCGAAAAATGCATTTCATTGCAAAGATCATTAATGTCAATAGTGTATATGTTATTTTGTTTTAGTGCAATCATAGATGTGTTTTTGTATGGTTTTTCAATAATGCAAGCATTAGATTCAAATCTAACAATATAACCTTTATCACATAATTGACTAATACTCAAAAGGTTATGCTTTAAACCATCAACTAACAATATATCTTCAATAAGAAGGTTGGATTTGTTACCAATGGTTTCTTTGCCAATAATTTTACCATTATTGTTGTCTACGAAGGTGACATATCCTTTGTCTAGGCTAGTGAGCTTAGAGAAATGAGACGGATCTCCGGTTATATGCCTTGAGCATCCACTATCAAGGTACCATCTCTTGCTCCTAGCTTGTGATGGTATATTTTTCCACAAAAAGAGATAATTTTTAAGTACCCATTTGACTTTGAGTGCCTCAAAAATTGATCTAAATAGCTTATCATGTTGCAATGAGTCATTTAAGGTTCTTTTAGGAATCCAAATCAATTTATGCGGACTATATTTCTTGAATGGATATTTGTATGCGACATGTCCAAGTTTGCAACAAAAGTTACATTTGGTGTGAGGTGATACATGCAAGGTAGGGCCTTTAATAAAGGTAGTTGGATTTTGGTGAGAGCTATATACAAATTTGATTCCGCCTCTTCTATGAACGTGACCCTTGTTGGCAAGGATCATGTTCAAGGACTTGCTACCAACCTCAAATTTCTTTATGGTTTTTTTGAGTAGCAAGTTTTTTTTTGAAGTATTTCTAGATCATAGCATTTTATGCAAGAAGCTAAGCTATTTCATGCTCAATCTTTACTCTATTAAAATCGCTAATAAGAGAAGCATGTTCCTTTTTCAAAGAGTTGTACTTTTTACTAAGATTTTATATTCATCAAATAGCTCATGAAAAGCACTTAAAAGCTCATCAAAAGTTAAATTTACGTCTAATGAACATGTTACCTTATCTCCAATTGCCATTAGCGCATAGTAAGCAACTTGCTGGGTGTTGGTTGGCTCCTCTTCTTCAAAAGCACTTGACTCATCCCATGTAACCTTGAGAGCCTTCTTCTTTGGTTGCCTCCTCTTTGCTTGGGGACATTAACTCTTGAAATGCCTCGGTTTCTTGCATTCATAACATATCACTTGTTCTTTCTTAGGTTCAAATTTATTTTTAGTATCATTTTTAAATTTATTTCTTTTTATGAATCTTTTGAACTTCTTTGTTTAGAGTGCCAAGTCATCATCAAAGTCCTCATCACTTTAATTTTCTTTCAAGTGGTCTTCTTGTGTTGTCAGTGCTATATCCTTCCTGTACTTTAAAAGGGTGTCCTCAAGCTCTTCATGAGCTTTATATGTCATTTTATAGGTCATTAGTGATCCAATTAGTTCTTCAAGAGGAAAATTATTTAGATCTTTGGCCTCTTGAATGACCGTTACTTTAAAGTCCCAATTTTTGGTAGGGATCTTAAAATCTTATTAACAAATTTAAAATCCAAGAAAACTTTACCAAGTCCTTTTAGACTATTGACGGCATCCATAAATCGAGTGTACATATCTCTAATGGTCTCACTCTGTTTTATTCGAAACAACTTATAAGAATGCACTAAGAGATTAATTCTTGACTCCTTCACTTTACTAGTGCCTTCATGAGTCACTTCGAGTGTGTGTCAAATATCAAATTCCATTTTATAAATGGACACATGATTAAACTCGTTTTTATCTAAGACACAAAATAAGGCATTCATAGCCTCTGCGTTTAAAGCAAAAGTCTTCTTCACCAACTCATTCCAATCATTCATTGGAAGAGAAGACTTTTGAAATCTATTTTCTACAATATTCCATAGTTTAAAATCCATTGAAATTAGGAAGATCCTCATTCTAGTCTTCCAATATGTGTAATCCATCCTATTGAATATGGGCAGACATGTAATTGAATGACCCTCTAGGTTGTCGGCAAATGCCATCTCTCTTGGGTTTAAAACCAAATGAGAGTGAACCTTACGCTGATACCAATTGTAAGGATCAAGAGTGGTACTAAGATGGGGGTGAATTAGTACAGCGGAAAACTTTCACGATTTCAGAAAATTATTCGTTTCATTTAAATTGATTCTGACGAAAATGGTTTCGATTCAATCTGTTTCGGAGAGAAGTTGAACTCAAAAGCTTTCGTAAAAGTGCAATAGAAGATTAAAGAGGTTTACAGTAAAGTAAATTTATACAAATGAAAAGCAAACCAAAATTTAGAGTGGTTTGGTCAATGTGACCTACATCCACTTTTGGATTCCTCTTCCGACGAGGTCACTGGCGTCACTGAAGGCCTTCCTTTAATAGGTGAAGATTAAACACTTCTTTATAGAGCTTTCTCCTTTTCCTGGGTTTAGGAGATAACCCTTACAAGTCTCACTCCTCTTTCTTGGTTGGTTATAAGGCTAAGAGATGAAGGAGAAGAACTCTAACTTTTACAACACTTTTATGACTCAAGAATTCAAGATTAAGCCAATACTTTTATGTCATTTCATGCACAAAAGGGTGGGGTTTTTATAGGCCCCAATGACTTCAAAATTGGAGCAAAAGAGTATCACATCCCCGGAATCTGAGTACTAGCGGTACCACCGCCGTTACTGGGTGGTATCCAGGAGCTTGCCGGAATTGACTAAGAAGTCCAGAAGCTTGCCAAAGAAGCTCATTGGAACTCGTCAAAAAGATCATCGTGAAATCCAGGAGCTTGCCGGGAATCCATTGGAACATTGTTGAGAGATCATCGGAAGTTCGTCGGAAGCTCGCTAGAAGAAAACTAGACTTGTGGACTTGTTTAGCTTAGTATATGGCTTAGAATTTGTAGTTAGCACATAATTGGGTTTGCTCATCATTTTTGGATGTACTCGATTCATCCCAAGTCGAGTGTCAGTGTACTGCTTGATAAATTTCTTTCATTATGATAAGATATCTAGAGCTTAACTTGCTAATTTGTAATTGATATATTACCATAGAATGATGAATTGCTATCTTTGTCATCTTTCATATTTGAAATATCATACTTGAAAATGGATGTCATGCCTTGACATCATTTTGAGAAATACTTAGCATTGTATTTTGAGAATGATATATCATGATAGGAATCATAATGTGCATGTTGATAAGTTTAATTAACTTATCTTATCAGTTTGTTTCTTGAATTCAAAGGCCTTGAATTCAAGAATGTCTTTTCTCAAGTATGGCATATAGATAGGGGGAGTTAAGGTTAACTCTGTCATCAATTGATTGTCATCATAAAAAAGGGGAAGATTGTTGAATCTCAGATTTTGATGATGAAGTCAACTGTAATTTATTTTATCTAATCTATATGTTGAGAAAAATGTGCAGGATTAACTACGATAATAGTAAGACATAAAGTAGGTGTTGTCCCAGAGTCAAGATCGAGATCTCATTGGGAGTTCGAGAGTTCGTCGAAAGTTCGAATATTCATTGGAGGTTCTACCGGAACCAACCAAGAAGTCAAGGAGCTTGCCAAAGAAGCTCATCAGAACTCACCAAGAAGATTGTTGTAAAGTCCAAGAGCTTGCCGGTAGTCTGTCGGAACATTGCCGAGAGTTCGTCGGATATTTGCCGAAAGCTCGCTGGAAGAGCAATTGACACACCAGAACAAGATGCATTGTAATTATGTCTTAATCAAGGTTTGCTGTATCGTACCGTACCGACGTTTCGACCAGGGCTCGGTACAGTACGATACTGGTGTACCGAGCGGTACATCAGGGCGTACCGAGTGGTACACCCTAGTGTACCGAACAATTTTATATTTTTTTTCATACTATAGCAATGCTACAGTATAGTACTATAGCACTGTAGTGGTACGGGGTGGTCCGTGTACCGGTAATCTGTCAGACCAGTACGTACCGCTCGTACCGGGCGGTACGACAGACCTTGGTCTTAATTATCATAGTTAGAGCGTAAATTAAGTTATGATTGGGAGGTAATTCCACTAACATAATTAGGAGCCAACTAGGCCTTTAACAGGACTGAATTGGGCCGAATTGAGCACCCAATTCAGCCCCTGAAAATATGGCCGACGGTGGCACCGCTTGGGAAACAAAACCCCAGGATATCTGGGTGATGGTACCACCAGCAGTAATGCTGCCAGTAGTGGTACTGCCCCTATCCAACGGTAGTACCTCCCAGTGTCAGATCAACGGTGGTAGTACCACCTAGTAACGGCGGTGGTACAACCAATGCCCCGGATTCCGGGGATGTGATACTTTTTAGCTCCAATTTTAAAGCCATTGGGGCCTATAAAAACCCCATCCTTTTCTGCATAAAAGGGCATGAAAGTATTGGCTTAATCTTGAATTCTTGAGTCATAAAAGTGTTGTAAAAGTTAGAATTCTCCTCCTTCATCTCTTAGCCTTGTAACCATCTAAAAAGAGGAGTGAGACTTGTAAGGGTTATCTCTTAAACCCGGGAAAAGGATAAAATGCTGTAAAGAGGTGTTCGGTCTTCACCTATTGAAGGAAGGCCTTTAGTGGACGCCGGTGACCTCGTCGGAGGAGGAATCCGAAAGTGGATGTAGGTCACATTGACCAAACCAGTCTAAATTCTGGTTTGCTTTTCATTTATGTAAATTTACTTTACTACAAACCTCCTTAATCTTCTCTTGCACTTTTATAAAAGCTTTTGAGTTCAACTTCTCTCCGAAATTGATTGAATCGAAACTATTTTTGTCGGAATCGGTTTTAAATGAAACGAATAATTTTCTGAAATCGTAAAAGTTTTCCACTACACTAATTCACTCCCGTCTTAGTGCCACTCTTGATCCTAACAATTGGTATCAGCGTAAGGTTCACTCTCATCAAGGTTGAAGGCTACACAGACTCATGTTTTCAGTCTGATGTCGATGATAGCAAGTTGAATTCGGGGTATGTTTACACCTTGAATGGAGGAGCAGTATGCTGGAAGAGTTCCAAGCAAGATACTACTACTGACTCGACCATAGAGGCGGAATACATTATTGCAGTAGATGCAGCAAAAGAGGGAGTCTGGATGAAGAAGTTCATCACAGATTTGGGAGTCGTGCCGAATAGCGAGGAGTCGATTTCCTTATATTGTGACAACAATGGGGCGATTACTCAAATAAGGGAACCCGGGTCTCATCCGAAGTGTTCTGAGGAGGTTTCAACTTATTAGAGAGATCATGACCCAAGGAGATGTAGTAGTGGAAAGAGTTCAATCCGAAGATAACATTGCAGATCCACTGATAAAGCTGTAGTCTCATATTGTTTTTGAGCGTTATAAGGGTCTAATGGGGATCAGACATATAGGTGATTGGTTTTAGGTCAAGTGGGAGATTGCTAGTTATAGGTGCCCAACAAACAAATCACGTGAGTGATGGCACGTGTGACTTGACACAGAATCTTTTTGCTTATTATATTTTGGCATTTATCACTTTATATTATCTATTGCATATATATATATATATATATATATATATATATATATATATATATATATATATATATATATATATATATATATATATATATATATATATATATATATATATATATATATATATATATATTGCGATGTCCTTCGATCCGTGCAATGAGAATCAGATCGTGATGAGATCATGATAATGAGACCGATTCACCTTTAAACACAGATCCTCAATAATCCTGGTCATTGGTTACTCGAGACGGATATCATGATAACCGGACAAACTGGTGTGCTGTATACCCATCAATATGATGGATGCAGCTGGTCTCATAGCTGCTCGAGTGGGTACATTAGGGATACAGTATAGGTGCTCATTGGAGAATGAGTTCATTGATTGATCCGCTTACAGAATATTGGATGGTTGATGATGCCTTATTGTTAAACAGCGATTCCATAGTCCTAGTGGTATATCTGGTTCTTAGATTTGAGACACCAAGGATGTCTTGTATGAGTGCTCTACTCTTTGATACCAGACTTATAGGTTTGGATGTCCCAGATCTAGTACAGATCGTCATTGGGAGTGGTAGTTGATTTTACGAGGGCTATTGAGTGTCAATAGAGGATCATCCACTCTCAGCATCATGAGAGGAATATCCCATGTGTTCTTGCTCAGACAAATCCCTAGCTAGGGTCATTCGAGTTGAGAGAGAAAGAGTTCTCCGAGAGAATCTGATTAGAGCGAGACTCGAGTAGAAACCGTATGAGTCTGACAGTACCATGCCCGATATACGGTCTTTGGGATATTAGATGGATGAGAGACTATAGGTACATGGTAACTAAGGACAGACAGGTCCAATGGATTGGATTCCCCTGTATCATATGGGGACTACGACGTAGTGGCCTAGTACGTCCGTAGTCAATGAATCGAGTGAATTATTACAGAGATAATAATTCACTGAGCCAGAAGGAGTTCTGATGTCTATGACTCATGGCCAGCTCGATATTGGGCCTAGAGGGTCACACACATATGGTAGGCATTGCGATAAGTAGAGGTTCGGATATGAGATATCCGCTGGAGCCCCTACCTTATTAGATATCAAATAAGCCCCTAAATTATTGGATCCCATGGGCGAGATCCAATAAGAGCCCATGAGAGATTATTGGATAGAGATCCACTAATCTAAAAGGCTTGGGTAATTGGATGCAGATCCAATACCCACTAGGGGGAGGATCTAGGGTTTGACATGGGGCCTCTCCTCTATAAATAGGAGGGATTCAGAGCCTCATAGCCTAGAGCCTTTGTTTGCCTCTCCTATTCTCCTCTCTCTCTCCACCTCAGAGCAAGCCTAGAGTTTTGAGGAGCGTCGTCACAGCCTTATTGTGTGGATCACAGCTAGAGAGGAGGACGCTTGACCTTCTTCACCCTCTCCTAGAAATCTGTAAGGAAACAAGGGTATATGATCTCCCTAGGTAACACCATCTATTCTATACGCAGTTTGTTTCACGGATTTTTACGCACCAATCTTCGCACGATGACGAACATCTTTTTGGGAAATTAGGGATTTTGTTTTTCTTGTTCTTCCGCTGCGCATGTGATGTTGACCCCAAGATTTCCCAACAGAAGTATATTGCCACAGCAAAGACAACAAAGGAGAGAGTTTGAATGAAGTTCATCACAAATATGGGAGTCATGGAGGGCAACGAGGAGTCAATTCCCTTATATTACGATAATAATGAGGCGATTACTCAAGCGAAGGAACCCCGGTCTCATTAGAAGTCTAAGCATGTTCTGAGGAGGTTCCACCTAATTAGAGAGATCGTGACCCGAGGAGATGTAGTAGTGGAAAGAGTTCCATCCCAAGATAACATCATAGATCTACTAACAAAGTCGTTGTCTCATATTGTCTTAAAGTGTCACAGGGGTCTAATGGGTATCAAACACAAAGGTGATTGGCTTTATGTCAAGAGGGAGATTGCTAGTCCTATGTGCCTTGCAAGCCAATCACATGAGTGATGGCATGTGTGACATGACACATAGCCTTTTTGCTTATTATTATTATTATTTAATATTTTATCATTTTATATTGCTTGTTATATGCATATATTGTGATGTCCATGGATTTGTATAATTGGAATTATATCATAATAAGATCACGATAATGAGACTGATTTGCCTTTAAACACATATCCTAAATAATCTCGGTTATAAGCTACTCGAGAGGGACATCAAGATAACTGGATAGATTGGTGTACTGTATACTCGTCCATATGATGGATGTAGTTGGTCTCATAGCTGCTCATGTAGGGGCACTAGGGATACAGTGCAGGTACTCATTGGAGAATGAGTTCACTTATTGATTCGCTTATGAAATGTTGGATGGTTGATGTTGTCTTATTGTCAGATAGAAATTCTATCATTCCAATGGTGTATCTGGTCCTTGAGATACCAAGGATGTCCCATATGAGTACTCCACTCTTTGATACTAAACTTATAAGTCTGAAGGTTCCAGATCTAGCACAACCGGTCATCGGGAGTGGTAGCTAAACTTACGAGGGCTATTAACCATCGATAAAGGATCATCCACTCTCGATTGCATGAGAGAAATATTTTATATGTTCTTGCTCAAGCAAATCCCTAGCCACAGTTATTCAGATTGAAAGAGAAAGAGTTTTCTGAGAGAATCTGATTAGAGCGAGACTTGAATAGAAACTGTATGGGCCTAACAGTGCCATGCTCGGTATACGATCTCTAGAATATTAGATGGATGAGAGACTATAGATATACGATAATTGAGGATAGATAGGTCCAAAGCATTAGATTCCCCTGTATCGTCTGGGGACTATGGTATAGTGGCCAAGTACATCCGTAGTCGATGAGTCAAGTGAATTGTTATAGAGATAATAATTTACTGAACCAAATGGAGTTCTGACAGGTATGACTAATGGCCAGCTCGATATTGGGCCTAAAGGGTCACACACATATGGTAGGCACTATGACGAGTAGAGGTTCGGATATGAGATAGCCACTAGAGCTCCTATCTTATTGGATATCCAATAAGCCCCTGAATTATCGGATCCTATGGATGAGATCCAATAAGAGCTAATAAGAGATTATTGGGTAGAGACCTACTAAACCCAATATGGCAGGATCCATTAGGGTTAAGTTGACTAGGGTCCTTTATAATAGGAGGGAACTAAAGAAACATAGGCTAGATGTTCTTTTTAGCTACCTCCTCCTATTCTCCTCTCTCCCTCTCCTCCTTACACTACAGCCCCTATTTGGGGTGTGTGGACAATAAGAAGGGATAGCCCCTTCTTGATTATGTGGTACGTGCAAGGAAGAGTTTTGGGTAGTGATTTGAAGAGCATCTTTACAGCTCCAACTATGTGAATCACCGCTAGAGAAGAGGATAGTTGACCTCCTTTATCCTCTCTCATAGATCTGTACGTTTTCAGGGATATACAATCTCCCTAGATAATTCTCTTACATGTAGTTTTTCGGTTTCGCGGGTTTTTGTGTACCAACTTTTGCATGACAATGAAACTTTCTTTTCTATGGGAATTCTGAGATTTTGTTTTTCTATTCTTCTATGACACATGTGATATCACTCTTGATTTCCCAACAAAAACCTGATTAAATTTGTTCTTATCAAGAGCACAAAATAAATCGTTCATCACTTTAGCATTCAAAGAGAGGATCTTCTTATCCAAATCATTCCATTCATTCATTGGTTTGGAAGACACTTTCTCATTTTACAGATTTAGGAGACAACCGTTTACAAGCCTCACACCTCTCTTGAATGATTACAAAACTAAAAAGGGAGGAGTACACTTAGTAATTTTATAACCCAAAATCTCAATATTTTTGTTCACACATTAATGCTTTACCATGCAGGAAAGAGTGAGGTATTTATTGGCCCCAATGGCTTTAAAAATGGAGCCAAAAAATGTTTCATCCTTGGTTTCCAAGGTACTAGCAGTGCCTTGGAGATTGGGCTCTAATGTACCACCACTTGATAAAGCCTAGGAGACTGAACTCTAGCGGTACCATCGCTTGACAACATTAACTATCGGTAGTACCATCGCCTAGTTTGGGCGATACTATTGAATCTTAGATTTTGATGATGAAATTAATTAATTAGTTTATGATCTAATCTGTATTTTGAGTGATGTAGGACTAACTTCGATCAGAAAAGCAAATCAATTAAAGAAGGAATCACACATTAGGCCAAAGTGAAACATGTCAAAAGATTGGATGTCAAGCCGGAGGATCGGTCGACGTATCGGCAAAAGGCTTCATGCCATGAGTTTGGGTATTGAGCCGAAAGATTGGACATTGCGCCAAGGAGATCAGAAGTTGCGAGAGTCAACATGCCGATTGAGTAATACGACGAAAGAGAGGACGATGCACCGAAGGATCAGACGAAGCGTCGGATGAACCAATGACATGCCGAACAACATAGGATTCATGCTTGTAATGGTGTGTCTAGATCAAGTTAATTTATGACTAATTGAGTCAATTTTGGGATGAAACAATGCCAACTCAATTAGGGGCCAATTGAGCCTATTGTTTGGCTCATTCAATGTCCTGTAGCAAGGTCTAGCGGTGGTACCACCCAAATTGGGCGGTGGGACTGTCAGGCTGGGTGGTGGTACTACCAAATTGGGTGGTGGTACCACTCAATGTTAGAGAGTACTAGTGGTGGTACCGCCTATTATCAGTGCTATAAGCAGTAGTACCGCCCAGCACAAGTGGTGGTACTGCTAGGACCCGGGAAACCCAAGATGAGACCTTTTTTTGTTCCATTTTTTAATGCATTTGGGGTCTATAAATACCCCAGATATTTTTACTTAGCAAAGCAAGAATTGAGTAGAAAGGAGAAAAATATTCTTGAGAAAGAATAGTTGTAATCTCTCTTAAAGTGTAGGGTCACTTCTTCCTAGTATTTAGAAGATCTTCTAAAGGGAGAAGTGAGGTCCAAGAAAGAGAGATTGTAAAGGTTCTCTCCTGAGCCTATCAAAAGGAGAAAGAGTTGTAAGGGTGGTTGATCTTAACCCATTGAAAGAAGGAACGGTAGTGAAAACTGGTGGCCTCGAGTGAAGAGGAATCGGGAGTGGATGTAGGTCACGACGACCGAACCACTATAAAACTCGGTTTGTATTACTTTCATACTTTTCATTTATATTGTAAATTGATTTACTTGCTTATTACTTTTACTACACTTACGAATACGCTTTTAAGTCAAGCACATTTCTAATATCAATTTTTATCAAATGTAATTTTTCAAAACTGATGTTTTTATCGAAAGCACTAATTTACCCCCCCCCCCCCCCGTCCCCCCCCCTCCTCTTAGTGCCGACTTAGTCCTAACAGTTGGTATCATAGTCATATTTTTCTCATTTGGTTTTAACACCCAAGAGAAATGACTTTTATCGACAATCAAAAGGTTCTTTTTATCGTTTGTCCTCTTATGTTCAATAGGATGGACTAACGTATTGAAAAACTTGAATGAGAGTTTTTTTATTTTTTTTATATTTCAATTTATGGAATATCATTGAAAATGATTTTAAAAAATCTTCTAAACCTATTAATGAATGGAATAACTTTGAGAGAAATTTTTTTTTTTTAAACGCGAAAGCTATGAATGCTCTATTTTATGCTTTAAATAAAAATGAGTTTAATCATATTTCTTTATGCAAAATTGCACTTGAGATTTGACACACACTAGAAGTAACTCATGAAGGCACAAATAGAGTTAAAGAGTCAAATAAATCTTTTGATGTATGATTTTGAATTATTTCGAATAAAGCCAAGCGAAACCATTCATGTACACCCATTTTATGGATGTCCTCAATGGTTTAAAAGCTCTTTGTAAATGTTTTTCTAATCTTGAACTTATAAACAAGATTCTAAGATCTCTTCCAAAGAGTTAGGATCTGAAAGTGATTGTAATACAAGAGACAAAGAACTTAAACAATTTTCCACTGGAAGAACTTATTGGTTCATTAATGACATATGAAATGATATGCAAGGCACATGATGAACATGATTAACTCGAGAACAACACCCTAAATAACAAGAATGACTTGACACTTAGAGCAAAAGAAGGCCATTCAAGTGAAAGCTCATATGATGATGACATAGAACTCCTCACAAGTAAGTTTAAAAAGTTCATAAAACAATAATTAAAAAATAAAAATAAACTTAAAAAGAAGAGGTTGTCAAAGAAGAAGAAGGCACTCAAGGCGACTTAGGATAAATCGAGTACCTTTGAAAATGAGAAGAAAACCAACAAAGACAAAATGGTGAACTATGCCTTAGTAGCTCTCGATGAAGAGGTAAATGACTCACTTGAAACCTCTTTACCTTATGATGAAATTACTTGAGTTATTTGGTGATTTTAAATTAGTTAGTAAGAAATATAAAATAAAAAATAATAAAAAATTAGGCATGCTTATATGAAATCAAATCACTTAAATTGAAACAAAAATGGTGTTAGGATCAAGAGCGGCACTAAGAGGGGGGTGAATTAGTGCAGCGGAAAAATTACTGGTTTCAAAAGTCTTCGTTTTGATTAAACCCGATTCTGACGAAAACTATTTCGTAAAGATATTAACTTGAAAGTGTATGAGAGCATAGAGAAAGCAATAGGAAGGTAAAGTAATTTACGGTAAAGGTAAATTGCTCAAGACAAAATGCAAACTAGAATTTAGAGTAGTTCGGTCATTGTGACCTACATCTACTTCGGATTCCTCCTCCATCGAGGTCAATGGTGCCTACAATGGCCTTCCTTCAATAGGCGAAGACCAACCATCTTTTACAGCTCTTTCTCCTTTTACCGGGTTTAGGATAAAACCCTTACAAGCCTCACTCCTCTTTCTTGGATGTTTACAAATCTAAGAGAGGGAGGGGAGGACTCTTCTCACTTTTTACAACACTTTAACACCTCAAGAACTCAAGATTATATAAACACTTTTCGTACTCTCTCATGCAGAAAAGGGTGAGGTTTTTACAGACCCCAATGGCTTCAAAATTGGAACCAAAAAGTGTCTCATCCTAGATTTTTGGGGTACTAGCAGTACCACCACCATTACTGGGCAGTAACACCACCTAACACCTGACACTGGATAGTACCATCGCCTAGTCTAGGCGGTATAATCGCCTGACAGAGCTCGGAGATCGAGTTTTGGTGGTACCACCGCCTGACAAGGGCGGTACCACCATTGGCAGCATTAACTGCTGGCGATACCACCACCCAAACCACTTGGGAGACTGGGTCACTGGGTGGTGCCACCACCGTTCATGATTTCTAATGTTGAATGGGCTATTCAATCCGGCCCAATTCAGCCCTGTTAAGGGCCCAATTGGCCCCTAACTAAGTTAGAGGGATCAACTCCCAATCTTAACTCAATCTATGGTCTAATTATGATAATTAAGATATTTAACAAAGCATTCTAGTTCCGATATGTCAATTGTTCTTCCAGCTAGCTTCCGGCGATCTTTCGGTGAACTTCTGATAATCTCTCGGTAATGTTCCGGCAGACTTCTGGCAAGCTCCTAGACTTCACGACAATCTTCTTGGTAAGTTCCGATGAGCTTCTTTGGCAAGCTCCTGGACTTCTCAGTTGGTTCCAGTAGAACTTTCGATGAACATCCAGACATCTAACGAACTCTCGAACACCCAACGAGAACTCGATCTCGACTCTGGCACAACATTTGCTTTATGTCTTACTTCTATCGTAGTTAATCCTACACACTTTTCTCAACATATAGATTAGATCAAATAATTTACCAATTGATTTCATCATCAAAATCCGAGATTCAATAATCTCTCCCTTTTTGATGATGATAATCAATTGATGACGGAGTTAACCTTAACTCCCCCTATCTATATGCCATTTTTGAGAAAACATATTCTTGAATTCAAGGCCTTTGAATTCAAGTATCAAATGGATAAATCATATTCATTTAAACTTACCAACATACACATCATGATACTTATCATAATTTACCAATTCAAAATGCGATGCTACATATTTATAAAAATGATGACAAGGCTTGATATCAATTTTCAAGTCCAATCTTGATGACATTTATCAAGCATTCATGAAAAATATCATCTAAAATGCATATGAAATACATTTCAAGATAAGATACATTGCATACATTTATAATGCCAATTTGTCATCAATTTATCATATTTTGGTAATTTTCTCCCCCTTTGTCATCAACAAAAAGGAGAATAATTCAACTATGCAGGTGTGGTGAAAATTCAAGCAAGTTTCACACTAATTTATCCAATCGATATTGCATCATTGCATGGTAAGATTCAAAGGTTCTCAACATTAAAGAGAGAGATTCAATCAACTTCTCCCCCTTTGTCATCAAAACTTTACATGAGGAAGAAGAAGGAAGGTAAGGAGGGAATCCACTAAGAACCAAATTTGTGAAATGAATTGAATCAAGTTAAAAACAATAAATGAGTTTTATTAAATAATTCTTCAATTTTAACAAAAAGAAGGGATTCATGGAAATGATCAAGATATTTATGTGAAATCAAATCCCCATTTTTACAAGTGATCATCACATATTAAAAATTCATAAAACTTTTTCTTTCATGAGAAGAGTAAGGAAGAGTTCATGAGAAAAGAAATCCATGAATAAAACTTCATTAAATCTATTTCTCAATAAGAATTCATAATAGTGAAATCCGTGAAAGATGTATTTGTCAATAAGTTCAATGGGTGAAGGGACTAAATGTTGAATCTTGGATTTTGATGATGAAGTCAATCGTCATTTGTTATCTAATCCATATGTTAAGATAAGTGTGTAGGATTAACTACGATGAAAGTAAGACATGCAGCAGGAGTTGCGCCGAAGTCAAGACTATGACCACGTTGGGGGTTCGAGAGTTCGACGGAAGTCCGGACGGTCATCGGAGGTTCTGCGGGAACAAATCCGAGAAGTCCAGGAGCTTGCCAAAGAAGCTCATTGGAACTCGCCAAGTGGATCATCGCAAGTCCAGGAGTTTGCCAGAAGTCCGCCGGAGCATCGCTGAGGGTTCGTCGGATGATCGTCGGAAGTTCGTCGGAAGCTCGACTGAAGGAGCGATTGACGCACCGGAGCAAGTTGCAGTAAATGTCTTGAAAAATATTGTAGTTAGCATGATGATTAAGTTAGAAATGGGAGGTGATCCCATTAACTTAATCTTGGGGCAATTGGGCCCTTAACAGACCCAAATTGGGCCGAATGGATCAGCCTATTCAGACCCAAATTCCCTGGCCGGCGGTGGCACCGCCCAGCAGCCAAGTCTCGGAGTGAGGCTGGGCGGTGGCACCGCCCCTGTCAGGCGGTGGCACCGCATAGGCTCAGTCTCCGAGTGAGACTGGGCGGTAGCACCGCCCCTGCCAGGCGGTGGCACCGCTTGGGCTTAGTCTCCGAGTGAGACTGGGTGGGCGGTAGCACCGCCCCTGTCAGGCGGTGGCACCGCCTGGGCTCAGTCTCCGAGTAAGACTAGGCGGTAGCACCGCCCCTGTCAGGCGGTGGTACCGCCCGAGCTCGGTCTTCGAGCTCTGTCAGGCGGTAGTACCGCCAGGACCCCGAAAACATGGGAATTGACATTTTTGAGCTCCAAATTCAAATCAGTTTGGGGCCTATATAAACCCCACCCTTTCATGCATGAAAGGGCACCGAAACTTAGCACTTATTCTGAGATTTTGAGAGCTTAAAAGTGTTGTAAAAGGCTAGAAGTTCTTCTCCCTCTTTTCTTCAAAGTTTTGATCATTCAAGAGAGGAGTGAAAAATCTGTAAGGGTTGTCTCCTAAGCCCGTCAAAAGGAGTGAAACTGTAAAAGGGTGGTTGGCCTTCGCCTATTGAAGGAAGGCCTCTAGTGGACGTCGGTGACCTCATCGGAGGAGGAAGCCAAAAGTGGATGTAGGTCAAGATTGACCGAACAACTCTAAATCTCGGTTTGCATTTACATTCTGTTCTCTATCTTAACTGCAACTACTTCCATAGCTTTACTTTAACTGCACTTTACTTCATCTTAAGTTAAAGTAATTTCCGATTCGACTTTCATACTGAAATCGTTCTTATCATACGAACGTCGTTTTAAATCGTCGAAAGTTTTCCGCTGCACTAATTCACCCCCCCTCTTAGTGCTCTTGATCCTAACAATTGGTATCAAAGCGGGGTTAACTCTCAATCGGATTAAAACCCAAGAGAGATGGCATACGTCGAAAATCAAGAGGGTCACTCTATTACACGTCCACCCATGTTCAATGGGACGGACTACACCTATTGGAAGACCCGAATGAGGATCTTTCTTATTTCAATGGATTTTGAACTTTGGAATCTTGTCGAAAATGGATTTTCGAAATCTTCTCTTCCAATGATCGATTGGAATGAATTGGAGAAGAAGACCTTCGCTCTTAATGCAAAGGCTATGAATGCCTTATTTTGTGCGCTTGATAAAAATGAGTTCAATCGTGTTTCGGTTTGTGAAACCGCATTTGATATTTGGCATACACTCGAAGTGACTCACGAAGGCACAAGTAGAGTGAAAGAGTCAAAAATCAATCTTTTGATACATTCTTTTGAACTTTTCCGAATGAAACCGAGCGAGACTATTGGCGATATGTACACCCGTTTCACGGATGTTGTCAATGGTCTAAAAGGACTCGGCAAAAGTTTTTCGGATTTTGAGCTCGTAAATAAGATTCTAAGATCCCTTCCTAAGAGTTGGGACCCTAAAGTCACTACTATTCAAGAGGCTAAAGATCTAAACAACTTCCCTCTTGAAGAATTAATCGGGTCATTAATGACCTACGAAATGACTTGCAAAGCTCATGAAGAGCAAGAAGAGATCCTTCCAAAGAACAGGAAGGATATGGCACTTAGAACTTTCGAAGACCACTTGAGAGAAAACTCAAGTGATGAAGACTGTGACGATGACTTGGCACTTCTAACAAGGAAATTCAAAAGATTCATTAAAAGAAACAAGTTTAAAAATGACTCAAAAAATAAATTTGAACCCAAAAAGGACCAAGTTATTTGCTACGAATGCAAGAAGCCGGGACACTACAAAAGTGATTGTCCCCAAGCCAAGAAGAGAACACCAAAGAAGAAGGCGCTCAAAGCAATGTGGGATGACTCAAGCGCGTCCGAAGAAGAGGAGTCCAACACCGAGCAAGTTGCTCATTACGCCCTAATGGCCATCGGAGATGAGGTAACAAATTTAATTGATGCAGATTTATCATTTGATGAATTACTAAATGCCTTCCATGACTTATTTGATGAATGCAAAACTATTAGTAGAAAATATAAATTGCTAAAAAAGGAGCATGATAGTCTTACTTGTAATTTTGACAAATTAGAAATTGAATATCATGATAGTTTAGCTCCATGTAAAAATTGTCATGATCTAGAAACTCTCCAAAAGGAGAACTTGCTACTTAAGGACACCTTGAAGAAATTCGAGGTTGGTAGCAAGTCTTTGAATATGATCCTTACAAATAAGGGTCATGTTCCTAAAAGAAGTGGAATCGGATTTGTGAGAAGTCCTCACCAAAATCCAACCACCTTCACTAAAGGCCCTATCTTATATGTTCGGCACCAAAGCAAATGCAACTTTTGTTGCAAACATGGACATAGAACTTATCATTGTCCATTCAAGAAAGTTAGTCCAAACAAATTGATTTGGGTTCCTAAAGGAACCACAATAAACTCTATGCAACATGATAAACAATTTAGATCAGTGTTTGAGGCACCCAAAAGTAAATGGGAGCCTAAAAATCATCCTTTCTTGTAGAAACATACATAATCACAAGCTAGGAGCAAGAGATGGTACCGTGATAGTGGATGCTCAAGGCATATGACCGGAGATCCATCTCAATTCTCTAAACTCACTAGCATAGACGAAGGCTATGTCACCTTCGGAGACGACAACAACAAGGGTAAAATCATTGGCAAAGGAACCATAGGTAACAAATCCAACTTCTTTATTGAAGATGTTTTGTTAGTTGATGGTTTAAAACATAACCTCTTGAGCATTAGTCAATTGTGTGATAAAGGATATATTATCAAATTCGAATCTAATGCTTGCATCGTTGAAAAACCACACAAAAACACATCTATGATTGCATTAAAACAAAATAACGTATACACCATTGACATCAATGATCTTTGCAATGAAAAGTGTTTCTCGGTTTTGAATGAGGATGCTTGGCTTTGGCATAGGAGATTAGGTCATGCTAGCATGAAACTAATCACTCAAATATCATCCAAAGAACTTGTAAGAGGAATTCCTCATATCAAGTTCATCAAAGATAATGTGTGTGATGCTTGTCAATTAGGAAAACAAATTAAGGGTAGTTTCAAATCTAATAATCAAATAAGTACCTTTAGGCCCTTACAATTGATCCATATGGACTTGTTTGGACCTATCTCTACATCAAGTCTAGGAGGTAGCAAATACGCCTTCGTCATTGTAGATGACTATAGTAGATACACATGCACTTATTTCTTAAAACACAAAAATGAATGCTTTAGATATTTTACCAAGTTTTGCAAACTTGTCCAAAATGAAAAGGGTTCTATGATTGCGTCAATTAGAAGTGATCATGGTGGTGAATTTCAAAACCATGATTTTCAAGAATTTTGTGAATTTAATGGATACAATCATAACTTCTCTACTCCAAGAAATCCTCAACAAAATGGAGTAGTAGAAAGAAAAATTAGAAATTTACAAGAAATGGCAAAAACCATGTTGAATGAACATAGCCTACCCAAATATTTTTTGGCCGAAGCCGTAAACACTGCATGCTATATTTTGAATAGAGTTCTAGTAAGACCATTACTCACCAAAACTCCCTATGAGTTGTGGAACAACAAAAAACCCAATGTTTCATATTTTAAAGTTTTTGGGTGCAAGTGTTTTATCTTGAATGAAAAAGATGCCTTAGGAAAATTTGATGCTAAATCCGATGAAGGAATTTTCCTTGGTTATTCTTCGGTTTCTAAAGCTTTTCGTATATTCAATAAAAGAACTTTAATTATAGAAGAATCCATTCATGTTGTTTTCAATGAGATTTCCGAAATCAAGAAAAATGATTTTGATGATGATGTTAATTTTGATTCTTTGAATTTAAATGAAACCCCTTCTCCAACTAGCAACTTGGATGCATCCACTTCCGAAACATCCTTACCCAAGGATTGGAAATATATAGATTCTCATCCTAAGGAGCTAATTCTAGGAGACACATCTAAGGGGGTTCAAACACGTTCTTCTCTTAAAGAATTTTGTGCCAACGCCGCTTTTCTCTCCTAAATTGAACCTAAATGTATTAATGAAGCCATGAAAGATGATTCATGGATTATCGCAATGCAAGATGAGTTAAATCAATTTGAGAGAAATGAGGTGTGGAAGCTTGTTTCTAGGCCAAATGACTATTTAGTTATTGGTACTAAATGGGTCTTTAGAAACAAGCAAGATGAATATGGTATCGTGGTTAGAAACAAGGCTAGATTAGTAGCCAAAGGTTTCAACCGAGAAGAAGGTATCGATTACGAAGAAACCTTCGCTCCTATGGCTAAATTAGAAGCCATAAGGATGCTCCTTGCCTATGCTAGTAATAATAATTTTAAGTTATTTCAAATGGATTTTAAAAGCACTTTTCTTAATGGCTTTATTTCCGAAGAAGTTTATGTTGAACAACCTCCCAGATTTGAAAATAATAGCCTCACTAATCATGTGTTTAAATTAACTAAAGCTCTTTATGGTTTAAAACAAGCCCCAAGGGCTTGGTATGAGAGACTTAGTTCTTTTCTTATTAAAAATAATTTTACAAAAGGCAAGGTTGATACTACATTGTTTATCAAGAATTTTGAAAATAATTTTCTCATTGTTCAGATTTATGTTGATGATATTATCTTTGGCTCTACAAATGAATCTCTTTGTGAATCATTTGCTAAAACCATGAGTCTAGAATTTGAAATGAGTTTGATGGGAGAATTAACCTTTTTCTTAGGCTTACAAATTAAGCAACTAAGAAATGACATCTTTATTAGTCAAACTAAATATGCTTTAGACTTGCTAAAGAGATTTAATATGGAAAGCTCAAAAGCTATTAACACTCCTATGAGCACATCCACTAAGTTAGAAGTTGATGAAAGTGGAGAAAGCTTCGATCAAAAAACTTATAGGGGTATGATAGGAAGTTTACTTTACCCTCACTGCAACTAGACCAGATATCATGTTCAGTGTAGGACTTTGTGCTAGGTTTCAATCGAACCCTAAGATATCTCACCTCAAAGTGGTTAAAAGAATATTTAGATATCTTAAAGGTACCACAAATCTAGGATTATGGTATCCGAAAACCGAGAAGTTTGAGTTAATTGCTTATGCTGATGCAGATTTTGCTGGATGTAGATTAGATAGAAAAAACACATTAGGAACGTGTCAATTTTTGGGACATGCTCTTGTTTCCTGGTCATCTAAGAAACAAAACTCGGTTGCACTATCAACAACCGAAGCTGAGTATATAGCAGCTAGTGCATGCTGTGCACAAGTTATGTGGATGAAAAACACCTTAGAAGATTATAAAGTTCATCTTAAAAATATTCCCATTAAATGTGATAACACAAGTGCTATATGTTTAACAAAGAATCTCATTCAACACTCAAGAACAAAACATATTGATATTAGACATCACTTTATATGAGATCATGTCACTAATCATGATATAGTTATAGAGTTCATTGATACTAAACATCAACTAGCTGATATTTTTACAAAGCCTTTAAGTGAAGAACAATTTAATTTCATTAGAAGAGAATTAGGAATGTTAATGTGTCCAAATGCTTAAACTCATTAAATCTATTTTTCGGACTTTCTTGATTCAATAATCAAATCACTCAATTGCTATGATGATTTTACATGATTACATGCCTTAGTAATATGTTGGAAATTATGTATTTTGGATATAAAAATTTCCATGATAATGAGTATGTTTTATCTTTATGATTGTATTGGAAAATCTATAGCAAAACCTTGTCCGAATGCATGAAAGTGTTAAATTTTATTTTCGGATTTTCTTGATACCTTATTCTCTTTCGAACTTAATGTAGCTCTCATAAGCATATGTTATATCGAGTTTGATTCACTGATTTTTGACATGTGGAATTAATTAGCAAATGCATCTTTCATAGGCTTATAATGAAAGATTTTTTACTTGCAAGGATATTGATTCACATACATATCTTGATCCTTGTAAAAATGAAGCGTGATTTAATCTTTCCTTGAGATGTTTGTATAATTGGTATCCTATCACTCATTGTTGAAAAATTACTTATCACTCACTTGTGTTTAAAATTTGCTTATATCGTTCTCCTTTTTGTTGATGACAAAGGGGGAGAAATATATGAATTGATGCTATGAGTGTCATATTTGAATTTGAATTATGTTAAAAAAGCTTACATCGAAATATATGGTAAATTGATGATAGAAATACTATGATTGCTAAACACTTGAAATATTTGCATTATGTTAAGATATCAAGAACTTGCATCGTAATTTGACATGTTGATATCTTACCATATGATGAATTGCTACCATTACTATCATTCACATTTGAAATGTAAAACTTGAAAAAAGATGTCAAGCCTTGACATCATTTTCAGAGAGATACATCATGATAGGAATCATGATGAAAGTATTGATAAGGTTAAACAATCTTAACTTATCAATATGTCTCTTGAATTCAAAGGCTTTGAATTCAAGAATGACTTATCTTGAGTATGGCATATAGATAGAGGGAGTTAAAGTTAACTCCGTTATCAATTGATTATCATCATCAAAAAGGGGGAGATTGTTGAATCTCGGATTTTGATGATGAAGTCAATTGTCATTTGTTATCTAATCCATATGTTAAGATAAGTGTGTAGGATTAACTACGATGAAAGTAAGACATGCAGCAGGAGTTGCGCCGAAGTTAAGACTATGATCACGTTAGGGGTTCGAGAGTTCGACGGAAGTCCGGACGGTCATCGGAGGTTCTGCGGGAACAAATCTGAGAAGTCCAGGAGCTTGCCAAAGAAGCTCATTGGAACTCGCCAAGTGGATCATCGCAAGTCCAGGAGTTTGCCGGAAGTCCGCCGGAGCATCGCCGAGGGTTCGTCGGATGATCGCCGGAAGTTCGCCGGAAGCTCGACGGAAGAAGCGATTGACGCATCGGAGCAAATTGTAGTAAATGTCTTGAAAAATATTATAGTTAGCATGATGATTAAGTTAGAAATGGGAGGTGATCCCATTAACTTAATCTTGGGGCAATTGGGCCCTTAACAGACCCAAATTGGGCCGAATGGATCAGCCTATTCGGACCCAAATTCCCTGGCCGGCGGTGGCACCGCCCAGCAGCCGAGTCTCGAAGTGAGGCTGGGCGGTGGCACCGCCCCTGTCAGGCAATGGCATCGCCTAGGCTCAGTCTCCGAGTGTGACTGGGCGGTAGCACCGCCCTTGTCAGGCGGTGGCACCGCTTAGGTTCAGTCTCCGAGTGAGACTGGGTGGGCGGTAGCACCACCCTTGTTAGGTGGTGGCACCGCCTGGGCTCAGTCTTCGAGTGAGACTGGGCGGTAGCACCACCCCTGTCAAGTGGTGGTACCGCCCGAGCTCGGTCTCCGAGCTCTGTCAGGCGGTAGTACCGCCCATTTATGGCGGTAGTACCGCCAAAACCCCGAAAACATGGGAATTGACATTTTTGAGCTCCAAATTCAAATCAGTTTGGGGCCTATATAAACCCCACCCTTTTATGCATGAAAGGGCACCGAAACTTAGCACTTATTCTGAGATTTTGAGAGCTTAAAAGTGTTGTAAAAGGCTAGAAGTTCTTCTCCCTCTTTTCTTTGAAGTTTTGATCATTCAAGAGAGGAGTGAAAAATTTGTAAGGGTTGTCTCCTAAGCCCGTCAAAAGGAGTGAAACTGTAAAAGGGTGGTTGGCCTTCGCCTATTGAAGGAAGGCCTCTAGTGGACGTCGGTGACCTCATCGGACGAGGAAGCCAAAAGTGGATGTAGGTCAAGATTGACCGAACCACTCTAAATCTCAATTTGCATTTACATTCTGTTCTCTATCTTAACTGCAACTACTTCCATAGCTTTACTTTAACTGCACTTTACTTCATCTTAAGTTAAAGTAATTTCCGATTCGACTTTCATACTGAAATCGTTCTTATCATACGAACGTCGTTTTAAATCGTCGAAAGTTTTCCGCTGCACTAATTCACCCCCCCTCTTAGTGCTCTTGATCCTAACAATTGGTATCAAAGCGGGGTTAACTCTCAATCGGATTAAAACCCAAGAGAGATGGCATACGTCGAAAATCAAGAGGGTCACTCTATTACACGTCTGTTGAATAGGATTTTTTGTTAAACATATTGCACTTGTATTATCACATTTTATAGTAATATTTTTAAAATAAATTTTATAATCTTCTAATGTATTTTTCATCCATACAACTTGTGCACAATATGCACTTGCCACAATGTATTCGGCTTCAATCGTGGATAGTGCAACTGAGTTTTGTTTCTTAAAAGACCAAGAGATAAGTGTGTATCATAAAAATTGACATGTTTCGGATGTGCTTTTTCTATCTAATTTACATCCAGCAAAATCCACATCAGCATAAGCAATTAATTTTAAGTTTCCAGATTTTGGATACCAGAATCCTAGATTTGTGATTCCTTTAAGATATCTAAGTATTCTTTTGACTACTTTAAGATGAGATAGCTTAGGATTAGATTGAAACCTAGCACAAAGTCCTACGCTAAACATGATGTCTAGTCTAGTTGTGATGAGGTATAGTAAACTATCTATCATACTCCTATAAGCTTTTTGATCAAAGCTTTCTCCATATTCGTCAATATCTAACTTGGTGGAGGTACTCATAGGAGTGTTGATAGCCTTTAAACTATCCATATTAAATTGTTTTAACAAGTCTAAAGCATATTTTGTTTAGCTAAGAAAAATACCATTACTAAGTTGTTTGATTTGTAAGCCTAAAAAGAAAGTTAGTTCACTCATTAGACTCATTTCAAACTCTTGACTCATACTTTTGGCAAACGATTCACATAAGGATTTATTTGTAGAACCAAAAATAATATCATCAACATAAATTTGAACAATAAGAAAATCAAAGTTCTTATTGTTCTTTTGAACAATAATATCTATAACCAAAGTTCTTTTGTTAAAGATACAAAAAGCCTTAGAAATAGAAGAATAACCAAGAAAAATTCTTTCATTAGATTTTGCATCAAACTTTCTTAAGGTATCTTTTTTATTCAAGATAAAACATTTACACCCGAAAACTTTAAAATATGAAACGTTGGGTTTTTTGTTATTCCATAACTTATAATGAGTTTTGGAAAGTAATAGTCTTACTAGAACCCTATTCATGACATAGCATACTGTATTTATGGCTTCGACCCAAAAATATTTGGGTAAGCTATGTTCGTTTAATATGGTTCTTACCATTTCTTATAATTTTTTATTTTTTTTCTTTCTACTACTCATTTTGTTGAAGATTTCTCAGAGTAGAGAAATTTTGGTTGTATCCATTAGATTCACAAAAATATTAGAAATCACGGTTTTGAAATTCACCACCGTGATCACTTTGAATTGATGAAATCATAAAACCCTTTTCATTTTGAACAAGTTTATAAAACTTAGAGAAATACCTAAAGTAATCACTTTTGTGTGCTAAGAAGTAAGTCCAAGTGTATCTACTATAATCGTCAACAATGACAAAGGCATATTTGCTACCTCCTAGGCTTGATATAGTAATTGGTCCAAACAAATCCATGTGGATTAATTGCAATGGTCTAAAGGTACTTATTTGATTCTTTGGTTTGAAACTACCTTTTATTTGTTTTCCTACTTGACATGCATCATACACATTGTCTTTAATAAACTTAATATGAGAAATTCCTCTTACAAGTTCTTTAGATGAGATTTGAGAGATTAGTTTCATTTAAAACCGAAAAGCACATTTCATTAGAAAGATCATCAATGTCAATAGTATATATATTATTTTATTTTAGGGCAATCATAGAAATGTTTTTGTGTTATTTTTTAATAATGCAAGCATTAGATTCAAATCTAACGATATATCCTTTTTCACACAATTGATTAATGCTCAAAAGGTTATACTTTAAACCATCAACCAACAACATATATTCAATAAAAAGGTTGGATTTGTTACCTATAGTTCCTTTGCCAATGATTTTACCCTTGTTGTTGCCTCCGAAGGTGACATATCCTTCGTCTAGGTTAGCGAGCTTAGAGAATTAAGATGGATCTCTGGTCATATGCCTTGAGCATCCACTATTAAGGTACCATTTCTTGCTCCTAGCTTGTGATGGTATATTTTTCTACAAAAAACGATGATTTTTAGGTACCTATTTGACCTTGGGTGCCTCAAAAATTGATCTACATAGCTTATCATATTGCATTGAGTCATTTGATGTTCTTTTAGGAACTCAAATTAATTTATGTGAACTATATCTCTTAAGTGGACATTTATAGGCAATATGTCCGAGTTTGCAACAAAAGTTGCATTTGGTATGAGGTGATACATGCAAGGTAGGGCCTTTAACAAAGGTGGTTGGATATTAGTGAGGGCTATTGAATCTTGGATTTTGATGATGACATCAATTGTAATTTGTTTGATCTAATCTATATGTTGAGAAAAGTGTACAAGATTAACTACGATAGTAGTAAGACATAAAGCAGGTGTTGTGTCGGAGTCAAAATCGAGATTACATTGGGAGTTCAAGAGTTTGTCGGAAGTCTGGACGTTCGTCGAAAGTTCTACCAGAACCAACCAAAAAGTCCAGAAGCTTGCTAAAGAAACTTGTCAAAGCTCGCCAAGAAGATCGTCGTAAAGTCCGGGAGCTTGCTAGGAGTACACCGGAGCATTGCCAAGAGTTCATCAGATGTTCGCCGGAAGTACGTCGGAAGCTCACCGAAAGAGCAATTGATGCACCGAAACATAAAGTGCTGTAATAATGTCCTAATTATCATAGTTAGAGCATAAATTAAGTTAGGATTGGGAGGTAATCCCACTAACTTAATTAGGGGCCAACTAGGCCTAAAGTTGCGCTGGTTTGGGCCGGATTCAAGGCCTAACCAGGATGTTGAAAGTTTGGCTAGCGGTGGCACTGCCTAGGAAACAACACCCTAGGAATTCTGGGCGGTGGTACCGTCGGTAGTTATTGCTGCCAACAGTGGTTCCACCCCTATCAGGCGGTGGTACCGCCAGAGCTCAATCTCTGAGCTTTGTCAGGCGGTCGTACCGCCTAGACCGGGTGGGGGTACCGCCCAGTGTCAGGTGTCAAGCGGTGGTACTACCCAATAATGGCAATGGTACCACCAATACCCCAGAAATCTAGGATGAGACACTTTTTGGCTCTATTTTTGAAGCCATTAGGGCTTATAAAAACCTCACCCTTTTCTGTATGAAAGGGAACGAAAAGTATTGAGATAATATTGAGTTATTATGGTGTAAAAGTGTTGTAAACAAGTGCTAGAGTCCTCCTCCTCCCTTTCTAAGTTTTGAGATCATTCAAGAGAGGTGTGAGACTTGTAAGGGTTCTCTCCTAAACCCATGAAAAGGAGAAAGCAGTAAAAGAGGTGGTTGGTCTGCACCTATTGAAGGCCTTTAGTGGACGTCAGAGACCTTGTCGGAGGAGGAATCTGAAAGTAGATGTAGGTCACATTAACCGAACCACTCTAAATCCTATTTTGCTTTTCATTTAAGCAATTTATATTATTGCAAATCTCCTTAATCCTCACTTGCACTTTTACGAAAGCTTTCAAGTTCTTAATCTCTCTGAAATGGATTGAATCGAAACCATTTTCGTCGAAATCAGTTTTAATCGGAACAAACATTTTTCTGAAATTGTGAAAATTTTCTGCTGCACTAATTTACCCCCCCTCTTAGTGCCGCTCTTGAACCTAACAATTGGTATCAAAGCAAAGTTCACTCTCATTTGGTTTTAAACCCAAGAGAGATGGCATTTGCTGACAACCTAGAGGGCCATTCAATTATACGTTTGTCCATGTTCAATAGGATGGATTACATATATTGGAAGACTAGAATGAGGATCTTCTTAATTTCAATAGATTTCGAATTATGGAATATTATAGAAAATGGCTTTCAAAAGTCTTCTCTTCCAATGAACGATTGGAATGAGTTGGAGAAGAAGACTTTTGCTATAAACACAAAGGCTATGAATGTCTTGTTTTGTGCATTAGATAAAAACGAGTTTAAAAGAGTATCAATTTATGAAACAGCTTTTGACATTTGACATATACTTGAAGTGACTCATGAAGGCACTAGTAGAGTGAAGGAGTCCAAAATTAATCTTTTAGTGCATTCTTATGAGTTGTTTCGAATGAAACCGAGTGAAACCATTGGAGACATGTACAATCGATTTATAGATGTCATCAATGGTCTAAAAGGACTTGGTAAAGGTTTCTTGGATTTTGAACTTGTTAATAAGATTTTAATATTCCTTCCAAAAAGTTGGGATCCTAAAGTAACGGTCATTTAAGAGACCAAAGTGCTAAATAATTTTCCTCTTGAAGAACTTATTGGGTCACTAATGACCTATGAAATGACATATAAAGCTCATAAAGAGCTTGAGGACACCCTTTCAAAGAACAGGAAGGATATAGCATTAAGAACACAAAAAGACCATTTGAAAGAAAACTCAAGTGATGAGAACTTTGATGAAGACTTAGCACTATTAACAAAAAATTATAAAAAATTTATAAAAAGAAATAAATTCAAAAATGATACTAAAAATAAATTTGAACCAAAGAAAGAACAAGTGATATACTATGAATATAAGAAGTCAGGACATTACAAGAGCGAATGTCCCCTAAACAAGAAGAGGCAACCAAAGAAGAATGCTTTCAAAGCAACATGGGACGACTCAAGTGCATCCGAAGAAGAGGAGCCTACCATCATCGAGCAAGTTGCGTATTATGCACTGATGGCTATTGGAGATGAGGTAACAAGTTCATTAGACGCAAATTTAAATTTCGATGAGCTTTCAAGTGTTTTTCATGAATTGTTTGATGAATGTAGAATTTTGAGTGAAAAATATAATTCTTTGAAAAAGGAACATGCCTCTCTTATTAGCAATTTTGATAGAGTAAAGATTAAGCATAAAAATAACTTAGCTCCCTGAACAAAATGTCATGATTTAGAAATACTTCAAAAGGAAAACTTGCTACTCAACGATACCTTGAAGAAATTTAAGGTTGGTAGCAAGTCCTTGAACATGATCCTTGCCAACAAGGGTCACGTTCATAGGAAAGATGGAATCGGATTTGTGAGTAGCTCTCATCAAAATCCAACCACCTTTATTAAAGGCCCTACCTTGCATGTGTCACCTCACACCAAATGCAACTTTTGTTGCAAACTTGGACATGTTGCATACAAATGTCCATTCAAGAAATATAGTCTACATAAATTGATTTAGGTTCTTAAAAGAACCTCAAATGACTCAATACAACATGATAAGTTATGTAGATCAATTTTTAAGACACCCAAGATCAAATGGGTACATAAAAATCATCTCATTTTGTAGAAAAATGTACCATTACAAGCTAGGAGTAAGAGATGGTACCTTGATAGTGGATGTTCAAGGCATATGACCAAAGATCCATCTCATTTCTCTAAGCTCACTAGTCTAGACGAAGGATATGTCACCTTCGGAGACAACAAGGGAAAAATCATTGGCAAAGGAACCATAGGTAACAAATCCAACCTTTTTATTGAAGATGTATTGTTAGTTGATGGTTTAAAGTATAACCTTTTGAGTATTAGTCAATTATGTGATAAAGGATATATTGTTAGATTTGAATCTAATGCTTGCATTATTAAAAAACTATACAAAAACACATCTATGATTGCTATAAAACAAAATAACATATACACTATTGACATTAATGATCTTTGCAATGAAATATATTTTTCAATTTTGAATGACGATGCTTGGCTTTGGCATAGGAGATTAGGTCATGCTAGTATGAAACTAATCTCTTAAATTAAAGAACTTGTAAGAGGAATTCCTCATATCGAGGTCGTCAAAGATAATGTGTGTGATGTATGTCAACTAGGTAAATAAATAAAATGTATTTTCAAACCTAAGAACCAAATAAGCACCTCTAAACATTTGTAATTGATCCATATGGACTTGTTCGGACCAATTGTTACGTAAAGCCTAGGAGGTAGCAAATATGAATTTGTCATTGTTGATGATTTTTGTAGATACACATGGACTTAGCAAACAAAAATGATTGTTTTATATATTTCTCTAAGTTTTGTAAACTTGTTCAAAATGAAAAAGATTTTATGATTTCATCAATTCGAAGTGATCACAATAGTGAATTTCAAAATCATGTTTTTCAAGAATTTTGTGAATCTAATGGATACAACCACAACTTCTCTACTCCAAGAAATCCTCAACAAAATGGAGCAATAGAAAAAAAGAATAGAAACTTACAAGAAATGGCTAGAACCATGTTAAATGAACATAGCCTACCCAAATATTTTTGGGCCGAAACCGTAAATATGGCATGCTATGTCATGAATAGGGTTCTAGTAAGATCATTACTTTCCAAAACTCCTTATGAGTTGTGGAACAACAAAAAACCTAATGTTTCATATTTTAAAGTTTTCAGATGTAAATGCTTTATATTGAATGGAAAAGGTACCCTTATGAAAGTTTGATGCAAAATCTGATGAAGGAATTTTTCTTATTTATTTTTCCATGTCTAAAGCTTTTCGTATCTTTAACAAAAGAACTTTGATTATAGAAGAATCAATTCATATGGTTTTTCATGAAATTTCCAAAATTAATAAAAATGATTTTGATGGTGATCTTAATTTTGATACTTTGAACTTGAATGAATCCATTTCTCCTTCTAGCAACATAAATATATCTTCTTCTAAACCTTCTTTATCGAAGGAATGGAAGTATATAGATGCTCATCCTAAGGAGCTAATAATAGGAGACAGATCTAAAGGGGTTCAAACTCGTTCCTCTCAAGAATTTCTATGCAAACGTTGCTTTTCTCTTCGAATTTGAATCTAAATGCATTGATAAGGCCTTGAAAGATTATTCATGGGTCATCGCAATGCAAGAGGAGTTGAATCAATTTGAAAGAAATGAGGTGTGGAAGCTTGTTCCTAGGCCAAATGACAATTTAGTTATTGGTACTAAATGGGTCTTTATAAACAAGAAAGATGAACTTTGTATCGTTGTTAGAAATAAGATAAGATTAGTGGCTAAAGGTTTCAACCAAGAAGAATATATCAATTATGAAGAAACTTTCACTCCTATGGCTTCATTAGAAGCCATAAGGATGCTCCTTGCCTATGCTAGCAATAATAATTTTAAGTTGTTTCAAATGGATGTTAAAAGTGCTTTTCTTAATGGCTTAATTTCCAAAGAAGTTTATGTTAAACAACCTCCCGGATTTGAGAATGATAATCTCCCTAATCATATGCTTAAATTGACTAAAGCTCCCTATAGATTAAAACAAGACCCAAGGGCTTGGTATGAGAGACTTAGCTCATTTCTTATCGAAAATAATTTCTCTAAAGGCAAAGTCGATGCTACATTGTTTGTCAAAAAATTTAAAAATAATTTTTTTATTGTTTAAATTTATGTTGATGATATTATTTTCGGTTCGATGAGTGAATCTATATGTGAATCATTTTCTAAAAGTATGAGTCTTGAATTTGAAATGAGTTTAATGGGGGAATTAACTTTCTTTTTAGGCTTAAAAATCAAACAACTAAGTAATGAAATTTTTCTTAGTCAAACAAAATATGCTTTAGATTTGCTAAAAAGGTTTAATATTGATAGCTCAAAGGCTATCAATACTCCTATGAGTACCTCTACTAAATTACACATTGATGAAAGTGGAGAAAGCTTTGATCAAAAAGCTTATAGGAGAATGATAGAAAGTTTCCTATACCTCACCGCAACTAGACCGGATATCATGTTTAGTGTAGGTCTTTGTGCTAGGTGTTAGGAACGAGGTCGGCACTAAGAGGAGGGGGTGTATTAGTGTAGTAGTAAAAACGTCGGTTTCGTAAAATCTTCATACGATAAAAACCGAACTTAGAAGATAACTTGAAATCTCATGTTCATAAATGTATTGAAGGAAATAAGCAAGTAAAGAGGTTTGCAGTAAGGTAAATTGTACAAGAGAAATGCAAACCGATTTATAGTGGTACAGTCATCGTCGACCTACATCCACTCCTCTGATTCCTCTTTCGTCGAGGCCACCGGCATCCACTATCGATCTTCCTTTAATAGGCGAAAATCAACCTCCTTCTTACACCCCTCTTTTCCATTTCCTGAGTTTAGGAGACAACCCTTATAAGCACTCACTCCTCTCTAAACAGAATTCTAAGTTTAAACCAGAGGAGGGATTTCTCAAGTGGTTTCTACAGCGTTTTCTCACTTTAAAACTTTCTGTACTTGTATATTTTACCCAAGGATGAGAGGGGTATTTATAGGCTTCAAGTGGATTCAAACTTGGAGCTTAAAAATATCTCATCCTGGATTTCCCGGGTGTAGGTGGTACCACCGCCCAACAGTTCTGACATTGGGCAATACCACCATCCAACAGTTCTGACACTGGGTGGTACTACCATCCAATCTGACGGTACCATCGCTTAACACTGGGTGGTACTACCGCTCAGTGTGGTGGTACCATCGCTTGACACTAGGTGGTACCACTGCCCAGGTTGGCGGTACCACCACTTATAGCCTCTCGGAGGCTGTGTCTAGGCAGTATCACCACCTAGACCGACGGTACCACTGCCTGACATAGTCTCGGAGACTGTGCCATGACGGTGTCACCTCTTGGGGCACTGTTTGGGCCTCTCATTGGGCTCAACATAGTCCTTACATGGGCCCAACTGGCCCATAATTGGGTTGGCCCAAATCCAATCCCAATTACGTGCTAACTACAAAATCTAAGACATACTTAAGCTAAACAAGTCCATAAGTCTTGGTCTCTAGCAAGCTTTGAGACTTCTCGATCAATTCCGGTAGACCTTTTGATGAATGTTCAGACTTTCGACGAACTCTCAAACTCCTAACGAAATTACATTCTTGACTCCGGGACTTCATTTTGCTTTATGTCTTGCTATCATAGTTAATCCTGCACATGTAAAAACACAATTCGATCTAGACAATTAATACTAAGCATTAATCATATTGTCCGACATGTCATTGGTCCCTCAACGCTTCATCTGATTCTTCGGCACATCTTCCTCTCTTACAACGTATTGCCCAATCGGCCAGTTGACTCCGCAACTCCGATATCCTTGGCGCAATGTCCGCTCTTCGTGGCCTGATGCCTGAATCCATGGCCCGAAGCCTTCTGTCAATACGTCGACCGATCCTCCAGCTCAATGTCCAATCTTCTGACATGTTTTCCTCCGGCACAACATGATTTTTCCTACTTTAATTGTCTTATACTGATCAAAGCATCCTACATCACTCAAAACGTAGATTAAATCATAAATAATTATCAATTTATTTCATCATCAAAATACGAGATTCAATAATCTCTTCCTTTTTGATGATGACAACCAATCAATGATAGAGTTAACCTTAACTCCCCCTATCAATATGTCATATTGATAAAACCTTGAATTCAAGCTGAATTCAAGTCATTGCAAATTTCATCTTGAATATTTGCAATATGTCATCATGCATAACATGATCATACTTCTCCCCCTTTGTCATCAACAAAAAGGAGAAGAAGTGTACCTTTCATGTGTTTGGACATAATTTCAAATTATTGCATGAAAAACATAATATCAAGTTTTATCATTATGCAATTTGTAGCTACAAAATCCTAAATTTACCAAGTGTTACATCATGCAAGCTATCAAGTTTTAGATATGCAAGGTAATAAGATAGCAAGTTTACAACATACAAGCTAGCAAAAATTTTACAACATTTTAAAACATGCAAGCTAGCAATTTTGAGATGTTCAAGAAAGCAACTCTTGCTTCTTGAAATATACAAGTTTGTAAATTTTGCTAGATGTGCAAATTAACATTTTTTGTTTCTTGAGATAGGCAAGATATCACTTCTTTACTTCACTTTTGAGATGAGCAAGTTAGCATGTTTTTGCACTCTTCTTGAATTGTGCAAGCTAGTAAATTTGCTTTCTAGCAAGTTTTGCTCCCCCTTTGTCATTGTCAAAAAAAAGGGAAGAATACAATTTTGTATCTCTTTATCCCTTTACATCAATTTCTAAATCATGACAAAGGTAAGTATCAATCTTATTTGTGCATCATTATATTTTCAAATTAAAACATGCACAATTTCAAAACCATACATTTCATTTTTCATGCACGATACTGAAAAATAAATCAATCATCATTATGAGTATATCATACATGATACTAAAATATTAAAATTTTTAAGTATTTATCAACATTTTGATCATGATACCAAATATTCATCATTTAAAGCATTTATGATATGTCATTTTGGTAGCAAATCATAGCATTTCAAATCATGATGGTATTAATTTTGTCAAGTTACATCCTACCATGCATGATCAAAACTTCTCCCCATTTTATCATTGTAAATAAGAAAGAAGAAGAGATGAACATGAGGGTGTAAAATATTTCAATCATTTCAAGGCATACAAGCCATAAATACAAAAGAATCATGTCATGAAAGATAAAACCACTTAAATACCAAAAAACATGATTCATATAGTAAATCTCTTCTTTAAGTAAAATACCAAGAAAAGATCATAGGAGTACAAAGGAGAGATATTGATTAAAAAATCTCAAGTAATTCCAATAAACCAAGATTATGATTTTGATAAAACTCATTCAAATTCAAATCGTCAAAATCATCAAAATCTCAACATTTCTTTCAAAAGATTCAAAATGACATAAACAACTTTATCAATCTTTTAGTGAAAAATTGATAAGATATATAAAAAGAAATTTTCAAGAAAAATATTTTTCTCTTTTTAGTTGTTTCAATTCATATGATTTTATTTCATTTATGCCAAATAAAAACATGTATTATGTTTAAAACCAAAAGTGCAAGATTTATTATGACAAAGATCAATAAGGCATAAATCACAAAAATCATCATACATCATTTTTAAATCTCATACATAGTATAAAATCACCAAGCATGGTACCAAAAATTTTAATATTTTCATTACATGGTTTCATTGAACATAATTTTGAATGATTCTTATAGATATCTAAATCTTCTTTATTTTAATTTATATGATTGACTTTATATTAGCATGCCTAAATTTTTGTTCTTATGTCAAAACCATACATCATAGTTTAAAATCGAAAGAGCAAATATCATCATGGAAATCATCAAGATAAATAAACCATGAATTACCCAAAAATCATTACTACTTCAAATCATCATGCATAATTTAAATATAAAATCATCAATATTTACATTATTTAATATAAGCATGCCTTTTTTGTTTATACTAAATCAAAATATGTACCATTTTCAAAATTACTAGCATGTTCATAATTTTTATATTTTCATTTTTAAACATGCAATTTTTAAGAAAAATAATTATTCTAAACTAAATTAAAATTAACTCATGAAAAGCATCATGTAATTTTGAAATAAATCAAAGGCATTTTGATTATCTTATCTTCAAAAGCCGTTAAGGCATAGTTTGCCACATCGCCTTTGTTAATTTTCTTCTCGTCTTTAGATGAGCTCGATTAATCCCAATTTATGTTCTTCTTCTTGCGTTCATAGCAAGTAGTTGTGTTCTTTTTGTTCTTTAATTTTTGTTTCATGAAAATTTTAAAATTTATGAGTAGTTCAAGTTCACCATCACTTGAGCTTATGCTTGAGTGGTATTCATGTGTTCTAAGTACCAAATCCTTCCTGTTCTTTGGAAGATTGTTCTTGAGTTCTTCACGTGCATTGTACGTTAATTCATTGGTTATTAAAGATCCTATTAGTTCTTCAATTGGAAAGGTATTCAAATTTTTTGATTCTTGAATTGCCGTTACTTTTGAATCCCAATTCTTATTATGAGAACATAAATTTTTGTTTACAAGTTCAAAATCTGAAAAACTTCTAGCAAGTGCTTTTAAACCATTTTCAACATCTGTAAAATGGGTGTACTTGTCAACAACGGTTTCACTTGGTTTCATTCAAAAAAAGTTCAAAATCATACATTAAAAAGTTAATTTTCGAATCTTTAACTTTGCTAGTCCCTTCATATGTGATTTCAAGAGTGCGCTAAATATTGAAAGTCGTTTCACAAGTAGAAACCCGATTAAACTCAGTTTTGTCTAAGGCGTAAAATAGAGCATTCATAGCTCTAGCATTTAAAGAAAATGTCTTCTTCTCTAAATCATTCTAATGCTTCATCGGAAGAGAAGACATTTAAAAACCAAATTTGACTATGTGCCATAAATCAAGATTCAACGAAAGCAAGAAAACTCTCATTCGAGTTTTCCAATAAGTGTAGTTCGTCCCATTGAAAAAGGGAGGACGAATGAGAGAGTGACCCTCTTGAAAGCCGAAAAGAGCCATTTCTATATAGGTGTTAAACTAAATTAGAAAACGAGGCTCTGATATCCATTGTTAGGAATGGGGTCGGCACTAAGAGAGGGGGGGGTGAATTAGTGCAGTGGTAAAAACATTGATTTCGTAAAATCTTCATACATTAAAAATCGAACTTAGAAAAGAACTTGAAATATCATGTTTGTAAATGTATTAAAGGCAATAAGCAAGTAAAGAGGTTTGCAGTAAGGTAAATTGCAAACGAGAAATGCAAACCGATTTATAGTGGTTCGGTCATTGTTGATCTACATCCACTCCTCCGATTCCTCTTTCGTCGAGGCCACCGGCATCCACTATCGATCTTCTTTTAATAGGCAAAGATCAACCTTCTTCTCACACCCCTCTTTTCCTTTTCCCGGGTTTAGGAGACAACCCTTACAAGCACTCACTCCTCTATAAACAGAATTCTAAGTTTAAGCTAAAGGAGGGATTTCTCAAGTGGTTTCTATAGCATTTTCTCACTTTAAAACTTTATATACTTGTATATTTTATCTAGGGATGAGATGGGTATTTATAGGCTTCAAGTGGATTAAAACTTGGAGCCTAAAAACATCTGATCCTGGGTTTTCCAAGTGTAGGCGGTACCACCACTTGTGCTGGGAGGTACCATCGCTTAGACTGGCGATACCACCGCCTAGACCGGTGATACCACTGCTTGAGACAGTCTCAGAGACTATACCACAATGGTGTCACCTCTTGGGGCACTATTTGGGCCTCTCATTGGGCCTAACACATTCCTTACATGGGCCCAATTGGCCTATAATTGGGTTGGCCCAAATCCTATCCCAATTACGTGCTAACTACGAAATCTAAGATATACTTAAGCTAAACAAGTCTCTATGTCTTGGTTTCTTCCGGTGAGCTTTCGACGAACTTCCGACGATCTCTCGGCAATATTCTGGCAAGCTCCCGGACTTCTCGACGATCTTCTTGGTGAGTTCCGACGAGCTTCTCTAGCAAGCTCCGAAACTTCTCGGTCAATTTCGGTAGACCTTTCGATGAACGTCTGATGAACTCTCAAACTCCCAACGAAATCATGTTCTTGACTCTGGGATTTCATTTTGCTTTATGTCTTGCTATCGTAGTTAATCCTGCATATATCAAAACACACTTTGATCTAGACAATTAATACTAAGCATTAATCATGTTGTCTGGCATGTCATTGGTCCCTCGACGCTTCGTCTGATTCTTCGGCACATCGTCCTCTCTTACTGCCTATTGCCCAATCGGCCAGTTGACTCCGCAACTCCGATATTCTTAGCGCAATGTCCATTCTTCTTGGCTTGATGCCCAAATCCATGGCCCGATGTCTTCTATTGATACATTGACCGATCCTTCGGCTTGACGTGCAATCTTTTGACATATTTTCCTCTGGCATAACATGATTTTTCCTGCTTTAATTTGTTGAATCTCATATTTTGATGATGAAACTAATTGATAATTATGTTTATCTTTTAATCTACATTTTGAGTGATGTAGGATGCTTCGATCAGGATGAGACAATTAAAGTAGGAAAAATCATGATGGGTCGAAGGAACATGTCAGAAGATTGGACATCGGGCTAATGGATTGGTCGACTTATCGACAGAAGGGTTTGGGCTGTGGATTCGGGAATTGGGCCAAGAAGAGCGGACATTGCGCCAAGAATATTGGAGTTGCGGAGTCAACTAGCCGATTGGGCAATAGGCCGCAAGAGAGCACAATATGCCGAAGAATCGGACAAAACGTTTATTGGGAAATCTTGGGGGCGACATCACATACACAGCGAAAGAACAAGAAAAACAAAATCCCCAATTTCCCAAAAAGATGTTCGTCGTCATGCGAAGATTGGTGCGCAAAAATCCGTGAAACAAACTGCGTATAGAATAGATTGTGTTACCTAGGGAGATCGTATATCCCTATTTCCTTGCAGATCTCTAGGAGAGGGTGAAGGAGGTCAAGCGTCCTCCTCTCTAGCGGTGATCTATACAATAGAGCTGCGATGATACTCCTCAAAACTCCAGGGCTGCTTTGAGGTGGAGAGGGGGAGGAGAATAGGAGAGGCAAACAAAGGCTCTAGCCTATGAGGCTCTGAATCCCTCCTATTTATAGAGGCCCCCTGTCAAACCCTAATGGATCCTCCCCTAGTGGGTATTGGATCTGTATCCAATTACCCAAGCCTTTTAGATTAGTGGATCTCTATCCAATAATCTCTCGTGGGCTCTTATTAGATCTCGTCCATGGGATCCAATAATTCAGGGGTTTATTGGATATCTAATAAGGTAGGGGCTCCGACGGATATCTCATATTCGAACCTCTACTCATCGCAATACCTACCATATGTGTATGACCCTCTAGGCCCAATATCGAGCTGGCCGTGAGTCATAGCTATCAAAACTCCTTCTAGCTCAGTGAATTATTAACTTTGTAATAATTCACTCAACTCATCGACTACGGACGTACTAGGCCACTACGCCGTAGTCCCCAGACGATACAGGGGAATTCAATCCATTGGACCTGTCTGTCCTCAATTACCATGTACCTATAGTCTCTTATCTATCTAATATCCCAAAGACCGTATATTGGTCATGGTGCTGTCAGACCTATACGGTTTCTACTCGAGTCTCGCTCTAATCGGATTCTCCTAGAGAACTCTTTCTCTCTCAACCCAAATGACCCTAGCCAGGGATTTGTCCGAGCAAGAACACATGGGATATTCCTCTCATGATGCCGAGATTGGATGATCCTCTATCGACACTCAATAGCCCTCGTAAGGTCGATTGTCACTCCCAATGACCAACTGTACTAGATCTAGGACATTCAAGCCTATAAGTTTGGCATCAAAGAGTGGAGCACTCATACAGGACATCCTTGGTGTCTCAAGTCTAAAAACCAGATACACCACTAGGACTACGGAATCGCTGATTGACAATAAGGCATTATCAACCATCCAGTATTCCGTAAGCGGATCAATCAATGAACTCATTCTCCAATGAGCACCTGTACTGTATCCCTAGTGTCCCCACACGAGTAGCTATGAGACTAGCTGCATCCATCATATGGATGGGTATACAGCACACCAATTTGTCCGGTTATCACGATGTCTCTCTCGAGTAACCTATGATCGGGATTATTTAGGATCTGTGTTTAAAGGTGAATCGGTCCCATTATCTTGATCTCATCATGATCCGATTCCCATTGTACAGATCCAAGGACATCACAATATATATATATGCATATATGCAATAGATAATATAAAGTGATAAATGCCAAAATATAATAAGCAAAAACATTCCGTGTCAAGTCACATGTGCCATCACTCACATGATTGGCTTGTTGGGCACCTATGACTAACAATCTCCCACTTGACCTAAAGCCAATCACCTATGTGTCTGATCCTCATTAGACTCCTGTGATGCTCAAAGACAATCTAAGATAATGGCTTAGTTAGTGGATTTGTAATGTTATCTTCGGATGGAACTCATTCCACTATTACATCTCCTCGGGTCATGATCTCTCTAATAAGTTGGAACCTCCTCAGAATACTTCTGATGAGACTCTGGTTCCCTTATTTGAGTAATCGACTTATTGTTGTTGCAATATAAGAAATCATCTCCTCGCTACTTAGCCCGACTCCTAGATCTGTGATGAACCTCTTCATCTAAACTCCCTTTTTTGCTGCATCTGTTGTAGCAATGTATTCCACCTCTATGGTCGAGTCAGCAGTAGTATCTTGCTTGGAACTCTTCCAGCATACTGCTCCTCCATTTAAGGTATACACATACTCCGAATTTGACTTGCTATCGTCGACATCAAATTGAAAACTTTAGTCTATGTAGCCTTCAACCTTGAGGCTACTACCTCCATAAACTAGTAAAAGATCCTTAATCCTTCTCAAGTACTTAAGGATACACTTTATTGCTTTCCAGTGCTCCAAGGCTAGATCCGCTTGATACCTACTCGTGACACTCAGAGCATGCGCTATATTAGGCCTAGTACATAGCATGACATATATGATAGACCCTATCGCCGAGGCATAAGATATAATATCTATGTTTGCCCTTTCTTCTAGAGTCTTTGGAGACATACTCCTAGAAAGCGATATCTCATGTCTCATCAGTATAAGACCTCTCTTGGAATTTTCCATGCCAAACATTTTGACAATGGTTTCTATGTACCTGGATTGGGACAAGCCAAGCATCCTCTTGGATTTATCTCTATAGATCCGAATCCCCAAGATATAGGATGCTTCCCCTAAGTCCTTCATGGAGAAGTGTCTAGATAACCAAGCCTTTACTGATGATAACATTCCTACGTCATTCCCAATGATCAAGATGTCATCCACATATAATACCAAAAAGATGATAGCGCTCCCACTTACCCTCCTATACACACAAGGCTCATCTTTATTCTTAACGAAGTTATAAGATCTTATTGCCTCATCAAATCTTATGTTCCAACTTCGGAAAGCTTGCTTTAGTCCATAAATGGATCTAAGCAACCTGCATACCTTATCCGGGCAGTCCTTGGACATTGATCCCTCAAGTTGTATCATATACGCTTCCTCATCGAAGTTCCCACTAAGGAATGTAGTTTTCATATCTATCTACCAAATCTTATAATCATAGTGTGCTGCAATAGCCAGTAGAATTTGGATGGATTTTAGCATTGCTATGGGTGAGAAGGTTTCGTTATAGTCAATACCTTGCCTTTGACGATACCCCTTAGCCACTAGCCTTACTTTATAGATCTCTACCTTTCCATCTACTCCGATCTTTTTCTTAAAGATCCACTTGCAACCGATGGATACAATACCTTCGGGCACATCAACTAGGTACCAAACCTTGTTGGAGTACATAGAATCCATCTTAGAATTCATGGCTTCTTGCTACTTCCCAGAGTCTATACTCATAATAGCCTCCTTGTAGGTCTGAGGATCAATATCCTTAACATCTTCTCCTCTAATATGTCCCACATATCTCTCAGGAGGATGGGATATTCTATCGAACCTATGTAAAATTGGAACTTGTGTGTTAGGTACCTGAATAGACTCGGGCTGTAGAGTGGTGCTTGAGCTTGGTTCTCCAACCTCGCTCAACTCTATCATTCTTCCACTATCTCCGTCAAGAATGTGTTCCTTCTCAAGGAACACTGCTCTCTTAGCTACAAAGACCTTTTGGTCCTCGAGATGATAGAAATAATACCCACAAGTTTCCTTGTGGTATCCCACGAACTTGCACCACTCTGTCCTCAATTCCAACTTATCGGGGTTGTGTCTTTTAATGTGGGCAGAGCAGCCCCAAATCTTAACAACTTTAAGATCGAGCTTCTTCCCTTTCCATATCTCATATGGTGTACATACTACCGACTTAATTGGAACTTTGTTCAGAAGGTAAGCTGCGGTCTCTATGGCATATCCCTAGAATGAGATGAGTAGGTCAGCGAAACTCATCATAAATCGTACCATGTCTAATAGCGTACGATTTCTTCTTTCAGACACACCATTGAGCTGAAGTGTATAAGGAAGTGTCCATTGGGATAATATCATATGGATCTTGAGGAACTGAGTAAACTCTATACTTAAGTACTCACCTCCTCGATCTGATCGAAGAGTTTTGATACTCTTTCCAGTCTGGTTCTCCACCTCATTCTAATACTCTCTGAATTTCTCAAAGGCCTTGGATTTGTACTTCATTAAGTATGCATATCCATACCTTGAGAAATCATTAGTAAATGTAATGAAGTAGGAGTAACCACCAATGACATGAGTTGACATGGGTCCACATACATCACTATGTATGAGTTCCAACAGCTCAGTGACTCTCTCTCCAGTTCCACTAAATAGAGAGTAAGTAGTTTTCCATGAAGGCAAGGCTCACAAGTTGCATATGACTCATAGTCGAATGAATCTAGATATCCATCATTTAGCAACTTTTGAATCATTTCTTCATGTGACCTAACCTACAATGCCACAGGTATGCAATGTTCATCTCATCTCGTTTCCTCTTAGACACACTTACATTCATGATATGTGGAATAGTGTCTAGCATAAATAAACCATTATGCAATATTCCTTTCGTGATGATCTCATCATCTAATAATATCGAACAACCATTGTTCTCAAAAACTAATTTATATCCACTAACTGTCAAACATAAAATGGAGATAATATTTTTGATAATAGAAGGAACAAAATAACATGCATCTAATACAATAAAAGCTCCACCAGACAGATATAGGGCGACCTTGCCAACGGCTACTACAGCAACTTTTGCTCCATTGCCCATCTTGAGGTCCATCTCGCCTCTCTCTAGTCTCCTAGGCTTTGCCAGAACCTCAACGAATTGCATATATGATAAGCACTACCGGTCTCCAATACACGTGTTATCATAAGAGTCTGACAAAAGGAGACTGATCATGAATGTATATGAAGTTTCATCAAGCTTCTGTTTCGCCTTTTCTGCAAGGTACTCTTTGCAATTCCTCTTCCAATGCCCATCTTTACCATAGTGGAAGCACTAACTTTTGTCCTTTGTTGGGTCTTTCTTAGCAACATTTGTTTTTCCTGGTCTACCCTTGCCCTTTTCCTTCTTAAGGGACTTTTCTGCTTTCCTTTTCTTTCTGGTCTCACTAGTGTAGAAAACTGGCTTCTCTTTCCTAATAGTACTCTTTGCCTCCCTCAACATATTGAGGAGCTCTAGGAGAGCCACCTCAAGCTTGTTCATATTAAAATTCATTATGAACTGTGAAAAGGAATCTGGTAGGGACTAAAGCACAATGTCCATACACAAGTTATCCTCTAAGACCATTCCTAGACCTGTGAGTTTCTCCATCTACTCAATCATCTTTAGGACATAGTTCTGAATCGGTGTCCCCTCAGTTATCCTAGTGCGGAAGAGGCTCTTGGATATCTTATATCGTTGAGTCCTTCCCTATTCCTCAAATAATTTGTGGACATGTAGGAGAATGGATCTAGCATCCATCTTTTCATGTTGTCTTTGTAACTCAGGAGTCATAGAGCCTAATATATAGCACTAAGCAAGAGTGGAGTCATCAATATACTTTACGTAGCGAGCGATCTCATCCTCGCTTGCCCCTTCCTCGGGCGTAGGCATTACTATATTAAGGACGTATGCGATTTTCTCCACTATGAGAACAATTCTCAAGTTGCGAAGTCAATCCGTATAATTTGGACCAATGAGACGGTTGATATCAAGTATGCCACGTAAGGGATTTGAAAGCGATATTTTCTGAAAATAAAGATACAGTAGAAATGAATAACATGCAGATTTTGCAAAAAATAAACTATCAAGATGTGGACTTCTATCTTAATATGCTCCCACTATTTTACTAGCGAGTCATGCGACACCCTCAACACGTGAAACGAAAGTCTCCAACAGACTTCTAGTGGGGATTAGGATCCAATCAATGTCTTAGTGTAACCTCGAGGGACTCGACCAATCACACTAAGTCCAAAAGGTAGGCAACTCTTGCCGATCACAACTCCTTGTGATTCATGTTCTGTTCGGCCTCCGAATCACCATGGTCTCGAGGGACTCGACCAACCATGATGTTCGGTTAAGTCAATACCTTCGTTACAAGATGAGTCTGATTTGATGATATACCCTCAAGGGACTCGACCAAGTATACCATGCCCTTAGGTCACCGGTGACATCTCTATATCGTAGATAAGATAGCGAATCGTGATATAGGTGAGCCTCGAGGGACTCGACCAACTCAATCTCTACCGGGAATCGGTTCTTACCTATAACGATGGAAGGCTACGTGGGTCAATCTAATTGCCTCATGTTTACCTACTTAATATTATCGAGAGAGATGTTTCTATAATTTGATCTTCTAATATGACATGTTACACATATACATATTTAATATATATCCACATCGCATGCAAACATATATACATATCTAGTATGTGTATAAGCAATCACACTAGATGATCATGGACCACAACCTAATGTGATCAGGCCCGAGCCAGTAGGCCTAATCACTCACATCAAGATCTATGTGTGCAGCGGTGCATCTCCATGCCCTATGATCATCCATCTTGTCCTCGTTGGTTCTGTCGCCATCTCGATGCATCGCAATCGTCCATCTCGTAGGTCCCGTTATCGCATCCATGCTCCCACTACGTCTCTTCATATGATTATAACTTAATTATAGGCATGCAGGCCCGACAATAAACGAGAAATATAATAGAGGCTCGCAGACCCTAACAATAATAATCACAAGTACACACATCACACGGTTCATGATCATCCGTCCATACATCATACATCACATGTATAAATCATTGTCAAGTAAGACTACTAGATAATAATGAAAATAATAATTAACTAAACCTTTTAATTAATTAATATTTTCTGAAATCAGGGACATGTAAGGAATTTTCTGAATTCTAAGGGGGTATTTTCGTAATTTGGTGAAAGGACAGAAATTGCAAATTTTCAAATTATGAGGGGCAAAACTGTCTTTTGTCCAAAACCCTAAACCCCTCTACCTTGCTGCTGCTGCAGCCGCCGCCGCCACCCTGCCGGCGGCGGCTGTGCGGTGGAGGGCGAGGCGCTGCCCCTGCAGGTGGGCGCCCGCGGGCGGTTCTGCACTCGGGGCAGCGCCCGCAGGCGGTGCTGCCCCGCCGGGCGGTCGCCCCTGCGGGGGGGGGGGGTTTTTGCCTGCGGAAGCAGCGACCGCAGGCGCCGCTGCCCTGCGGCGCCTCACCCTGCGGGAGAAGCGGCCGCAGGCGCTGCTGCCCTGCGGCGCCCTTGCCCGCGGGCGCAGCGGCCGCAGGCGCCTCAACCCGCGGCGCCTCTGCTCGCGGGTGCAGCGGCCGCAGGCGCCGCCATTGCGCGCGGGGCGCAGTGCCGCCGTGCCCGCGCGCAGGTGGCCGCCGTGCCCGCGCGCAGGTGGCCGCCGTGCCCGCGCGCAGGTGGCCGCCGTGCCCGCGCGCAGGTGGCCGCCGTGCCCGCGCGCAGGTGGCCGCCGTGCCCGCGCGCAGGTGGCCGCCGTGCCCGCGCGCAGGTGGCCGCCGTGCCCGCGCGCAGGTGGCCGCCGTGCCCGCGCGCAGGTGGCCGCCGTGCCCGCGCGCAGGTGGCCGCCGTGCCCGCGCGCAGGTGGCCGCCGTGCCCGCGCGCAGGTGGCCGCCGTGCCCGCGCGCAGGTGGCCGCCGTGCCCGCGCGCAGGTGGCCGCCGTGCCCGCGCGCAGGTGGCCGCCGTGCCCGCGCGCAGGTGGCCGCCGTGCCCGCGCGCAGGTGGCCGCCGTGCCCGCGCGCAGGTGGCCGCCGTGCCCGCGCGCAGGTGGCCGCCGTGCCCGCGCGCAGGTGGCCGCCGTGCCCGCGCGCAGGTGGCCGCCGTGCCCGCGCGCAGCCGGCGGCGGCTGTGCGGTGGAGGGCGAGGCGCTGCCCCTGCAGGTGGGCGCCCCCGCGGGCGGTTCTGCACTCGGGGCAGCGCCCGCAGGCGGTGCTGCCCCGCCGGGCGGTCGCCCCTGCGGGGGGGGGGGGTTTTTGCCTGCGGAAGCAGCGACCGCAGGCGCCGCTGCCCTGCGGCGCCTCACCCTGCGGGAGAAGCGGCCGCAGGCGCTGCTGCCCTGCGGCGCCCTTGCCCGCGGGCGCCGCAGGTGGCCCCGGCCGCGCGCAGGGGCCTGGCCGCACGCCGCCGGCCTTGCGGCTACCGCTGCAGGCGGCCTGCCTGCACGCAGATGGCAGTGCTGCCATATGCGACGATAGCACTTTTTCGCTTTTGCATCTAACGTTTCTGGCGTCAAAATTCTTTCTAAACATAATATACACAGTTCAAAACCCAATCATTCGTATGAACAACCTGGCTCTGATACCACTGTTAGGAAATCTTGGGGGCGACATCACATGTGCAGCGGAAGTACAAGAAAAATAAAATCCCCAATTTTCCAAAAAGATGTTCGTCATCATGCGAAGATTGGTGTACAAAAATCCGTGAAACAAACTGCGTATAGAATAGATTGTATTACCTAGGAATATCGCATATCCCTGTTTCCTTACAGAAACTCCAGGCTCTAGTATCTGAGGCTCTAGTATCTGAGGCTCTGAATCCCTCCTATTTATAGAGGCCCCCTATCAAACCCTAATTGATCCTCCCTAGTGAGTATTGGATCTGCATCCAATTACCCAAGCCTTTTAGATTAGTGGATCTCTATCCAATAATCTCTCATGGGCTCTTATTGGATCTTGTCCATGGGATCCAATAATTCAGGGGCTTATTGGATATCCAATAAGATAGGGGCTTCGACGGATATCTCATATCCGAACCTCTACTCATCGCAATGCCTAACATATGTGTGTGATCCTCTAGGCCCAATATCGAGTTGGCTGTGAGTCATAGCTGTCAGAACTCTTTCTAGCTCAGTGAATTATTATCTCTGTAATAATTCACTCGACTCATCGACTACGGACGTACTAGGCCACTATGCCGTAGTCCCCAGACGATACAGGGGAATCCAATCCATTAAACCTGTCTGTCCTCAGTTACCATGTACTTATAGTCTCTCATTCATCTAATATCTCAAAGACTATATATCGGATATGCTGTTGTCAGACCCATATGGTTTTTACTCGAGTCTCGCTCTAATCGGATTCTCCCGGAAAACTCTTTCTCTCTCAACCCGAATGACCCTGGCCAGGGATTTGTCTGAGCAAGAACACATGGGATATTCCTCTCATGACGCCGAGAGTGGATGATCCTCTATCGATACTCAATAACCCTCGTAAGGTCGACTGCCACTCCCAATAACCAACTGTACTAGATCTGGGACATCCAAACCTATAAGTCCGGTATCAAAGAGTGGATCACTCATACAGGACATCCTTGGTGTCTCAAGTCTAAGGACCAGATACACCACTAGGACTACGGAATCACTGTTTGACAATAAGGCATTATCAACCATCCAGTATTTTGTAAGCGAATCAATCAGTGAACTCATTCTCCAATGAGCACTTGTATTGTATCCTTAGTGTCCCCGCACGAGCAGCTATAAGACCAACTGCATCCATCATATGGATGGGTATACAGCACACCAATCTGTCCGGTTATCACGATGTCCCTCTTATGTAACCTATGATTGAGATTATTTAGGATATGTGTTTAAAGGTGAATCAGTCTCATTATCGTGATCTCATCACGATCCGATTCCCATTGCAGGGATCCAAGGACATCATAATATATATATACATATATGCAATAGACAATATAAAGTGATAAATGCCAAAATATAATAAGCAAAAAGATTTCGTATCAAGTCACACGTGCCATCACTCACGTGATTGGCTTGTTGGGCACCTATGACTAATGCTTAGTATTAATTATCTAGATCGAAGTATGTTTTACATGTGTAGGATTAACTACGATGGCAAGGCATGGAGCAAAATGAAGTCCCGAAGTCAAGGACGCGATCACGTTGGGAGTTCGAGAGTTCATCAAAAGTCCGGACGTTCGTCGGAAGTTCTGCGGGAACCAACCGAGAAGTCACGGAGCTTGCCAGAGAAGCTCGACGGAACTCGCGAAGAAAATCATCATGAAGTCTAGGAGCTTACCGGGAGTCCATCGAAACATTGCCGATAATTCGTTGGAGGTTCGCTGGAAGATCGCCGGAAGCTTGCCGGAAGAATTGACATAGGGATTTGTTTACCTTAGAATATGTCTTAGGAATTGTAGTTAGCACGTAACTGGGATTAGATTTGGGCCAACCAAATTAGGGGCCAGCTAGGCCCATGTAAGAACTGTGTTGGGCCCAATAAGAGGCCCAAACAGTGCCCAAAGAAGTCTCACCATCATGGCACAATCTTCGAGATTGTGTTAAGCGGTGGTACCACCAGTCTGGGCGGTTATACCGCCCCTGGCAGGGTGCCAGGCAATGGTACTGCCAGTTTGGACGGTGGTACCGCCCAGCACTGGCCCTCAGGTGGTGGTACCGCCAGACCTAGGCGGTGGTACTACCTAGGACAATGAGCCAAACTGACACTGGGCAGTGGTACCACCCGTGCCCAGTTCCCCGGGATGAGATATTTTTACGCTCCAAGTTTGAGTCAACTTGAAGCCTATAAATACCTCTCTTATCCTTGGGTAAATTACACAAGCACAAAGAGCATAAAATTGGAAAAATGTTGTTAAGATCACTTAAGAGATCCCCTCCTCTTTGAGTCTAAGTGTTAGAATAGTTTGAGAGGAGTAAGCGCTTGTAAGAGTTGTCTCCTAAACCTGGTAAAAGGAGAAGAGGGGTGTAAAAGGTGATTGACCTTCGTCTATTGAAGGAAGGCCTCTAGTGGACGCCAGTGACCTCGTTGGAGGAGGAAGTCGGAAGTGGATGTAGGTCATGTTGACCAAACCATTCTAAAATTTGGTTTGCATTTCCTTTGTGCTATTTATTTTAACTGCAAACTGCCTTCCTTTATATCAAACACGTTTCTGTAAGCTTTCAAAGTTAAGATCTTTATGAAAAGGTTTTCATCGAAAACAGTTTTTATCGAACGAAATTTTAATAGAGACATGATTTAACCGTTGCACTAATTCACCCCCACCCTTCGTGCCGACCCTGATCCTAACAATTGGTATCAGAGCCTCATTATTTCTCACTTGGATTAACACCCACGAGAAATGACTCTTTTCGGCTTTCAAGAGGGTCACTCTCTCATTCGTCCTCCCTTTTTCAATGGGATGAACTACACTTATTGGAAAACTCAAATGAGAGTTTTTTTACTTTCGTTGGATTTGAATTTATGGTATATTGTCGAATCCGATTTTAAAAGGTCTTCGCTTCCAATGAAAGATTGGAATAATTTGGAGAAGAAGACGTTTTCGTTAAATGCTAGGGCTATGAACGCTTTATTTTGCGCTTTGGATGAAATTGAGTTTAATCGGGTTTCTTTGTGCGAAACGACTTTCGATATTTGGTGCACTCTTGAAATCATATACGAAGGCACAAGTAGTGTAAAAGATTCTAAAGTAAATTTTTTGATGCATGATTTTGAGATGTTTTGTATGGAACGAAGAGAGACTATTGGAGATATGTACACCCATTTTATGGATATCGTCAATAGTCTAAAAGCACTTGGTAAAAGCTTTTCAAATTTTGAACTCATTAACAAGATTTTACAATTGCTTTCTAAGACTTGAGATTCAAAAGTAACATCTTTATAAGAAACAAAAGATTTAAAAATTTTTTCACTTGAAGAACTTATCGGTACATTGATGACATATGAAATGGTGCACAATGCACATGATGAACAAAACCACCTTCTAAAGAACAAGAAGGATTTGGGATATAGAATGCGACTATTTGCTTTGAACGCAAGAAAAAGAATAAAAATTTGGATGAATCGAGCTCCTCCGAGGATGAGGAGAAAATCAAGAAAGGCGAGGTGGCAAACTACGCCTTAACGGCATTCGACGAGGAGGTAATCGAAATCCTCTTAATTTATTTTGAAATTATATAATACTTTCCATGATGCATTTTCTTTTTTATTTAGAAAAAATATTTTTTTAAAATTGTATAATGTAATGAAAATACAAAAAAAATTAGGAATCATGCTTATCATGCTAATAATTTTGAAAATAATCATGAAAATTGCATATGATAAAGGAACAAAATATTAGACTTAAATCATGCTAGATGTTTTTTTGATGTGATAAAGTGATAATGTGTATCTTGATGATCTTCGTAATTGATTGAAAATACTTTATGAATTCATGCTTGATGAAATAATGTAATGATGATTTAATGATCATATTTAATAAATTTATATTTTAAAAATTATGCATGATGATTCATGCGATTTATGGATTATCAATTTTTACGGTAATGAAAGTAGCTTTTTCAGTTTTAAAAAAGATGCATATTTTGATTTGACATAAATAAAAAAGGCATGCTTATATGAAACAATACTTGATGATTTTATATTTAATTAAAGCATGATGATTTGTAGAAATGATTATTTGATCTTAATGATTTCCATGATGATATTTGCTCTTTCGATTTTAAACTATGATGTATGGTTTTCATATGAAAAACTTGAGCTTGCTTATATGAAATCAATCACTTAAAATGAAACACATAAAAAGGAAAATATATTATCATTGGAATTAAAAGAATGAATCTATATATGTTATGAATTTTGTGAACCATGAAATTGATTTGATGATTTAAAATTGAATAAATTTTTATCCAGATCATGATCTTGATTCTTTAATATTTACAAATTAAGATTTATTATGAATCAAGATTTTTCATTAATCATTCTCCTACGATTCTACTTGATATTTTCTTAAGAGGAGATTTTCTAAATGAATCATGATTTTTTTTTGAGTTCTTGGATTTATTTCTTGAAATTTCTTTTAATCAATATCTCTTCTTTGTACTCCTACAAATTTCTTTTGATTATTTAAGAGGAGACTTAATATATGAATCATGTCTTTTGGTATTTACATGATCTTACCCTTCATGATATGATTCATATGTATAATTCCTTGTATTCATAAAGTGTTTATCTCATCACCTAATTAATTTTCTTGTTATTCTGTATGTGATGATTTAAAAATTGATGAAAAGGAAAATGAATTGCACCATTATATTTTTATTCCCCTCTCTTTGCCTATGACAAAGGGGGACAAAATAATGATGAATATTTTGAAACTAAATGTTTGTATCATGTTTGATGATTTTACATTGTGTGCATGATGAGTTTTTGATGATTGAAATAATGATTGGAATATTGATGTAATTATGAATGGTGATTTGATATTATGCATGCAATACTTTAACTTTGATAATGATGCAATTATGCTACTTACTTTATGCAATGATGGAATATTCATGATAAAATAATTATTTTGACATTCATGAGTTGAATTTTCATCAATGCTATTTACCTTTGTCATGATTTAGAAATTGACGTAAAGGGTCTTCCCTTCTTTTTGACAATGACAAAGAGAGAGCAAAACTTGCTAGAAAGCAAATTTGCTAGCTTGCACAATTCGAAAAGAGGTAAACTTGCTAGCTTGCTCATCTCAAAAAGGAAGCAAGAAGTGCTATCTTGTAAATCTTAAGAGAAGCAATGTTTGCCAAGTTATACATTTCAAAAAGAGGCAAAATAGTCCATCTTGCACATCTCAAAAGATGTAAAAATTTTGTTAACTTTTTATGTGTAAAATTTGATAGCTTGCATTCGCATACCAAAAGTGCTATCTTGCATATCTCAAGATGCAAAACATGCTAACTTGCACTTTGTAATGGAAGTAAAATTTCTAGTTCAAACATTGCAAAGGAAGTAAAAATTTACTAGCTTGCAACTTGCACATTTCAAGAAGCAAGAGTTGCTTTCTTTTATAACTCTAATTTGCTAGCTAGCATGATGTAGAACTTGTTATCTTAGAAATGTTCTCTTGCACATCACAAAGAAAAGCAAATATGTCAACTTGCACATCCTTAAATTTGCTAGCTTTTAAATTGCATTATGATAAAACTTAACATTATGTTTTTTATGCAACGAATTGAACTTGTATGCCTAAACACATGAGAGTTGGAACTTTTCCTTTTTGTTGATGACAATGGGGGAGAAGTATGTTGATGTCATGCATGATTTGATCATATCATATTGCTTAGATTTTTGAATCCAAGAGTTTCTATCAATATGACATATTGATAGGGGGAGTTTGTTTAAACTCCGGGAGTTAAGTTTAACTCCGTCATCAATTGTTTGTCATCATCAAAAAGGGGAAGATTGTTGAATCTCGTATTTTGATGATGAAACCAATTGATAATTATGTATATGTTTTAATCTGCATTTCAAGTGATGCAGGATGCTTCGATCAGGATGAGACAATTAAAGTAGGAAAAATCATGTTGGGCCGGAGGAACATGTCAGATGATTGGACGTCGGGCCAGTGGATTGGTCGACGTATCGATAGAAGGCTTTGGGCCGTGGATTCGGGTATCGGGCCAAGAAGAGTAGAAATTGCACCAAGAATATTGGAGTTGTGGAGTCAACTGGTTGATTGGGAAATTGGTCGCAAGAGAGGACGATGTGCCGAAGAATCGGACGAAGCATCGAGGGACTAATGATATGACCGGACAACGTGATTAATGCTTAGTATTAATTGTCTAGATCGAAGTATGTTTTACATGTATAGGATTAACTACGATAGCAAGGCATGGAGCAAAATGAAGTCCCGAAGTCAAGGACGCGATCACGTTGGGAATTCGAGAGTTCGTCGGAAGTCCGGACGTTCGTCGGAAGTTCTGCAGAAACCAGCCAAGAAGTCACGGAGATTGCCAAAGAAGCTCAATGGAATTCACCAAGAAGATCATCGTGAAGTCTAGGAGCTTGCCGGGAGTCCGCCGAAACATTGTCGAGAGTTCGTCGAAGGTTTGTCAAAAGATCGTTGGAAGCTCGCCAGAAGAATTGACATAGGGATTTGTTTAGCTTAGAATATGTCTTAGGAATCATAGTTAGCACGTAATTGGGATTGGATTTTGGCCCAATTAAGGGCTAGCTAGGCCCATGTAAGAACTGTGTTGGGCCCAATAAGAGGCCCAATAAGTGCCCAAAAAAGTCTCATCGTCATGGCACAGTCTTCGAGACTGTGTCAAGCGGTGGTACCGCTAGTCTGGGCGGTTGTACCACCCCTGGCAGGGTGCCAGGCGGTGGTACCACCAGTTTGGGTGGTGGTACTGCCCAACATTGCCCCCAGGTGATGGTACCACCAAACCACCGCCCAGGACAGTGAGCCAAACTAACACTAGGCGGTGGTACCGCTCGTGCTCGGGGAACGTGGGATGAGATGTTTTTAGGCTCCAAGTTTGAATCAACTTGAAGCCTATAAATACCCCTCTTATCCCTGGGTAAAATACACAAGCACAAAGAGCATAAAAGTGGAAAAACACTGTTAAGATTACTTGAGAGATCCCCTCCTCTTTGAGTCTAAGTGTTAGAATAGTTTGAGAGGAGTAAGTGCTTGTAAGGGTTGTCTCCTAAACCTGGTAAAAGGAGAAGAGGGGTGTAAAAGGTGATTGGCCTTCGCTTATTGAAGGAAGGCCTCTAGTGGATGACGGTGACCTCGTCGGAGGAGGAAGCCGGAAGTGGATGTAGGTCACGTTGACTGAACCACTCTAAAATCTGGTTTGCATTTCCTTTGTGCTATTTATCTTAACTACAAACAGCCTTCCTTACTTTACATCAAACACATTTTCGTAAGCTTTCAAAGTTAAGACCTTTACGGAAAAGTTTTCATCGAAAATGGTTTTTATCGAATGAAGTTTAAATAGAGACGTGATTTTACTGCTGCATTAATTCACCCCCCCTCTTAGTGCCGACCCTGATCTTGACATAATTGTCTCATCCTGATCGAAGCATCCTATGTCACTCAAAACGCATATTAAATCATAAACAATTATCAATTGGTTTTATCATCAAAATACAAGATTCAACACTAGGTTTCAATCTAATCCGAAGATATCTCATCTTAAAGCAGTTAAGAGAATTCTTAGATATCTTATAGGTAACACTAATTTAGGATTATGGTATCTAAAATCCAAGAACTTTAAGCTAATTGCTTATGCTGATGCGGATTTTGCTAGATGTAGAATAGATAGAAAAAGCACATACGCAACATGTCAATTTTTAGGACACGCACTTGTTTCTTGGTCTTCCAAGAAATAAAACTCGGTTGTGTTGAATCTCGGATTTTGATGATGAAACTGTTAGGATCAAGAGCACTAAGAGGGAGGGGGGTTTGAATTAGTGCAGCGGTAAGATAACGGTGGTTTAAAAACTTTTGTACGATAAAACCATTTTCGATGTAAAACCGATTTTGGAAACTCAACTTTGAAACATGTTCGTAAATGAATAGAAGGCAGTAAGCTATTGAAGAGGTTTGTAGTAAAGATAAATAGTAGAGAGTAAATGCAAAGCAGAGAAGACGACAGTTTATAGTGGTTTGGTCAATCGTGACCTACATCCACTCCTTAGATTCCTCTTCCGTCAAGGCCACTAGCATCTACTAGAGGTTTTCCTTCAATAGGCGAAGACCAACTCCTTCTTACACCTCTCTTCTCCTTTTACCGAGTTTAAGAGATAACCCTTACAAGCACTCACTCTCCTCTTAAGCTATTCTAACACTTAGACTCAAGGAGGAGGATTCTAAAGAGATTACAGCAGAGTTTTCTCACTTTTGAATACTCTGTGCTTGTGTTCTTTAACCAGGGATGGGAGGGGTATTTATAGGCTTTAAGTTGATTCAAACTTGGAGCCTAAATCTTTCCCATCCCGGGTTCTCTGGGTACGGGTGGTACCACCGCCTGCATTGGGCAGTACCACCGCCCAGTGTCAGTTTGACTGACATTGTCCTAGGCGGTACCACCGCCTGGGGGGCTGTGCTGGGTGGTACCACCACCTGGCACCCTGTCAGGGATGGTACAACCACCCAGACTGGCGGTACCATCGCCTAACACAGTCTCGAAGACTGTGCTACGATGATGAGACTTCTTTGGGCACTATTTGAGCCTCTTATTGGGCTCAACACAGTTCTTACATGGGCCTAGCTGGCCCCTAATTGGGTTGGCCCAAATCCAATCCCAATTATGTGCTAACTATGATTCCTAAGACATATTCTAAGCTAAACAAATCCCTTTGTCAATTCTTCCAGCGAGCTTCTGGCGATCTTCCGGTGAACCTCCGACGAACTCTTGGCAATGTTCCGAAGAACTCCCGGCAAGCACCTAGACTTCACGACGATCTTCTTAGCGAGTTCCATTGAGCTTCTCTAGCAAGCTCCGTGACTTCTCGGTTGGTTCCCGCAAAACTTTCGATGAACGTCCAGACTTCTGACGAACTCTCGAACTCCCAACGTGATCGTGTCATTGACTCTGGGACTTCATTTTGCTCCATGCCTTGCTATCAAAGTTAATCCTACACATATAAAATAAACTTTGATCTAGACAATTAATACTAAGCATTAATCAAGTTGTCCGGCATGTCATTGGTCTCTCGACGCTTTGTCTGATTCTTCAGCACATCGTCCTCTCTTATGGCCTATTTCCCAATCGGCCAATTGACTCCGTAACTCTGATATTCTTGGTGCAATGTCTGCTCCTCTTGGCCCGATGCCCGAATTCATGGCTTGAAGCCTTCTGTCGATACGTCGATCGATCCACTGGCCCGACGTCCAATCATCTGACATGTTCCTCCGGCACAACATGATTTTCCTACTTTAATTGTCTCATCCTGATCGAAGTATCCTGCATCACTCAAATCACAGATTAAAACACAAACACATATCGATTGGTTTCATCATCAAAATCCGAGATTCAACAATCTCCCCCTTTTTGATGATGACAACCAATCGATGACAGAGTTAAACTTAACTTTCGAAGTTTAAACAAACTCCCCCTTTCAATATGCCATATTGATAGAAACTCTTGGATTCAAAAATCTAAGCAACATATCATACATGTCATTATAAACTTATGCATAACATCATACTTCTCCCCCTTTGTCATCAACAAAAAGGAGAAGTTCCAACAGTTCATGTGTTTGAAATACAAGTTCAATTCACTGCATGAAAAACATAATATCAAGTTTTATCATCATGCAATTTGTAAGCTTGAAAATTTAGCAAGTGTTACATCATGCTTAGAACATTCAAGCTTTCAAGTTGTAGATATGCAAGTTTTACAATGTTCAAGCTAGCAAGTGTTTGAAAAAGAAGGTAAGTTTTGCAACATATAAGCTAGCAATATTTACAACATTTTAGAACATGCAAGCTAGCAGTTTTGAGATGTTCAAGAAAGCAACTCTTGCTTCTTGAAATATGCAAGTTTGTTAGATGTGCACGTTAGCATGTTTTGCTTCTTGAGATAGGCAATATAGCACATTTGCTTGAGATTACAAGATAGTATTTCTTTCTTTTGAGATGAGCAAACTAATAAGTTTTGCCCCTTTTTGCGATATGTTCATTTGCAATTGTTGCTTCTCTTGACTTGTGCAAGCTAGCTATCTCCCCCTTTGTCATTGTCAAAAAGAAGGGTAGAATCTAATGTTGTAATTTTTTTCCCTTTACAATAATTTTTAAAGCATGACAAAGGGAAGAATCCAATCTTATTTGTGCATCATTATATTTTCAAATTAAGATATGTACAATTTCAAAACCATATATTTCATTTTTCATGCATGATACAAATAAATCAATTATCACTATGGGCATATCATACATGATATTCATGATACATTATTTTGGCAACATGATCATAGTTTTTCAAATGATGGTATTTAAATGTCAAAATTTATTACATCTTATTATGCATGATCATTAACTTCTCATTTGTATTTCATGCATAATTTCATTTCATCACATTCAAAATATCAAGAGAATTTTGGTGATGAGATAAAGATTTCATGAATACAAGGAATTTTACATAATAAAATTCAAGTCATAAATTATCAAGATGTCAAGTAGTATATCATGGTTAATTTAAATATATCATTTTTAGTGAATACCAAGAAGAATCATAGCATGAAAGAATCTTGATTCATAGAAAAATTTCATGTATCGAATATCTAGAAATCAAGATGATGATTTATAAAAAATATCACAAGTTATAATCAAGAGAAAAATCATCATTCTAGAGTATTATTTCAGAAAATGATAATTATTAATTTTCACATTATTTCAAAAAATTATAGTGTTGCATACATCATTCCAAAACATTTCAAGCCATGCAATCCATAAATACAAAGAAATCATGTCATCAAGGATAAAACCACTTGAATACCAAAAGACATTATTCATATAGTAAATCTCTTCTTTAAATAAAATACCAAAAAAAAATTGTAGGTGTATAAAGAAGAGATCTTGATTCAAAAAAAAATCTCAAGTAATTCCAAGAAACCAAGATCATGATTTTGATAAAACTCATTCAAATTCAAATCATCAAAATCATCAAAATCTCAACATGTCTTTCAAGAGATTCAAAATGACATAAACAACTTTATTAATCTCTTAGTGAAAAATCGATAAGATAGAGAAAAAGAAATTTTCAAGAAAAATACTTTTCTCTTTTTAGTTGTTTAAATTCATGTTATTTGTTTCATATAAGCATGCTCAAGTTTTTGTGCAAAAAAATATATATCATCAATCGTTTAGGATTGAGAAATAAATTTTGTCATAAAAACCATCATGATCAATAAATCACAAAAATCATCATGCATAACTTTAAAATCTTATGCATAATTTAAATATAAAATCATTAAGCATGATCAAATCATCATTACATTATTTCATCAAGCATGATTTTATAAAGTATTTTTAATTAAAATCAGAAATCAATACGAAAATCAATATGATACACATTATTGTTTCTTTAGACAAAAAAATTGATTTATCTTTTTTATGTGATTGATTTTATATAAGTATGCTCAAATTTTTAATATGAAAGCCATGCAACGTCATTGAAAAGCAATATGGAAATCATCAAAATATACATTCTTGCTTTTCAAGCACATACATAACATTAATCCTACTAGGTGTACAATCATTAGATTTATATCTAACATTTTATTGCATTAACATAAAACATATTATTTTCATTATCATTTTCAAAATTACAAGCATGATCATATTTTTACATTTTCATTTTTAAACATTTAATTTTCAAGAAAATTAATTCAAAACTAAATTACAAAAAAAATGTATCATGAAAAGCATAATGTAATTTCAAAGTAAATTAGGGGGATTTCGATTACCTCATTGTTGAAAGCCGTAGTTTGCCACCTCGCCTTTCTTGATTTTCTTCTTGTCTTCGGAAGAGCTCGATTCATCCCAATTTTTGTTCTTCTTCTTGCGTTCAAAGCAAGTAGTTGCGTTCTTTTTGTTTTTAAATTTTTGTTTCATAATTTTCATTGGAAGTTTAAGTTCACCATCACTTGAGCTTATGCTCGAGTGGTCTTCAAATATTCTATGTCCCAAATCCTTCCTGTTCTTTAGAAGGTGGTTTTGTTCATCATGTTCATCATGTGCATTGTGCACTATTTCATATATCATTAATATACCGATAAGTTCTTCAAGTGGAAAATATTTAAATCTTTTGTTTCTTGTAAAGTTGTTACTTTTGAATCCCAAGTCTTAGAAAGCGATCGTAAAATTTTGTTAACAAGTTCAAAATTAGAAAAGCTTTTACCAAGAGCTTTTAAACCATTGACAATATCCGTAAAATGGGTGTATATGTCAACAATGGTTTCGCTTGGTTTCATGTGAAAAAGTTTAAAATCATGCATTAAATAGTTGATTTTCGAATCCTTTAAAATACTTGTGCCTTCGTGAGTGGTTTCAAAAATATGCCAAATGTCGAAAGCTGTTTCGCAAGTAGAAACCCAATTAAACTCATTTTTGTCTAAGGCGCAAAACAAGGCATTCATAGCCTTTGCATTTAGAGAAAAAGCCTTCTTCTCCAAATCATTCCAATGGTTCATTAGAAGAGAAGACCTTTGAAAACCAAATTCGACAATATGCCACAAATCGAGATTCAATGAAAAAAAGAAAACTCTTATTCCAGTTTTCCAATAAGTGTAGTTTGTCCCATTGAAAACGGAAGGACGAAAGAGAGAGTGACCCTCTTGAAAGCCAAAAAGTGCCATTTCTCTTGGGTGTTAAACCAACTGAGAAATAACGAGGCTCTAATGTCAATTGTTAGGATCAAGAGCACTAAGAGGGGGGGGGGGTGAATTAGTGCAGCGGTAAGATAATGATGGTTTAAAAACTTTCGTACGATAAAATTATTTCTGACATAAAACCGATTTCGAAAACTTAACTTTGAAACACGTTCATAAATGAATCGAAGGCAGTAAGCTATTAAATAGGTTTATAGTAAAGATAAATAGCAGAGAGTAAATGCAAACCAGAGAAGAAGGTAATTTATAGTGGTTCGGTCAATCGTGACCTACATCCACTCCTCCGATTCCTCTTCCGTCGAGGCCACCGGCATCCACTAGAGGTCTTCCTTCAATAGGCAAAGACCAACTCCTTCTTACACCCCTCTTCTTCTTTTACCGGGTTTAGGAGATAACCCTTACAAGCACTCACTCTCCTCTTAAGCTATTCTAACACTTAGACTCAAGGAGGAGGATTCTAAAGAGATTACAATAGAGTTTTCTCACTTTTGAATGCTCTATGCTTGTATTCTTTAACCAGGGATGGGAGGGGTATTTATAGGCTTCAAGTTGATTCAGACTTAGAGCCTAAATCTTTCCCATCCCGGGTTCTCTAGGTACGAGCGGTACCACTGCCTGTGTTGGGCGATACCACCACTTAGTGTCAGTTTGACTGACATTGTCTAGGGCGGTACCACTTCCTGGGGGGCTGTGCTAGGCGGTACCACCGCCTGACACAGTCTCGAAGATTGTACCATGATAGTGAGACTTCTTTGGGCGTTGTTTAGGCCTCTTATTGGGCCCAACACAGTTCTTACATGGGCTTAGCTAGCCCCTAATTAGGTTGGCCCAAATCCAATCCCAATTACGTGCTACCTACGATTCCTAAGACATATTCTAAGCTAAACAAATCCCCATGTCAATTCTTCCGGCGAGCTTCCGACGAACTCTCGACAATGTTTCGGTGGACTCTCGGCAAGCTCCTAGACTTCACAACGATCTTCTTAGCCAGTTCTGTCGAGCTTCTCTGGCAAGCTCCGTGACTTCTCGGTTGGTTCCCGTAGAACTTTCGACGAACGTCCGGACTTCCGACGAACTCTCAAACTCCCAATGTGATCGCGCCCTTGACTCCAGGACTTCATTTTGCTCCATGCCTTGCTATCGTAGTTAATCCCACACATGTAAACCAAACTTCGATCTAGACAATTAATACTAAGCATTAATCAAGTTGTCCGGCATGTCATTGGTCTCTCGACGCTTCGCCCGATTCTTTGGCACATCATCCTCTCATGCGGCTTATTTCCCAATCGGCCAGTTGACTCCACAACTCTAATATTTTTGGTGCAATGTCCACTCTTCTTGGCCCGATACCCGAATCTATGGCCCGAAGCCTTCTGTCGATATGTCGACCGATCCACAGGCCCGACGTCCAATCTTCTGACATGTTTCTCCGGCACAACATGATTTTCCTGCTTTAATTATCTTATCCTGATCAAAGCATCCTGCGTCACTCAAAACAGAGATTAAAACATAAACACATATCGATTGGTTTCATCATCAAAATCTGAGATTCAATAGAAACCAATCGATATATGTTTATGTTTTAATCTATGTAGCTTGCTAGAGAAACTTGTTGGAACTCACCAAGAAGATCGTCATTAAGTCCAGGAGCTTGCCGGGAGTCCACCGGAATATTGCCGAGAGATCATCGGAAGTTCGTCGGAAGCTCGTTAGAAGAATAGACATAGGGACTTGTTTAGCTTAGCAAATGTCTTAGGATTTTGTAGTTAGCACGTAATTGGGCCTGGATTTGGGCCAACCCAATTAGGGGCCAGCTAGGCCTATGTAAGAATAGTGTTAGGCCCAATAAGAGGCCCAAACAGTGCCCAAAGAAGTCTCACCATCGTGGCACAGTCTTTGAGACTGTGTTAGGCGGTGGTACCGCCCAGCACTGCCCCCCTAGGCAGTGGTACTACTAGACTGGGCGATAGTACTGCCCAGGGCAGTTTCAGTGTCAGACTGACATTGGGCGGTGGTACCGCCCAACGCAAACAACAGTATTTCTCATGCCCAGGGAACCCACGATGGGAAAGTTTTAGGCTCCAACTTTGAATCAACTTGAAGCCTATAAATACCCCTCTCATCCCTGATTAAAGTATACAAGCACATATAGTTTAAAAGAGTAGAAACGCTGTAGAAATCAATTGAGAAATCCCTCCTCTAGCTGAAACTTAGATTTCTGTTTATAGAGGAGTGTGTGTGCTTGTAAGGGTTGTCTCCTAAACCCGGTAAAAGGAGAAGATGGGTGTAAAAGGTGGTTGGTCTTCGCTTATTGTAGAAAGATCGATAGTGGATGCCGGTAACCTCGACGGAAGAGGAATCGGAGAGTGGATGTAGGTCGACGATGACTGAACCACTATAAATCTGGTTTGCTTTTCAGTTATGCAATTTACCTTAACTGCCATACTTCATTACTCTACTTGCTTATTGCCTTCAACACTCTTTCGTATGCTTTCTAAGCATATTTTCGAGATCGATTTTTAACGAACGAGAAAATTTCAGAACCGATGTTGTTTTTACTGCTGCACTAATTCACCCCCCCCCCCCCTCTTAATGTCGACCCCGATCCTAACAACTAGTATCAGAGCCTCATTTTGTCATTTAGTTTAACTCCCAAATAGAAATGACTCTTTTTGGCTTTCAAGAGGGTCACTCACTTATTCGTCCTCCCTTTTTTAATGGGATGGACTACACTTATTGGAAAACTCGAATAAGAGTTTTCTTGCTTTCGTTAAATCTCTATTTATGGCACATAGTCAAATTTGGTTTTCAAATGTTTTCTCTTCCAATGAACCATTGGAATGATTTGGAGAAGAAGACGTTTTCTTTAAATGCAAAGGCTACGAATGCCTTGTTTTGTGCTTTAGACAAAACTGAGTTTAATCGGGTTTCTACTTGTGAAACGGCTTTCGATATTTGGCACATTCTTGAAATCACACATGAAGGGACTACAAAGTTAAATATTCAAAAATTAATTTTTTGATGCATGATTTTGAACTTTTTCGAATGAAGCCAAGCGAAACCATTGTTGATATATACACCCGTTTTACGGATGTCGTCAATGGTTTAAAAGCTCTTGGTAAAACTTTTTTGAATTTTGAACTTGTTAGTAAAGTTTTACGTTCACTTTCAAAAAATTGGGACTCTAAAGTAATGGCAATCCAAGAATCAAAGAACTTGAACCACTTTCCCATTGAAGAACTGATTGGGTCTTTAATAACCTATGAAATGACGTGCAATGTATGTGAAGAACTTGAAAACCACCTTCCAAAGAACAGGAAAGATTTGGGACATAGAATAATTGAAGACCACTCAAGCATGATGGTGAACTTGAACTCAAGTGATGGTGAACTTGAACTCATTATGAATTTTAAAAAGTTTATGAAACAAGAATTGAAGAATAAAAATAAACTTAAAAAGAATGAACCTACTTGCTAATAACGCAAGAAGAAGGAAGAACTTTGAGAGGAATCAAGCTCATCCAAAGATAAGGAGCAAACCAACAAAGGCGAGGTGACAAATTACGCCTTAACAGCATTCGACAATGAGGTAATCAAAATGCCTTTAATTTATTTCAAAATTACATGATATTTTTCATGAGTTATTTTTAATTTAATTTATAATTAATTTTTTTGAAAATTACATGTTTAAATAATATAATAAAAATGCTAACAAATTAGGATCATGCTTATCATTCTAGTAATTTTGAAAATAATCATAAAAATTACATGTTTTATGATAAACAAACAAAATGATTTTGATTGAAATTATGAAATCAAGCTTGATAATTTAATGCATAATGATCATGCTTAATGAGTTTATCTTTCGAAACGATGCATGATGATTTTTGAAATTTATGGATTATCAATTTTTATGTTAATTTACATGGCCTTTTCAGTTTTAAACTATGATGTATGTTTTTATACAAAAACTTAAGCATATTGATTTCAAATCATGTTTAATGGTTTTATAATTCATGATGAATCTTGCGATTTACGAATTATCGATTTTTACCATAATGAAAGTGCCTTCTTGATCTTTGTCATAATAAATCTTGCACTTTTGGTTTTAAAAATGATACATATTTTTATTCAGCATAAATGAAATAAAATCATATGAATTGAGATAACTAAAAAGAGGAAAATATTTTTCTTGAAAATTATTTTTCCTCTATCTTATTGATTTTGATGAATCCATTTGTATCATTTTTATGAATCTCTTAGACTTTAAAAATGATTTTGATGATTTAAATTTGAATAAATTTTATCCAAATCATGATCTTGATTCCTTGGTATTTACAAATTAAGATTTATTATGAATCAAGATTTTTCATTAATCGTTCTCCTACGATTCTTGTTGGTATTTTATTTAAAAGGAGATTTAATATATGAATCATGTCTTTTGGTATTTATATGATCTTATCTCTCATGATATGATTTATTTTTGTATAACTCCTTGTATTCATCACCCAATTAATTTTTCTTAATGACATGAAATGAATGTGATGAAATAAAAATATGCATGAAATATGGGATGTAATGTAGTTTGACATTTAGATACCATCATGATTTAAAATGCTATGATTTGTTGCCAAAATGATGTATCATGAATGTTTTAGTATCATGTATGATATGCTCATAATAATGATTGATTTATTTTTCAGTATCGTGCATGAAAAATGAAATATAAGGTTTTGAAATTATGGATGTATTAATTTGAATATATAATGATGCACAAATAAGATTGATACTTACCTTTATCATTCGAAAAGAGGCAAACTTGCTAGCTTGCTAATCTTAAAAAGGAAGCAAAAGTACTATCTTGCCTATCTCAAGATGCAAAACATGCTAACTTGCACTTTGCAATGGAAGCAAAATTGCTAGCTCAAACATTGCAAAGGAAGCAAAAATTGCTAGCTTGCAACTTGCATATTTCAAGAAATAAGTGTTGCTTTTTTGAACATCTCTAATTTGCTAGCTTGCATGATGTAGAAGTTGCTATCTCAAAAGAAGCCAAAGTGCTATCTTGTATGTTGTAAAACTTGCATATCTAAAACTTGATAGTTTACATGTTCTAATATGATATAGCACTTGCTAAATTTTTGCTAGGTTGCGTGATGATAAAACTTGATATTATATTTTTCATGCAACAGATTGAACTTGTATTCCAAACACTTGGATTTCTCCTTTTTGTTGATGACAAAGGGGGAGAAGTATGTTGATGTTATGCATAAGTTTATTATAACATGTTGCTTAGATTTTTGAATCCAAGAGTTTCCATCAATATGCCATATTGATAGGGGGAGTTTGTTTAAAACTCCGGGAGTTTGGTTAAATCTGTCATCGATTGGTTGTCATCATCAAAAAGGGGGTGATTGTTGAATCTCAAATTTTGATGATGAAACCAATCGATATGTGTTTATATTTTAATCCGCATTTTGAGTGATGCGGGAAGCTTCGATCAGAATGAGACAATTAAAGCAGGAAAAATCATGTTGTGCTTGGGGAAAACATGTTAGAATATTGGACGTCGGGTCGGAGGAACGGTTGACGTATCGACAAAAGGCTTCGAGCCATAGATTTGGGCATCGTGCCAAGAAGAGCGGATGTTGAGCCAAGGATATCAGAGTTGTGGAGTCAACTGGCCAATTGGGCAATAGGCCACAAGAGAGGACGATGCGCCGAAGAATCGGACGAAGCGTCGAGAGACCAATGACATGATCGGACAACATAATTAATGCTTAGTATTAATTTTCTAGATCGAAGTATGTTTTACATGTGTAGAATTAACTACGATAGCAAGGCATGAAGCAAAATGAAGTCCCAAAGTCAAGATCGAGTTCACGTTGGAAGTTCGAGAGTTCGTTGGAAGTCCGGATGTTCGTTGGAAATTCTAGAGGAACCAGCCGAGAAGTCTCAGAGCTTGCCAAAGAAACTCATTGGAACTCACTAAAAAGATCATCGTGAAGTCCAGGTGCTTGCCGGGAATCCGTCGGAACATTGCTGAGAGATCGTCGGAAGTTCGCCGGAAGAATAGATATAGGGACTTGTTTAGCTTAGCAAATGTCTTAGAATTTCGTAGTTAGCATGTAATTGGGCTTGGATTCGGGCCAACCCAATTAGGGGCTAGCTAGGCCCATGTAAGAACTGTGTTGGGGCCAATAAGAGGCCCAAACAGTACCCAAAGAAGTCTCACCGTCGTGGCGTAGTCTTCAAGACTGTGTCAGGTGGTGGTACCACCTAGCACTGCCCCCCCAGGCGGTGGTACCACTAGACTGGGTAGTAGTACTGCTAGACTGGGTGGTAGTACCACCCAAGGCAGTGTCAGAGTCAAATTGACACTAGGCGGTGGTACCGCCCAACGTAGTGGTAGTACCGCCCGTGCTCGGAGAACTCGGGATGGGAAAGTTTTAGGCTCTAAATTTGAATCAACTTGAAGCTTATAAATACCCATCTCATCCCTGGTTAAAGTATACAAGCACAGAGAGTTTAAAAGAGAAGAAATGCTGTAGAAATCAATTGAGAAATCCCTCCTCTAGCTGAAACTTAGATTTCTGTTTAGAGAGGAGTGTGTGTGCTTGTAAGGGTTGTCTCCAAAACTCGATAAAAGAAGAAGAGGGGTGTAAAAGGTGGTTGGCCATCACTTATTGAAGGAAGACCGATAGTGGATGCTGGTGACCTCGACGGAAGAGGAATCAGAGAATGGATGTAGGTCGATGATGACCGAACCACTATAAATCTGGTTTACTTTTCAATTGTGCAATTTACTTTAACTGCAAATTGCCATACTTTATTACTCTATTTGCTTACTACCTTTAACACTCTTCCATATGCTTTCTAAGCATATTTTTTAGATTGATTCTTAACGAACGAGAAAATTTCAGAATCAACGTTGTTTTTACCGTTGCACTAATTCACCCCCCCCCCTCTTAGTGCCAACCCCGATCCTAATAGGTTGCACTATCTACAACCGAAGCTGAGTATATTACAGCTAGCACATGTTGTGCACAAGTTTTGTGGATGAAAAACACTTTAGAAGATTATAAGATTCATCTTAAAAATATTCCCATAAAATGTGATTACACAAGTACAATATATTTAACAAAAAATCTCATTCCATACTCTGAACAAAACATATTGATATTAGGCATCACTTTATACGAGATCATGTCAATAATCATAATGTAATCTTAGAGTTTATTGATACGAAACATTAATTAGTCGATATCTTTACAAAACCTTTAAGTGAAGAACAATATGATTTTATTAGAAGAGAATTAGGAATATTAATTTATCCAAATGCATGAATTTGATATATATGTTTTTTGGACTATCTTTGTGAATTTCTTGAATGGAGCTTTTATAAGTTTATGCCATATCAAGTTTATTCCATATCTTTGCTCCATCACTTAATGAATTTTGATACATGGAATTAATTAAAAAATACATCTCTCATGGATTTCACTTTTATGATTTTTTTTTTGAGATAAACACTTGCAAAAATGAAGACTTGATTTCACATGAATATCTTAATCCTTATGAAAATTGAAGCATAATTTAATGAAACTCTTTTATCGATTTCAATTATTTTACAAAGTTGGTTCTTAATGGATTTCCTCCTTTCTTGCCTTCTTCATGTAAAAGTTTTGATGAAAAAAGGGGAGAAGTTGATGAAAGCTATCTCTTTAATGCTTATATCTTTTAATGTTGAGAACTTTTGAATGATACCATGTCATGGGTATAAATTCTTACAAATTGAAATGTGGCATGCATTTTTACCACACTTAGATGAATTTTTACAAATTGAAATATCTCCTTTTTGTTGATGACAAAGGGGGAGAAATAATACCAAAATGTGGTAAATTGATGACAAATGCATGCAATGTATTTCATCATAAATACTTGAAATGTTAGCTTCATAAATTTCTTTCATTATGATAAGATATCTAGAGCTTAACTTGCTATTTTACAATTGATATCTTGCCATAGAATGATGAATTGCTATCTTTGTCATCGTTCATATTTGAAATATCAAACTTGAAAATGGATGTCATGCCTTGATATCATTTTGAGAATGTTAGATCATAATAGGAATCACGATGGATGTATTAATAAGTTTAAATGAACTTAACTTATCAATTTGTTTCTTGAATTCAAAGACCTTGAATTAAAGAATGTTTTTTCTCAAGTATGGCATATAGATAGGGGGAGTTAAGGTTAACTCCGTCATCAATTGATTGTCATCATCAAAAAGGAGGAGATTGTTGAATCTCGAATTTTGATGATGAAGTCAATTGTAATTTGTTTGATCTAATCTATATGTTAAGAAAAGTATGCAGGATTAACTACGATAGCAGTAAGACATAAAGCAAGTGTTGTACCGGAGTCAAAATCGAAATCATGTTGGGAGTTTGAGAGTTTGCCGGAAGTCCAGACATTCGTCAGAAGTTTTGCCGGAACCAACTGAGAAGTCCAGAAGCTTGCCAAAGAAACTCGTCAAAGCTCGCCAAGAAGATTGTCATAAAGTCCGGGAGCTTGCTAGGAGTCCGCTGGAGCATTGCCGAGAGTTCATCGGATGTTCGCCGGAAGTATGCCGGAAGCTCGCTGGAAGAGCAATTGATGCACTGGAACATGAAGTGCTGTAATCATATCTTAATTATCATAGTTAGAGCGTAAATTAAGTTAAGATTGGGAGGTAATCCCACTAACTTAATTAAGGGCCAATTGGGCCCTAAGTTGGGCTAATATGGGTTGGATTCAAGGCCCAACTAGGATGCTGAAAGCCTGGCCGGTGGTGGCACCGCCTAGGAAACAACACCTTGGGAATTCTGGGCTGTGGTACCACCCAGACTGGGTGGTGGTACCGCCACCAGAGTTCAGTCTCCGAGCTCTGTCAAGCGGTCGTATCACCCAGACTAGGTGGTGGTACTGCCCAGTGTCAGGTGTCAGGCAATGGTACCACCCAGACTGGGTGGTGGTACCGCCCCTGTTAGGCGGTGGTATCACCAGAGTTCAGTCTCCGAGCTCTGTCAAGCGGTCGTATCACCCAGACTAGGTGGTGGTACTGCCCAGTGTCAGGTGTCAGGCAATGGTACCACCCAGACTGGGTGGTGGTACCGCCCCTGTTAGGCGGTGGTATCACCAGAGTTCAGTCTCCGAGCTCTGTCAAGCGGTCGTATCACCCAGACTAGGTGGTGGTACTGCCCAGTGTCAGGTGTCAGGCAATGGTACCACCCAGACTGGGTGGTGGTACCGCCCCTGTTAGGCGGTGGTATCACCAGAGTTCAGTCTCCGAGCTCTGTCAAGCGGTCGTATCACCCAGACTAGGTGGTGGTACTGCCCAGTGTCAGGTGTCAGGCAATGGTACCACCCAGACTGGGTGGTGGTACCGCCCCTGTTAGGCGGTGGTATCACCAGAGTTCAGTCTCCGAGCTCTGTCAAGCGGTCGTATCACCCAGACTAGGTGGTGGTACTGCCCAGTGTCAGGTGTCAGGCAATGGTACCACCCAGACTGGGTGGTGGTACCGCCCCTGTTAGGCGGTGGTATCACCAGAGTTCAGTCTCCGAGCTCTGTCAAGCGGTCGTATCACCCAGACTAGGTGGTGGTACTGCCCAGTGTCAGGTGTCAGGCAATGGTACCACCCAGACTGGGTGGTGGTACCGCCCCTGTTAGGCGGTGGTATCACCAGAGTTCAGTCTCCGAGCTCTGTCAAGCGGTCGTATCACCCAGACTAGGTGGTGGTACTGCCCAGTGTCAGGTGTCAGGCAATGGTACCACCCAGACTGGGTGGTGGTACCGCCCCTGTTAGGCGGTGGTATCACCAGAGTTCAGTCTCCGAGCTCTGTCAAGCGGTCGTATCACCCAGACAGACTAGGTGGTGGTAACTGCCCAGCTGTCAGGTGCAGCTAATGGTACCACCCAGTAATGGCAATGGTACCGCCCAGTACCCAGTGAATCTAGGATGAGACATTTTTGGCTCCATTTTTGGAAGCATTAGGGCTTATAAAAATCCTACCCTTTTCTGTATGAAAGGGCATGAAAGGAATTGAGATAATCTTGAGTTATTGGGGTGTAAAAGTGTGTGTAAACAAGTGCTAGAGTCCTCCTCCCTTTCTAAGTTTTGAGATCATTCAAGAGAGGTGTGAGACTTGTAAGGGTTCTCTCCTAAACCCGTGAAAAGGAGAAAGTGCTATAAAAGAGGTGGTTAGTCTTCACCTAATAAAGGAAGGCCTTTAGTGGATGCAGGAGACCTCGTCGGAGGAGGAATCCGAAAGTGGATGTAGGTCACGTTGACCGAACCACTCTAAATCCTGGTTTGTGTTTTGTTTTTCATTTGAGTAATTTACATTACTATAAATCTCCTTAATCCTCTCTTGCACTTTTATGAAAGCTTTCAAGTTCTTAATCTCTCTGAAACGGATTGAATCGAAACCATTTTCGTATAAATCAGTTTTAATCGAAACAAATATTTTTTTGAAATTGTGAAAGTTTTCTACTGCACTAATTCACCTCCCCTCTTAGTGCCACTCTTGATCCTAACAAGGGCTACTTAATAAGGCTTTTGCTTTAAATGAAAAGGCTATGAATGCCTTGTTTTGTGCCTTAGATAAAAACGAGTTTAATCGTGTGTCTATTTATGAAATGACATTTGATATTTGGCACACACTTGAAATGATTCATGAAGGCACTAGTAGAGTGAATGAGTCAAAAATTAATCTCTTAATGCATTCTTATGAGTTGTTTCGAATGAAACCGAGTGAGACTATTGGAGACATGTACACCCGATTTACAGATACCGTCAATGGTCTAAAAGGACTTGGTAAAGTTTTCTCAGATTTTAAACTTGTTAATAAGATTTTAAGATCCCTACCAAAAAATTGGGACCTTAAAGTAATAGTCATTCAAGAGGCCAAAGATCTAAATAATTTTTCTTTTAAAGAACTAATTGGGTCACTAATGACCTACAAAATAACATGTAAAGCTCATGAAGAGCTTAAGGTCACCCTTCCAAAGTACAGGAAGGATATAGCACTGAGAACATAAGAAGACCACTTGAAAGAAAATTCAAATGATGAGGACTTTGATGATGACTTGGCACTCTTAACAAAGAAGTTCAAAAGATTCATAAAAAGAAATAAATTTAAAAATGATACTGAAAATAAATTTGAACCTAAGAAAGAACAAGTGATATATTATGAATGCAAGAAACTAGGATATTTCAAGAGTTAATGTCCCCAAGCAAAGATGAGGCAACCAAAGAAAAAGGCTCTCAAGGCTACATGGAATAACTCAAGTGCTTCTGAAAAAGAGGAGCCAACCAACACCAAGCAAGTTGCTCACTATGCGCTAATGGCAATTAGAGATGATGTAACAAGTTCATTAGACGTAAATTTAACTTTTGATGAGCTTTTAAGTGCTTTTCATGAGCTATTTGATGAATGTAGAATCTTAAGTAAAAAGTACAATTTTTTGAAAAAGGAACATGCTTCTCTTATTAGTGGTTTTAATAAAGTAAAGATTGAGCATGAAAATAGCTTAGCTTCCTACATAAAATGATATGATCTAGAAATACTTTAAAAAGAAAAATTACTACTCAAATAAACCATAAAGAAATTTGAGATTAGTAGCAAGTCCTTGAACATGATCCTTGCTAACAATGGTCACGTTCATAGAAGAGGCAGAATCGGATTTGTGTATAGTTCTCACCAAAATCCAACCACCTTTATTAAAGGCCCTACCTTGCATGTATCACCTCACACCAAATGCAACTTTTGTTGCAAACTTGGACATGTTGTGTGCAAATGTCCATTCAAGAAATATAGTCTATATAAATTGATTTGGGTTCCTAAAAAAATCTTAAATAACTCAATGCAACATGATAAGCTATGTAGATCGATTTTTAAGGAACCCAAAGCCAAATGGGTACTTAAAAATCATCTCTTTTTGTAGAAAAATGTACCATCACAAGCTAGGGGCAAGAGATGGTACCTTGATAGTGGATGCTCAAGGTATATGACCAGAGATCCGTCTCATTTCTCTATGCTTACTAGCCTAGACGAAGGATATGTCACATTCGAAGACAACAATAAGAGTAAAATAATTGGCAAAGGAACCATAAGTAACAAATCCAACCTTCTTATTGAAGATGTATTATTAGTTGATGGTTTAAAGCATAACCTTTTAAGTATTAGTCAATTATATAATAAAGGATATATTGTTATATTTGAATCTAATGCTTGCATTATTGAAAAACCATACAAAAACATATATATGATTGCACTAAAATAAAATAACGTATACACTATTGACATTAATGATCTTTGCAATGAAATGCGATTTTCGGTTTTGAATAACGATGCTTGGCTTCGGTATATGAGATTAGGTCATGCTAGCATTAAACTAGTCTCTCAAATTTTATCTAAAGAACTGGTAAGAGAAATTCCTCATAACAAGTTCGTCAAAGATAATGTGTGTGATGCATGTCAACTAGGAAAACAAATAAAATGTAGCTTCAAACCTAATAACCAAATAAATACCTCTAGACCTTTGCAATTGTCCATATGGACTTGTTTGGACCAATTGCTATATCAAGCCTAGGAGGTAGCAAATATGCATTTATCATTGTGGATGATTTTAGTAGATACACATGGACTTACTTCTTAGCATACAAAAATGATTGCTTTAGGTATTTCTCTAAGTTTTATAAACTTGTTCAAAATTAAAAAGGTTTTATGATTTCATCAATTCGAAGTGATCACGGTGGTGAATTTCAAAACCATGATTTCTAAGAATTTTGTGAATCTAATGGATATAACCACAACTTCTCAACTCCAAGAAATCCTCAACAAAATGGAGTAGTAGAAAGAAAGAACAAAAACTTACAAGAATTGGTTAGAACCATGTTAAATAAACATAGCTTACCCAAATATTTTTGTGCCGAAGTCGTAAATACGGCATGCTATATCATGAATAGGGTTCTAGTAAGACCATTACTTTCCAAAACTCCTTATGAGTTGTGGAACAACGAAAAACCCAATGTTTCATATTTTAAAGTTTTCGGATGTAAATGCTTTATATTGAATGAAAAATATACCTTAGGAAAGTTTGATGCAAAATCCAATGAAGAATTTTTTCTTGGTTATTCTTCCATTTCTAAAGCTTTTTATATCTTTAACAAAAGAACTTTGATTATAGAAGAATCAATTCATGTGATTTTTAATGAAAATTTTGAAATTAAGAAAAATAATTTTGATGATGATCTTAAATTTGATACTTTGAACTTGAATGAATCCCTTTCTCCTTCTAGCAACTTAGATATATCTTCTTTTAAACTATCTTTACCGAAGGAATGAAATTATATAGATGCTCATCCTAAGGAACTAATAATAGGAGACACATTTAAAGGGGTTCAAACTCGTTCCTCTCTTAAGAATTTTTATGTAAACACCGCTTTTCTCTCCCAAATTGAACCTAAATGTATTGACAAGGCCTTGAGATGATTCATGGGTCATTACAATGCAAGAGGAGTTGAATCAATTTGAAAGAAATGAGGTATGGAAGATTGTTCCTAGGCCAAATGACCATTTAATTATTGGTACTAAATGGGTCTTTAGAAACAAGCAAGATGAATTTGGTATCGTAGTTCAAAACAAGGCTAGATTAGTGGCCAAAGGTTTCAACCAAGAAGAAGATATTAATTATGAAGAAACCTTCACTCCTGTGGCTCGATTAGAAGCCATAAGGATGCTCCTTATCTATGCTAGCAGTAATAATTTTAAGTTATTTCAAATGGATGTTAAAAGTACTTTTCTTAATGGCTTAATTTTCGAAGAAGTTTCTGTTAAACAACCTCCCAGATTTGAGAATGATAATCTCCCTAATCATGTGTTTAAATTGACTAAAGCTCTCTATGGATTAAAACAAGCCCTAAGAGCTTGGTATGAGAGACTTAGCTCACTTCTTATCGAAAATAATTTCTCTAAAGGCAAGGTCAATACTATATTGTTTATCAAAAAATTTGAAAATAATTTTCTTATTATTCAAATTTATGTTAATGATATTATTTTCAGTTCCATGAATGAATCTCTATGTGAATCATTTGCTAAAAGTATGAATCTTCAATTTGAAATGAGTTTAATGGGAGAATTAACTTTCTTTTTAGGATTAAAAATCAAACAACTAAGTAATGACTTTTTTCTTAGTCAAACAAAATATGCTTTAGATTTGCTAAAAAGGTTTAATATGGATAGCTCAAAAGCTATCAATACTCCCATGAGTACCTCCACTAAGTTAGAAATTGATGAAAGTGGAGAAATCTTTGATCAAAAAGCTTATAGGGGTATGATAGGAAGTTTACTATACCTCACCGTAACTAGATCGGATATCATGTTTAGTGTAGGTCTTTGTGCTAGGTTTCAATCTAATCCTAAGATATCTTATCTTAAAGTAGTTAAGAGAATTCTTATATATCTTAAAGGTTCCACTAATCTAGGATTATGGTATCCAAAATCTGAGAACTTTGAACTAATTGCATATCCTGATGCGGATTTTGCTAAATGTAGATTAGATAGAAAAAGTACATCTGGAACATGTAAATTTTTAGGACACACACTTGTTTCTTAGTCTTCGAAGAAACAAAACTCGGTTGCACTCTCTACAACCGAAGCTGAGTATATTGTAGCTAGTGCATATTATGCACAAGTTGTGTAGATGAAAAACACTTTAGAGGATTATAAGATTCATCTTAAAATATTCCCATAAAACGTGATAATACCAATGCAATATGTTTAATAAAAAATCTCATTCAACACTCTTAGAGTTTATTGATACAAAACATTAATTAATCGATATCTTTACAAAACCTTTAAGTCAAGAAGAGAATTAGGAATGTTAATTAGTCAAAATGCATGAATTTGATGTATATCTTTTTTTGGATGTAGATTAGATAGAAAAAACACATCCGGAATATGTCAATCTTTAGGACATGCACTTGTTTCTTGGTCTTCCAAGAAACAAAATTTGGTTGCACTATATATAACTGAAGCCGAGTACATTACAGCTAGTGCATGTTGTGCATAAGTTGTGTTGATAAAAAACACTTTAAAGGATTATAAGATTCGTCTTAAAATCATTCCCATAAAATGTGATAACATAAGTGCAATATATTTAACAAAAAATCTCATTCAATATTCTAGAACTAAACATATTGATATTAGGCATCACTTTATACAAGATCATGTTAATAATCATGATATAATCTTAGAGTTTATTGATATGAAACATCAATTAGCTGATATTTTTACAAAGCCTTTAAGTGAAGAACAATTTGATTTTATTAGAAGAGAATTAGGAATGTTAATTTGTCCGAATACATGAATTTGTTAAATTTCGTTTTCGAACTTTCTTGATTCTTTGATCACTCACTTAAATCATAATCTTATAGAATGCACAATGAGCCATATGCATTTTCCCATACGAGTTTAATATGATGTTTGAGTACAAATCTCCTCCTCGTATGTTGCAAATTTTACATGATAAGGTTGTGTGCTTCACTTAGATGTTGAAATTCTGTGCTTTGATGCTGAAAATTTCTATGATGTTGTGATGATGAGCATGTTATCATACAATGATGCAATATCATATTTACTTTGATGTTGAAAATTTCTATGATGATTATGATCTCTATTATTGATAAGTTTTAATCATACATGATGCAATGTCGGATTCTTAACTTTTGAGTGCTACAAGCACTAATGATATTATCTCATGCAAGTAATGATGACAGGCTATGACGAAACATTTTATAAATGCATGAAGTGTCTATACATTTAAATATCTTGATGTTTGATACATAGAAGTCATTAGCAAATGCATCTCTCACGGATTTTATTCTTTTGAATATTTAATGAGAAATGGATTTGATGTAATGCTCTTCTCACTATGGAGTTTTATTCATTAATTTCTCCTTCATATGATACTCCTCTCCCATGAATTCTTTCTTATTCTTATCATGAAAAATGAAGGAATTCCAATGGATATCTTAATCCTTCAAAGATGTGTTTTTGTGTGTGATAATTAGTTGCAAGATTAGGGATTTGATTTCATATGGATATCTTGATCCTTTTCATGAATCCCTTCTATTAGTCAAAATAAAAGCATGTTTTAACGAAAACTTATTTATCATTTTGATTTAAATCATTTCACAAATTTAGTTCTTAATGGATTCCCTCCTTACCTTCTTTCCTCTTCTTCATGCAAAATATAATGACAAAGGGGGTGAAGTTGTTGGAATCTATTGCTTTAATGTTGATAACATTTAATGATGAGAACTTTTGAGTGTGAAACTTGCTTTATTTTATTTACCACACTTGCATTGTTGATTTGTTCTCCTTTTTGTTGATGACAAAGGGGGAGAAATAATACCAAAATGTGATAAATTGATGACAAATGTATGCAATGTATTTCATCATATATACTTGAAATGTTTGCTTGACAAATTTCTTTCATTATGATAAGATATCTAGAGTTTAACTTACTATTTTGTAATTGATATCTTACTATAGAATGATGAATTGCTATCTTTGTCATCTTTCATATTTGAAATATCATACTTGAAAATGGATGTCATGCCTTGACATCATTTTGAGAAATACATAGCATCGTATTTTGAGAATGGTATATCATGATAGGAATCATGATGTGCATGTTGATAAGTTTAATTAACTTATCTTATCGATTTATTTCTTGAATTCAAAAGCCTTGAATTCAAGAATGTCTTTTCTCAAGTATAGCATATAGATAGGGGGAGTTAAGGTTAACTCCGTTATCAATTGATTATCATCATAAAAAAGGGAAAGATTATTGAATCTCAGATTTTGATGATGAAGTCAATTGTAATTTATTTTATCTAATCTATATGCTGAGAAAAGTGTACAAGATTAACTACGATAGTAGTAAGACATAAAGTAGGTGTTGTCCCGGAGTCAAGATCGAGATCTCATTGAGAGTTCGAGAGTTCGTCGGAAGTCTGAACGTTCGTTGGAGGTTCTGCCGGAACCAACCAAAAAGTCTAGGAGCTTACCAAAGAAGCTCATCGGAACTCACCAAGAAGATTGTTGTAAAGTCCAGGAGCTTGCTGGGAGTCCGTCGGAACATTACTGAGAGTTTGTCGGATGTTCGCCAGAAGTACGCCGGAAGCTCGTTGAAAGAGCAATTAACGTACTAGAACAAGATGCATTATAATTATGTCTTAATTATCATAGTTAGAGTGTAAATTAAGTTAGGATTGGGAGATAATCCCATTAACATAATTTGGGGCCAACTAGGCCCTTAATAGGATTGAATTCGGCCAAATTGAGCACCCAATTCAGCTCTTGAAAACATGGCCAGCGGTGGCACCGCTTGGGAAACAAAACCCCAGGATATCTGGGTGGTGGTACTGCTTAGACTAGGCAGTGGTACCACCGGTAGTAATGCTGCTAGTAGTGGTATCACCCCTGTCCAATGGTAGTACCGTCTATTGTCAGATCAGCGGTGGTAGTACCACCCAATAATGGTGGTGGTACCGCCAATACCCCATATTCTAGGGATGTGATACTTTTTAGCTCCCATTTTGAAGCCATTGGGCCTTATAAAAACCCCATCCTTTTCTGCATGAAAGGGCACGAAAGTATTGGCTTAATCTTGAATTCTTGAGTCATAAAAGTATTGTAAAAGTTAGAGTTCTCCTCTTTTATCTCTTAGCCTTGTAACTATCCAAGAAAGAGGAGTGAGACTTGTAAGGGTTATCTCCTAAACCTGGGAAAAGGAGAAAGTGCTGTAAAGAGATGTTCGGTCTTCACCTATTAAAGGAAGGCCTTTAGTGGACACCGGTGATCTCGTCGGAAGAGGAATCTGAAAGTGGATGTAGGTTACATTGATCGAATCACTCTAAATTCTAGTTTGCTTTTCATTTATGCAAAATTACTTTACTACAAACCTCCTTAATCTTCTCTTGCAATTTTACAAAAGCTTTTGAGTTCAACTTCTCTCCAAAATAGATTGAATCGAAACCATTTTTGTCGGAATCAATTTTAAACGAAATGAATAATTTTATGAAATTATGAAAGTTTTCCGCAGCACTAATTCACCCCCCCTCTTAGTGTTGCTCCTGATCCTAACAATCGATTCATTGACGCTTCATCTGATTCTTTGGCGCATCGTCCTCTCTTGCGGCCTATTGCCTAATTGACTAGTTGACCTCTACAACTCCGATATCCTTAGCACAATATTCGCTCTTCTTGGCCCGATGCTCGAAACCATGGCCCGAAGCCTTCTGTCGATACATCGACTGATCCTTCGGTGTGATGTCCAATCTTCTGATTTTTTTCTCTAGCCCAACATGATTCTTCCTGCTTCAATTGTCCCTCCTTGATCGAAGCTTCCTGCGTCACTCAAAATGCATATCAAATCATAAACACTATCAATTGGTTTCATCATCAAAATCCAAGATTCAATAATCTCCCCCTTTTTGGTGATGATAACCAATTGATTATAGAGTTGAAATAAACTCCCAGAGTTTAACCAAACAACTCCCCCTATCAATATGCCATATTGATGGAACTCTTGGATTCAAAAATCCAAGTAACATGTTATCATAAACTTATGCATAACATCATAATTCTCCCCCTTTGTCATCAACAAAAAAGAGAAGTCCAACTATCAAGTTTTTAGGACATACAAGTTCAACTCATTGCATAATAAACATAATCTTTAGTTTTATCATCATCCAAGCTAGCAAAAATTTTGAGTTTTGCAAGTTTGTAAATTTTGCTAGATGTGCATGTTTAGCATGTTTTACTTTTCTTAAGGTAGCAACTTTTTGCTTCTCTTTAGATTACAAGCTAGCAATTCTAGCAAGTTTTACATTATGCAAGCTAGCAATTTTTACGATATGCAAGTTAACAAATTTGCTTTTCTTTGCAATGTGCAAGATAGCATATTTTTGCATCTTCTTGAAATATACAAGCTAGCAAACTTAGTGATGTTCAAGATAGCAAGTTCTTTCTTCTCTTTTGAGAAGTGCAAGCTAGCAATTTTGCTTCCTTGCAAGTTTTTCTCCTTGTAATTTGTAAGCTAGCAAATTAGCAAGTGTTACATCATGCAAACTTAGCAAGTTTTTCATATATGAAAGTTGACAAAATTTTTACATCTTTTGAGATGAGCAAGCTAGCAAGTTTTTCTTTCTTTTGCAATGTGCAAGTTTTCAAATTTTACATCTTGAGCTACCCCTTTGTCATTGTCAAAAAGAAGGGAATAAAAATACAATGATGCAAATCATTTCCCTTTACATCCATTTTCAAATTATGACAAAGATAGTGTCACTCTTATTTCAATATGTTTGTGCATCATTATAGTTTCAAATTAAAACATGTATAATTTCAAAGCCTTATATTTCATCCTTACTTCATGCATGATACTAAACATAAATCAATCATCACTATGGGCATATCATACATGATACACAAACATTCATGATACCAAACATTAAATCAACATTTTTAATCAATTATCACTTCATGATTGTTGGTACCAAACATTCAAATTCAAATGATCAAAATTATCAAAATCACTTACAAGAGATTCAAAATAAAATAAATAAATTTATCGATCTCTTAAAATGCTAGTGATTTCTTTTCTCCCCTTTTGTCATTGTAAATAAGAAAGAAGAAAAGAAGAACATAATAGTGTAAATGTTCAAGTCATCACAAAAAATAATACAAAAGGGTCATAGGAAAATCATGACATGAAAAATATTAATATCAAATCATGAATGCCACAAGACATGATTACTTTAAACAATTCTCTTCTTTTAAAAGGAAACATAAGAGTTCAAATAATATCTTCATTCATGCACCAGAAATCTCAAGTTATAAATATTGAGAAATCAAGATAAAAATCATGGTTAGATGAAACTCTTCCAAATTCAAATAAACAAATAATCAAAATCACTTTCAAGAGATTCAAGATGGCATAAATAACTTCATCAATCTCTTAGTGAAAAATTGATAAGATAGAGAAAAAAAATATTCATGAAAAATGTTTTCATCTTTTTAGTTATTTCAATTTATATGATTGATTTCATATGCTCAAGTTTTTCATACAAAAACCACACATCATGTTTAAAACCGTAAAGCAACTTTCATTATGATGGATCAACCATCATGCATAATTTCAAAATATAAAATCATCTGTCCGCGGGTTCAGCACTAGCAGGCGCCGCCCTTGTGTGCGGGCACTGTGCCTGCGCGCATGTGGCCACCTTGCCTAGAGCCCTGCTTACCGGCTTCGCTGCAAGCAGCGCATGCAGGTGCTGTGCCCGCGCGCATGTGGCCACCTTGCCTAGAGCCCTGCCTATCGGCTCCGCTGTAGGTAGCGCCCACGGGTGGGGCACTTGCGGGCTGCCAGCCCCACCGGTCGCAAGCCTGCTGCAAGCAGGCTGCCGGTCGATTGCTATAGGCATAGCCCTTGTGCTGCCTACCTATGGCTGCACTGCATGCTGCTACATGCACGTAGATCGAGGGTAGCAACTATTGCTGCCCTTTCTCGCTTTTGTGTCAATGATTTTGATGTTTAAAGTTTCTCCAGAACACAACACATGCAATTTAAAACCAATCTATCGCACGAACAACCTGGCTTTGATACCACTGTTGGGAAATCTTAGGGGCGACATCATGTACGCAATGGAAGAATAAGAAAACAAAATCCCATATTCCCAAAGAGATGATCATCAGCGTGCGAAGATTAGTGCACAAAAAATCCGCGAAACAAACTGCGTATATAATATATTATGTTATTTAGAGAGATCGTATATCCCTAAATCCTTGCAGATATCTAGGAGAGGGTGAAGTAGGTCAAGTATTCTCCTCTCTAGTAGTGATCCACACAGCAGGGTTGCGACAAGGCTCCTCAAAACTCTAGGCTTACTCTGAGCTAGAGAGGGGGAGGAGAATAGGAGAGGCAAGCAAAGGCTCTAGCCTATGAACCATTGAATCCCTCCTATTTATAGAGGTCCTCTGTCAAACCCTAATGGATCCTCCCCTATTGGGTATTGGATCTGCATCCAATTACCTAAGCCTCTTAGATTAGTGGATCTCTATCCAATAATCTCTCATAGGCTTTTATTGGATCTCATCCATAGGATCCAATAATTCAGGGGCTTATTGGATATCCAATAAGATAGGGGCTCCAACAGATATCTTATATCCGAACCTCTACCCTCTAGGCCTAATATCGAGCTGGTCGTGAGTCATAGCTATCAAAACTCCTTATTGCTCAGTGAATTATTATCTCCAAAATAATTCACTCGACTCATCGACTACGGACGTATTAGGCCACTATGCCGTAGTCCCCAAACGATATAGGAGAATCTAATCCATTGGACTTGTCTGTCCTTAGTTATCATATATTTATAATCCCTCATCCATCTAATATCCTAGAGATTGTATACCAGGCATGGTGCTGTCAGACCTATACAATTTCTACTCGAGTCTCACTCTAATCGGATTCTCCCGGAGAACTCTTTCTCTCTCAATCCGAATGACCCTGGCCAGGGATTTGTCTGAGCAAGAACATATGGGAAATTCCTCTCATGATGTCAAGAGTGGATGATCCTCTATTAACACTCAATAGCATTCGTAAGGTCGACTACTACTCCTAATGACCAATTGTACTAGATCTAGGACATCTAAACCTATAAGTCCAGTATTAAAGAATGGAGCACTCATATAGGACATCCTTAGTATCTCATGTCTAAGGACCGGATACACCACTAGGATTACGGAATCGTTGTCTAACAATAAGGCATCATCAACCATCCAGCATTCCATAAGCGGATCAATTAGTGAACTCATTCTCCAATGAGCGCCTATACTGTATCCCTAGTGTCCCCACACGAGCAGATATGAGACCAACTACATCCATCATATGGATGGGTATACAGCACACTAGTTTGTCCGATTATTTTGATGTCCCTCTCAAGTAACCTATGACCGGGATTATTTAGAATCTGTGTTTAATGGTGAATCGATCTCATTATCATGATCTTATCATGATCCGATTTCTATTGCATAGATCCAAGGACATCACAATATATACATGCATATGTGCAATAGTCAATATAAAGTGATAAATGCCAAAATATAATAAGCAAAAAGATTATGTGTTAAGTCACACGTGTTAGGATCGGAGCGGCACTAAGAGGGGGGGGGGTGAATTAGTGCAGCGGATTAAAACGTCGGTTTTGGAAAATCTTTCGTACGATAAAAACCGAACTCGAAAGTGCTTAACTTGAAAGCGTGTTTGTAAAGGTGTGCAGCAAAAGTAATGAGGAAGTAAAGCACGTATGAAGGTTTGTAGTAAGGTAAATAGCAATAAGTGAATGCAAACCAGAGAACACGCCAATTTTAAAGTGGTTCAGTCAAAATGACCTACATCCACTTGCGAAGCCTTCTTCGATGAGGCTCCCAACTTCCACTAGCAAATCACTTTGAAGGGGAAGGACAAATACCCCTCTTACAACCTTTTACAAGTGGTTCACACTCTTACAAATTTTCAACGGGAAAGAAGGAAGCGAACACTCAAGCAATTGAAAACAAGACTTACTAAAGACTTTACTGAGGCTTTTATATTAATCTATTGCTTCTCAAAAGTTGTATTCTCTGCTGAGAATTGAGGAGTATTTATAGGCCCCAAGAGAATTCAAATTTGGGCTCCAAATTTTGAATTATCTTAGGTTTATGAGGCTGGCGGTGCTACCGCCTGTCAATGTCATACTAACCAATGACTCGCGGTGCCACCGCCGGAATTCTCAGGTTCTGGGCGGTGCCACCGCTCAAACTCTCGGGTGCTGGGCGATGCCACCGCCCTGTCCGGTGGTACCACCGCTTGATACTTCAGGCTCTGGGCGGTGCCACCGCCTACACTATTTCAGCTCACTGGTTAGGCTCCAAACTTGGCCCAAACCAGTCCAAACTCGGGCCCAATTGGCCCCTAACTGGGTTATAGGATTAACCCTTAATCCTAACCCTAATTATATGCAAACTACACAATTAAAAACATAGTCCTAAGCAAGTTTTTAACCGATAATGTCGAGTTTCCTTCCGGCAAGCTTTTCGGCGATCTTCCGACGGACTTCCGATACATCCTCGTATTTCTTCCGGCGGACTCCCAGTAGGCTCCCAATTTTGTGACGAGTTTAGCGAGTAGCCGAGCCTTCTCGGTGATCTCCACGAACCTCCGACGATCTCTTCGGCAGACTTCCGAAAACTCCGACAAGTCCCCGATTTCTTCTCGGTTGGCTTCGGCAACATCTCCGACGAATCTTCGGACTCTCAAATACCCATCAAACTTGACTTTAGTATCCTTGCTTTATGTTTTTAGGCTATCATAGTTAATCCTGCATACTTAACTAAATAATATGGATTAGATCAATTAACCCATCAATTGATTTCATCATCAAAATTTGAGATTCAACAACATGTGCCATCACTCACGTGATTGGCTTGTTGGGCACCTATAACTAGCACAATTATGATAATTAAGATATTTAACAAAGTATTCTAGTTTCGGTATGTCAATTGTTCTTCCGGCGAGCTTCTGGCGATCTTTTGGCGAACTTCCGACAATCTCCCAGTAATGTTCCGGCGGACTTCCGGTAAGCTCTTGGACTTCATGAAGATCTTCTTGGTGAATTCTGATGAGCTTCTTTGGTAAGCTCCGGGACTTCTCGGTTGGTTTCGATAGAACTTTCAATGAATGTCCGGACATCCGATGAACTCTCGAACTCCCAACGAGATCTTGATCTTGACTCTAGCACAACATTTGCTTTATGTCTTACTACTATCGTAGTTAATCCTATATACTTTTCTCAATATATAGATTAGATCAAACAATTTACCAATTGATTTCATCATCAAAATCCGAGATTCAACAAAGGGGAGAATACATCTTTCTTGAAAATATCTCAAGAAAAGAAACTTGCTTGCTTGCGAAGAAAGGCAAAACTTGTAAGCTTGCACATCTCAAATGAGAAAGTCTTGCTAGCTTGCGCATTACAAAAAATAGCAAAAAGGTAATAGCTTGCACATTGTAAAGAGAAGCAAAAGGTTGCTATCTCAAGAGAAGCAAAAACTTTGCTAAACTTCACATTCTCAAAAAACTTGCTCACTTGCGCATTGTAAAGGAAGCAAAAATTACTAGCTCGAACATTGCAAAGGAAGGAATAAATTGCTAGTTTGCACTTCTCAAAAGAGAAGAAAGAACTTACTAGCTTGTATATTCTAAAGTGATGAAAAATTTACTAAATAGCTAAGCTTACATATCTCTAAAACTTGATAGTTGCACTTCTCCTTTTTGTTGATGACAAAGGAGGAGAAATTATTATGATCTATTGAAATTTTGATTATACATGATTTTATGATGACATATTACTTGGATTCATATTTTATGTTTGAATTTATGTTTCTATTAATATGGCATATTGATAGGGGGAGTTTGGTTTAAATTCCGTCATCAATTGGTTGTCATCATCAAAAAGTGGGAGATTATTGAATCTCGTATTTTGATGATGAAATCAATTAATGAGTTTATGATCTAATCTGCATTTTGAGTGATGCAGGACTAACTTTGATAAGAAAAGGTAAATCAATTAAAGCAAGAGGAATCAAACGTTGGGCTAGAGTGGAACATATCAAAAGATTGGACATTGGGCCGAAGGATCGATCGACGTATCGGTAGAAGGCTTCATGCCATGTGTTCAAGTATCAGGCTGAAGGATCGGATATTGCGTTAAGGAGATAGGAAGTTGTGAGAGTTAACATGCTAATTGGGCAATATGCCAAAGGAGAGAACGATGTACCGAAGGATCGGACGAAGTGTCGAATGAACCAATGACATACCACACAACATAGGATTCATGCTTATAATTGTGTATCTGGATCGAGTTAGTTTAGGACTAATTGAGTCAATTTTGGGATAAAACAATGTCAACCCAAATAGGGGCTAATTAGGCCTGAATCAGGGCTAAATTGGGCCTGTTGTTTGGCCCATTCAGCATCTTGTAGCAAGGATTAGCAGTGGTACCGCCGAGACACAGTCTTCAAGACTATGTCAAGTGGTGGTACCACCAGATTGGATGGTGGTACCACCTAGTGTTAGAGAGTACTAGCGGTTGTATCACTTAGTGTCAGTGCTGTAAGCGGTAGTACCGCCTATCATAAGTGGTGGTACTGCCAGGACTCGATAAACCCGAGATGAGACCTTTTATGGCTTTATTTTTAAGTTATTTGGGGTCTATAAATACCCCAGATATTTTTGCTTGGCAAAGCAAGAATTGAATAGAAAGAGGAAAAATATTCTTGAGAAAGAAAGGTTGTAATCTCTCTTGAAATATAGGGTCACTTCTTCCTAGTATTTAGAAGTTCTACTAAAGGGAGAAGTGAGGTCTAAGAAAGAGAGATTGTAATAGTTCTCTCTTGAGCCTATGAAAAGGAGAAAGAGTTATAAGGGTTGTTGATCTTTGCTTGTTGAAAGAAGATCGGTAGTGGAAGCCGATGGCCTCGAGTGAAGAGGAATTGGGAATGGATGTACGTTACAACGACCAAACCACTATAAAACTCAGTTTGCATTTCTTTTATACTTTTCGTTTATATTGCAAATTGATTTACTTGCTTATTACTTTTATTAAATCTCAGATTTTGATGATGAAACCAATTGATAGAGTTTATGATCTAATCTGCATTTTGAGTGACGCAGGACTAGCTTCGATCATAAAGAGGTAATTAAAGCAAGAAGAATCAATATTGGGCTAAAGTGGAATATATCAAGAGATTAGACATCGGGCTAGAGGATTGATCGACGTTTTGGTAGAAAGCTTTATGCCATGAGTTTCGACATAGGGCCAAGAAGATTGGATATTATGCCAAGGAGATTGAATGTTATTGGAAGACAACATGCTGATTAGGCAATATGTCGAAGGAGAGGATGATGCATCGAAGGGTCAAACAAAGCATCGGATGAACCAATAACATGTCGGACAGCATATGATTAATGCTTAGTAATAATTGTCTAGATCAAAGTAGTTTTAGTTCTAATTGGGTTGGTTTAGAATATAATTAGGCCAATTCATTTAGGGGCCAATTAGGCCCAAATTGAAGTTATTTTGGGCCAAGTGGAATGCCCATTTAGTGACCCAAAAGTTGAGTCAAGCAATAGTACCATAACAGGTTCAGTCTCCAAGACACAATCTCTGAAACTATGTCAAGCGATGGAACCACCAGATTGGGTGGTGGTACCACCTAATGTCAAGCGGTGGTACCACCTAATGTCAAGTGTAGTACCGCCTAAACATAGTCTCCTAGATTATGTTAGGTAGTGGTACTGCTAGACTAGGTGATGGTATTGCCCAATATTAGAGAGTACTGGCGGTGGTATCGTCCAATGTTAGTACTGCAAGCTATAATACCACCCAACACAAGCGGTGGTAACACTAAGATCTGGGAAACCCGGGATGAGATATTTTTTTACCTCAAATTTGAAGTCATTTGGAATCTATAAATACCCCAACTATTCCTACATGGAGATACAAGAATTGAGAAGAAAGGGAAAAAATATTATTGAGAAAGAAAGGTTGTAATCTCTCTTAAAGTGTAGGGCCACTTCTTCCTAGCATTTAGAAGTTCCTCTAAAGGAAAAAGTGAGGTCTAAGAAAGAGAGGTTGTAAAGGTTCTCTCCTGAACCTATAAAAAGGAGAAAGAGTTGTAAGGGTAGTTAATCTTCGCATACTGAAAGAAGATTGGTAGTGGAAGCCGGTGGCTTCGAGTGAAGAGGAATCGGGAGTGGATCTAGGTCACGACAACTGAACTACTATAAAATTGGTGTGCCTCCCTTTCTCTACTTGTTTACTTATTTTATAACTACTTTACCTTCTTATTAGTATTCTTACAAACATTTTAAGTTTTAACGTCTTTCCAATACGATTTCATCGAATGAATTTTTTAAAACGTTAAGGTTTTACGAAAACACTAATTCACCCCCCAACCCCCCCCCCACCCCCCCCCACCCCCCCCCACCCCCCCCCCCCCCCCCCCCCCCCCCCCCACCCCCCCCCACCCCCCCCCACCCCCCCCCACCCCCCCCCACCCCCCCCCACCCCCCCCCACCCCCCCCCACCCCCCCCCACCCCCCCCCACCCCCCCCCACCCCCCCCCACCCCCCCCCACCCCCCCCCACCCCCCCCCACCCCCCCCCACCCCCCCCCACCCCCCCCCACCCCCCCCCCCCCCCCCCCCACCCCCCCCCACCCCCCCCCACCCCCCCCCACCCCCCCCCCCCCCCCCCCACCCCCCCCCACCCCCCCCCACCCCCCCCCACCCCCCCCCACCCCCCCCCACCCCCCCCCACCCCCCCCCACCCCCCCCCACCCCCCCCCACCCCCCCCCACCCCCCCCCACCCCCCCCCACCCCCCCCCACCCCCCCCCCCCCCCCCCCCCCCCCCCCCCCCCCCCCACCCCCCCCCACCCCCCCCCACCCCCCCCCACCCCACCCCCCCCACCCCCCCCCACCCGCCCTCCTCTTAGTGCTAACTTAGTCTTAACATTTGGTATCAGAGCTAGGTTTTTCTCATTTGGTTTAACACCTAAGAGAAATGACTTTTTTCGGCTTTCAAGTGGGTCTTTCTATCACTCATCCTCTATGTTTATTGGGATAGACTACACTTATTGAAAAATTCGGATGAGAGTTTTCTTACTTTCTTTGAACTTTAATTTATGGAATATCATTGAACTTGGTTTTCAAACCCCCTCTAAACCTTTAGATGAATAGAATGACTTTGAAAAAAAATTATTTTTTAAAATACGAAAGCTATGAATGCTTTGTTTTGCACTTTGGATAAAAAGGAGTTTAATCGTATTTCGACTTGTGAAACTGCATGTTATATTTGGCACACTCTTGAAGTTACACACGAAGACATAAGTAGGGTTAAAGATTCTCAAGTTAATTTTTTGATGCATGATTTTAAATTGTTTCGTATGAAACCAAGCGAAACCATTGGAGATATGTACACCCATTTTATGGATGTCGTTAATGTTTTAAAAGTACTTGGTAAAAGTTTTTCAAATTTTGAACTTGTAAATAAAATACTAAGATTCCTTCCACAAAGTTGGGATCCAAAAGTGACTGCAATACAAGAGGCAAAATACTTAAATAAGTTTTCACTTGAAGAACTTATCGGGTCTTTGATGACCTAAGAAATGACTTATATAGCACATGATGAACTTGAGAACAACCTTCCAAAGAACATGAAGGATTTTGCACTAAGAACAAAAAAAGACCACTCAAGCGAAAGCTCAAGTGATGATGACCTTGAACTCTTAATAACAAAGGTTAAAAAGTTCATAAAATAAGAATAAAAAAATAAAAAGAAACTTAAAAAGAAGAGGTTGCCAAATAAGAAGAAGACACTTAAGGTGACTTGCGATGAATCGAGTACATCCGAAAATGATGAGCAAACCAACAAAGATAAAGTAGCGAACTATGCCTTGGTGGCTTTCAACAATGAGGTAAGTGACTCGGTCAAAACTCCTTTACCTTAATATGAAATTACTTGATACTTTTCATGAGTTATTTTTAAATTAGTTAGTAAAAAATTAAAAATTATATAAAAAAATCATGCTTCTTTTTCTAGTGAATTAAAAAAAATGATCATGATAATTGCATGTTTTATGATAATAGAACAAAATGTTAGATTTAAATCTAATGCTTGTACACCTAATCAGATTAATCCTATATATGTTTTAAGAAGCAATAATGTGTATCATTATGATTTTTATATTACTTTTTGATTTTAAAATATGATACATGCATTGATTTGGCGTAAAAAAATTAGGCATGCTTGTATGAAATAAATCACATAAGTTGAAATAACTAAAAAGGGAATGCATTTTAAAAATTTCTCTCTCTATCTTATCAATTTTTCAATAAAAAATTGATAAATCTATTTATATCATTTTGAATCTCTTGAAAGTGATTTTGATGATTTGAATTTGAATGAGTTTTATCCTAATCATGATCTTGATTTTTCGATATTTGATACTTGAGATTTTTTTTAAATCAAGATCTCTTACCCTTTATTCTCATATGATTCTTGCATTTTATTTAAAAGGAGATTTTCTATATGAATCATGAGATTTCTTATACATGAATCTACCATTCTATTCTCCCATGCTTCTTTTTGCCTTTTACTAAAGAGGAAAATTATCCATATGAATCATGGTTTTTCTTAATTTCTCAGAATCTTAACTTAAGAATTTATTTTATGAAACATGATCTTGATGACTTGAAAATTCTTATGCATGAATCTAGATCATTTATTGTTTGTTCTCCTACAATTCTTTTGTTGTTTAGTAAAGAGAACATTTATCCAAATTAATCATGATATGTTATCTAAGTTTTTAAGCTTTATGACATGAGTTTTATTAAGTATAATTCCTTTGTATTCTTCATGAATTGTATATCTCATCACCGTGTTAATTTTTCTTGATATATTTCATGTGATGATTTGAAAAATGATGTAAAGGGAAAAGTTTTACACTATTGTAACCTTCCCTTCTTTTTCACAATGATAAAGGGGGAGAAAGATTTGCTAGCTTGCACAATTCAAGAAGAAGCTAAAACTTGTAAATTTGTAAAAATTTCTAGCTTGCAAAGAAAGGCAAAACTTTCTAACTTGCTCATCTCAAAAAAGAAGCAAGATGTGCTATCTTGCACATCTCAAGAGAAGCAAAACTTGCACATCTCAAGAGAGGCAATACTCAAGATGCATGTTCTAACATACACATCTCAAAAAATTTGCTAAGCTTGTATGTTCTAAAATGATGCAAAACTTGCTACCTTACTATCTTGAATAATTCAAAATTTTGCTAGTTGCACTTCTCCTTTATGTTAATAACAAAGGGGGAGAAGGTATAATGATCATGCATGATATGATGTAATATTTTAAAATTATGAATGATGATTTTATATTTTGAAAATATACATGATGATTTGGTATTATGCATGCAACACTTTAATTTATGATAATGATGCATGTAATGATAAAATATTTATGATTAAAATTACTTTGACCTGAATTCAATTTGAATTCAAGGTTCATCTCAATTATGACATATTGATGGAGGAAGTTTGGTTTAAACTTCGTCATCAATTAGTTGTCATTATCAAAAAGGGGGAGATTATTGAATCTTGAATTTTGAAGATGAAACCAATTGATAAAGTTTATAATCTAATCTATGTTTTGAGTAATGAAGGATTAGCTTCAATCATGAAAAGATAATTGAAGCAGGAAGAATCAATGTTAGACCGAAATGGAACATGTTAGGAGATTGGATGTCAGGCCGGAGGATCGGTCGACGGGTCACCAGAAGGCTTCGTGCCATGAGTTCGAGCATCGGCAAGAAGATCAAATATTGCGCTAAAGAGATTGAATGTTGTGGGAAGACAACATGTCAATTAGGCAATATACCGAAGGAGAGGACGATGCACCGAAGGGTTGAACAAAGCACCGGATAAACCAATAACATGTTGGACAACATATGATTAATGGCTTATAATAATTATCTAGATCGAAATAATTTTAGTTCTAATTGGGTTGGCTTAAAATATAATTAATCCAACTTAATTAGGGGCTAACTAGGCCCGAATTGAGACTATTTTGGGCCAAGTGGAAGGCCCATTCAATGACCCAAAAGTTGGATCAAGCAGTGGCACTGTCGGTCCAAGTAGTGGCACTACTAAAGGCTTAGTCTCTAAGACATAATCTCCGAGACTGTGTTATACAGTAGTACCACTAGACTGGGTGGTGGTACTGCCTAGTGTTAGGCGATGGTACTGCCCAAACATAATCTCTCAAATAGTGTCAAGCGATGGTACCGCCAAACTAGGCAGTGGTACCACCCAGTGTTAGAGAGTACTGGCGGTGGTATTGCAAGACTAGGTGATGGTATCACCTAGTGTCAGTGTGTCAGTGCTGCAGGCAGTAGTACCCACCCAACACAAGCGATGGTACCACCACCCAACACAAGCGATGGTACCGTCAAAACTTGGGAAACTCGGGATAAGACCTTTTTTAGCTTCAATTCTGAAGTCATTTAGGGTCTATAAATACCCTAGTTATTCTTGTATAGGGATGTAAGAATTGAGTAAAAAGGGAGAAAATATTATTGAGAAAGAAAGGTTGTAATATCTTTTGAAGTGTAGGGTCACTTCTTTCTAGCATTTAGAAGTTCCTCTAAAGAGAGAAGTGAGGTCTAAGAAAGAGAGGTTATAAAGGTTCTCTCTTGAACCTATAAAAAGGAGAAAGAGTTATAAGGGTAGTTAATCTTCGCTTGATAAAAGAAGATTGGTAGTGAAAGCTGATAGCCTCGAGTGAAGAGGAATCAAAAGTGGATGTAAGTCACGATGACCAAACCACTATCAAATTGGTGTGCCTCCCTTTCTCTACTTGTTTACTTATTTTGTAACTGCTTTATTTTCTTATTACTACTCTTGCAAATGTTTTAATTGTAAATATCTTTCCGATACAATTTCATCAAATGAAGTTTTGAATCGTTGAGGTTTTTACAAAAGCACTAATTCACCTCCCCTCTTATTGCTGACTTGGCCCTAACAACTTTCACTATACTTACGAACACGCTTTCAAATCAATCACATTTTCGATATCAGTTTTCATCGAATGTAATTTTTCAAAATCGATATTTTTATCGAAAGCACTAATTCATCCCCCTTCTTAGTGCCGACTTAGCCCTGACAACTTTCACTATACTTACGAACACGCTTTCAAGTCAAGCATATTTTCGATATCAGTTTTCATTGAATGTAATTTTTCAAAACTAATATTTTTATCGAAAGCACTAATTCACCCCCCTTTTCTTAGTGTCGACTTAGTCCTAATATGTACCACCACCAAGACCACTTGAGAGACTGACCCTCAAGTGGTGCCACCGCCTAGGCTAACTAAGGATCACTAAATGGGCCGACCAATAGGCCCAATTCTGTTCTAATTTAGGTCCAATTGGCTCCTAAGTAATAGGATTCTCTAATAGGATTTCTTTTGGCTCCTAATTAAGTTAATAGGATTTCTCTTAAAACTAACTCAAATTGAAACTCTAACTATGATAATTAAGGCTAAAACAATTACGATACAAGGAATATAAGTTGTCCGACACGTCATTTGTTTAACCAAACTCTCAGTAAACTTTTGGTGAACTTCCGGTGAGCTTTCATTGCATCGTCCGATCCTTCAGTGTATCACTCGATTCATCTGACCCGATGTCCAATCATTGACTATGGCCCAATATTGGATTCTTCTTTAATCGTTTTGCCTATATCACGATCGTAGTTAGTCCTACACCACTTATCTCAACATATGAATTAGATCATTAATTTATCAATTAATTTTATCATCAAAATATGAGATTTAATAATTTATGACTCTAACAATGAGGTGACGTGGTACAAACTAGTCTAGTCTTAAGAAAATATAATATAGTATTCATTTATCTATTGATTGGTACATCTTAGGAGATTAATCACGATGGGTTGACTCATCATCAAATGGGAGATAATTACAAAGTCTTTTTTTTTTTCCTTTTCCTGTTCAATCTACTGAGAGGATTTAACATAGACATTTTGAATGCACTTTTTTAAGTTTTGGGTTCAATTCTAATGAAATGTAATATTCTAATGAGCTCTCATCGTTAATTCAACACTGTTGTAGAGCAAAATTTCATGTTTCTCATCAAGAAGCTGTCTCTCACTAACTGAAAGGCGATTCATAGATTCAAATCAAATATACAGATATTATTAGACGTTGTGTTATCCTTTTTATGTATCATGTAATATATCGCATATTGAGGATGGTCTAATGAGTTGTCATGGTTAATTCAGCACCGTTGTAAAGCAAAATTTCATGTATCTCATCAAGAAGCTGTCTCTCACTAACTTATGGGCAGAATGAATTCATAAATTCGAATCAAATATAGAGATATTACTAGACATTATTATATCCCTCGTTATGTCTAATGTATTCCTCGATTGTCATGAACAAAACATAGTTCGAACGAAAATGACATTGTAATTTCTGCATTCAAACTAAACAGGCTTCTATTTCATTTGTATCTCTGTCTTGAATTTTGATACCTTATCTGTTTGAAAACTATCCTCCTTGTCATGGATATGTTAGTCACTTGCTGAGCTTTATATGCTCACTCTGTTGCTATATAAATTTTTCAGGATAGCTCATCGCTCGCTAAAATGTTTATATTAGGCTGGGACAATGGAAAGCTAGAAGATTTTAGGCAACTCTTTCGTACTTACTAGTTTAATGTTGTATAAGTTTCCTTTTGTGTAATGAATTACCAAGGACTAATCTTGAATGATGTATCTTCTAAAAGTTTGAAAGAAAAAAATATGGACCTCTCATATTTTGGATTTTGGTAATGTTAAGTTAAATTTGTATAATGATATAAATATGTGGTACATATTGGTTTTAAGATTGTATAGATTTTCCCCACTCGTGGATTTATGATGTGGTTGTGGTTTAATTGAGTTGGCTTTGGATTTTATGAATCATCAAGTGATATGATGTATGTTTATGGACTGCACAGGGTTTATGAA
>CM017189.1:4437062-4451681 GCA_004837865.1 Musa balbisiana
TAAAGAGATGGCGGCTGGCCAATAACTGTATGGAGTGTCGCGCTTTAACTTCTCCCCGGATCTCCAGCTTTCAAGCCCTCCATGAAGTTCCCCCATAGCTGTTTTTCGACCAATCATGAGTTTATTAGATAATCTTTTTTCAAACCTGGTTTGGTATTCCGAATGGTTGATGTTTGTCGGCTCTTTGCTAGTTTCCGTCAATGTTTTCTCGATCGGTTTGGGTCCGAAGCGTATTAAATGATCTGAAAACAATAGAGCATCATACTCAAGAAGTGAATCAGGGTAATCTATTAACCATTCTTGATTAATCAGACATTTATCGAGTCGAGCCAATATTTTTCTATTAGCAGCACCTTGATTACTCCAGGAGAGCCAATTACCCATAGATTTCATATCAATCAATGTAACAGTATCTATGTAATCATTATAACTTTGAAGCTGACTTTCTAAAAGTTGTCTACCCCCCACTTTTTCATTTGTGTACCGAACAGTATTAAAATCACTAAGAACAATCCAAGGTACATTACGACAACCATTTGCAATGTTAGTTAGATCAGACCACGAAGTATTTCTTTCTTGCATACTATTTAAAGCATATATACCAGTGAAATATTAGGTTCTAAGCAGAAATTATTCAGAATTAATATGAGAACAAAGACTAATATTTCTTAGGATGGGATTAGAACACTTGCCTTTGAGAATTATAACCCCAAATGGGAAGATTTGAGCAAAGAAAACCCCAAATTTCTCTTCTTCTTCTTTCCCCCTCTTTTTTCTTCTTCTTCTTTCTCTCTTCTTCTGTTCTTCCACACAGTTGCCCTCTCTGGTTCCTTCAGAACGAAGGCAGAGAGGCTTAAGTGGTAGGATTTGTAATTTTATATATTTTGTAGTTTAATCCTTGTATTAATATATTTACGATTAGGTCCTCAGGGTTTACATATAGGTCCTTTTTTTTTTCTTTTTGAATAGATCCTCAAATCTTATAAATAAGTACTCAGATTTATACTTTAGCTTTTTTATCAAATTTAAAATGGATTCTCACACTACAACTAGAAATTTATACAAAAATTTAAAAATGAGGGATGTTATAATTCTGGGATTTTATTTTTGTTCTTTTGCTATACATGTGATATTGTCCTAGATTTCCCAACAGTGGTATTAAAGCCAGGTTGCTCATGCAAAAAGTTAGCCTTTAAACTGCGTGTGTTGTGTTCAATTACGTTGAAATTATTTTACGCGATTGCTGTGATTTTTTTTATTAGAGTTTTTAAATCTATTATACCCCTTTTCTTGTTGTTAAGAGGTGTTTTAGAGAGGGCTTTTGATGTCAAATTTGTAGACACAAAAGGGAAAAAAAGGGTAGCAATTGTTGCTGCCCCTTGGATTGGCCGAAGGCTACTACTAGTAGCCTTGGCTGAGAGCTCAAATTTGCTCCTCTCAACCTAGCCAAAAGCAGCAAGAATGAGAGCAGCAAGGCTGCTCTCAACATGCTGCATGGCAGCCCTTGCAGCCATGTTTCTTGGCTGTAGGGGGCACCACAGGCAGCTAGGGTTTTCTAGCCGCTCAAGTGCCCCTAGTGGCCAGGAACCCTAGCCACATGGAGCAAGTAGGCGGCCAATTTTCCTAGCCACCCAAGGCTGCCCTAAAGCCAGGGTTTCCTGGCTACAAGGGACTCCTTGGTGTCTAGGGTTTCCTAGCCACACAAGGTAGTCTTGTGGCCTATGATTCCTAGCCACGAGGGAGTCCTTGGTGGCTGACATTTCCTAGCCACTTAAGGAACTACTTGCCATTTTTGGGCACCCTATGGTAGGGTTCCCAAAATACTACAAAATAACTAATTTAATAGTTTAATTAATTATCATAATTATTATCTAGTAGTCCTACATTGTGATGATGTATTCATGTGATGTATGATGTGAATGGATGATCATGGATTGTGTGATATATATATACATTTGATATGATTATTATTATTATTGGGGCTTGCGATCCTCCAATTTTATTCTTATTTATTGTTGGGCCTGCATGCCTATGATTAAGTTATAATCATTCAAGGAGACACAGTGTAAGCGTGGAGATAATAGCGGAACCCATGAGGTAGAGACGGACGATTATGATGCATGGAGATGCGGCGACATGTTGACGAAACTGACGAGAATGAGATGAAAGATCACAGGGCATGGGGATGTAGTACTACACATATAGATCTTGATGTGAGTGTTTAGGCCTACTAGCTGAGGCCTGATCACATTAGGTTGTGGTCCATGATTATCTAGTGTGATTGCTTATGTGATATGTGATTGTTTATTATATATATTTGCATGTGATGTAGATATATAATAAATATGTATATATGTGATATATCATATTAGGAGACCGAAACAAAATCCCCTCACTCGATAATATTAAGTCTGTAAACATGAGGTAATTATATTGACCCACATGGCCTTACATTATTATAGAAAGAAATTGATCCCCGATATAGGTTGAGTTGGTCGAGTCCCTTGAGGCTCACCTATATTCTAATTCAAGATCGTGCCTATAATATAGTGATGTTGTTAAGACTCTAGCTAGGAGAGTCCTAATTAAGTTTTATTGAAAGGGGCATTCATGTAAAACCTATTAAAGAGATGAAGAGGCTGGCTAAGGATAGGATTAGTTTGGAGGTTGCTTCTTAGAGAAGCATTAGGAGTTGGATTAAAAGTAGGAGTCCTAATTGAGTAAGAGTCTGACACGGGAGTGTCTAATTTGCTACAATCTGTTCATATGGACTATGCAGATAATATATGCTAATAATATGATAATTTTTTAGCCAACAATATTGCCCCATAATCTTCAACTCAGTCAACTCAGATAAAACAGCTCATCAGCATATTCCCTGCATAAAGATAAAGTTGTGTCATAGTGCTTTTCTTCATGGCTAAGGAATACATTAAAGGAGGTGGTTGGCAACTGTAAAGCACTTAATTTCGAAATTCCCTATGCATGAAGGGTTGTTTCATGCACTAGTATTTATTTTCGTGTTTAGGGTTTAGAAAGGGTTTTCAGAAAACTGAGGATATTGGCAGAAGCTCTCTTGGAGTGCTCTTTTGAACTGTGTATCTCTTAAATGTATCCTTGAGTGGGGAGTCTTTTACTTTCAGTTCTGTATCCTTGGTTATTGTCATTAGGGAGGTGATCTTTTTGTATCCCTTTTGATTTTAAACTTGGTAGTGAGCTATTTTTTCATTTTTATCAAAGTTTCGTTAAGAGTTCGTTCCTTGACTTTTGTGACATTTTATATCTGAACAACTATTCTATCGATTTTGTTTTGAAATCCATTCTGCATTTTTACCCTCCCCAGTATCAGTTTGGTATCAAAGCTAAAGGCTAGAGATCATGGCAAGGCGGAATGGAAAAGATATAGTTGGTGAAGGTAGCGACCATGAAGATGACACTGAGTCGTTGAGGCTGCAGCTACGAAAATTGCTGCGTAGTCTATAAGAAAAAAATGAAATAATCGACGAACTTCAAAGTAGACACAACCAGCATGAAAATGACATTCGAGAGTTTACTTCTGATGGTGATATACCTCATCTTCCAAGAGAGTCGAGAAGATGTCGGAGAAGAAATGAAGTCCAAGACGAGTGGCAAAATAAATATAACCCCAGATTAGATATTCCAGAATTTAAAGGTAAAATAAATGTTGATGATTTTATCGATTGGCTTAATACAGTAGAAAGAATTTTCGATTTTCATGAACCACCAGAATAAAAGAAGGTCAAACTTGTGGCACTCTAACTCAGATGAAATGCATCTTTTTGGTGGGAAAATCTGAAGAAACAAAGAGAACCTGAGGGGAAGAGTAAGATCGTTACTTGGGAGAAAATGAAATGGGAGCTAAAGAGAAAATATTTACCTCATAATTATAGGCAAGAGATCTTTCTCAAAATACATGATTTCAAGCAAAAAGATCTTTATGTGGAGTACACTACAGAATTCGATAATTTGATATTGAAAGGAGAGCTTGCGAAACCGGAAGAGCAAACAATTGCAAGATACTTAGGAGGTCTGAAGTATGAGATTGTTAAAGTTGTTCAACTACGGCCATATTGGTCTTTAAATGATGTGAGCAAGCTGGTATTAAAAGTTGAAAAGCAACAGAGGTTTGAAAAGAATTTTCGGTATAGCTCAAAAGAAGGCTATACAAAAGGAGGAAGTTCCAAGCTAACTATCCAAAGCAAGGTGATATCGAAGGTGCAAGAAAAGGGTGAAGAATCTGTTGGCAACAAAACAACACATAATTCTTCTACCCCAAGTGGCTAAAAATGCTTCAAATGTCATGGTTTTGGGCATATTACTTTAGATTGTCCAAATATGAGGATTGTAACTTTGGTGGAAGATCATAGTGATGGAGGAGAGGATGAAGCTAAGGATGAACCAAATACGATGATGATGAGGAAGAGATTACTTATGCTGATCATGGTTTGTCTATTGTATTGCAACGTAGTTTACAAGTGTCCTATGTGGCCGATGATGAAAGTTGGGTGAGAAAAAATGTATTTCACACTAAATGCACTTCTCTTAGTAAGGTGTGCTTGGTGATCATCGACAGCGACAGCTTTGAGAATGTGGTATCTTTGGAGATGCTGCAGAAGCTAAAGTTGGACACCATCCCTTGTCCACATCCATACTAGTTATGTTGGCTACAGAAAGGAAATGACATCAATGTAACTAAAAGATCTTTAGTTTCATTTTCTATTGGCAAGTATTATAAAGATGAAGTATGGTGTGATGTTGCTCCTATGGATGCTTGTCATTTGCTATTGGGAAGACCTTGGCATTATGATAGAAGGGTGTTGTATGACGGCTACAAACATACTTATTCTTTTAAGGTGAATGAAAAGAAGATTATCTTAGCTCCATTACAACCATCCGAAATTAGTACACCAAAGAAGAAAGTTAGCACTTTTATGTCCTATGGTGAATGCAAAGGTGAATTAGACAAGGGTGGTCATATTATGGCTCTAGTAGTAGTAGAGGAAAATGAACAACACAAGGAGACACCAGCAATCATGAAACAAATCCTAGAAGAATTTGAAGATGTTATACCAAAAGAGATTCCACATGGCCTTCTACCCTTGAGAGACATCCAACATCACATTGATCTCATTCTAGGGGCTGTTCTACCTAATAAAGCAGTATATAGAATGAGTCCCAAGGAGCATGAAGAACTTCAAAGGCAAGTTGATGAATTGGTGAAAAAAGGGTTAATTCGGGAGAGCATGAGTCCTTGTGCGGTTCTAGCCTTGTTGGTGCCTAAGAATGATGGTTCTTGGAGAATGTGCATGGACAGTCGCACCATCAACAAAATCACAATGGACTATTGCTTTCCTATTCCAAGGTTAGATGATTTACTTGATCAATTATGTGGTGCTTATATTTTCTCTAAAATTGATTTGAGGAGTGGCAATCACCAAATATGAATGAGGCCCGGAGATAAGTGGAAAACAGCATTTAAAACTAGAGAAGGCTTATATGAATGATTGGTTATGCCATTTGGGCTATCTAATGCTCCGAGCACCTTCTTGAGATTTATAAATCACATACTTAAGCCATGCATTAGAATATTTGTTGTAGTTTATTTTGATGATATATTGGTGTATAGCAAGAGCAAAGAGGAGCATATGAATCATCTGAAAGAGATCATTCTTATTTTGAGGCAGCAAAAGCTTTATGCTAATCTAAAGAAGTGTGATTTCTTTACTTCTAGTGTGGTGTTTTTGGGGTATGTTGTTTCAAAAGATGGAATCATGATGGATCAAAGTAAGGTAGAGGCTATTCTCAATTGGCTGACACTTGCTTCATTGCATGATGTGAGGAGTTTCCATAGCTTAACTTCGTTTTATAGAAGATTTATCAAGGGTTTCAGCTCTATTGTCGCTCTAATCACAGAATGTCTGAAATGTGATAAATTTAAATGGACTAGTGAAGCTAATGATGCTTTTGAGCTTTTAAAAAGAAAGGTGACCGAAGCTCCTATCTTGGTTCTACCAAATTTTGACAATGTGATTGAAGTTGAATGTGATGCATCTAATATGGGAATTGGTGCTGTTTTGAGTCAAGACGGAAAGCCTATTGCATTTTTTAGTGCAAAGTTGAATGATATAAGAAAGAAATACTCTACTTATGATAAGGAGTTTTATGTGATTTATCGAGCTTTGTATCATTGGAGTCAATATCTTCTTGCAAAGCCATTTGTTCTATATTCTGATTATAAGGCATTAAAGTTTATTAATCACCAACACAAGCTAAACAAGAGGCATGCAGCTTGGGTGGAGTTTTTACAATCTTACAACTTTACAATCAAGCACAAATCTGGTGTTCAAAATGTAGTTGCTGACGCATTGAGCAGAAAACATTCTTTATTACCAGTAATGGAAGTCAAAGTGGTTGGATTTGAAACATTTAAAGATCTCTATGAGAATGATGTGGATTTCGACTCAATATGGCAGAATTGTAAATCAAGTTCCTTTCAACAATTTTTTATCTTTGATGGTTTTCTTTTTCGAGCTAATGGTTTGTGTGTTCCATCTTGTTCTTTGAGACAAGTAATTCTACCTGAAGCTCATGGTGGTGTTTTGGGAGGACATTTCGGTAGGGACAAGACTCTAGCTCTTGTTCAATCAAATTTCTACTAGCCTAAAATGTTCAGAGATGTAAATTGACATGTGAAGCGATGCCGATTATGTCATTTGGCAAAAACAAGAAGTCAAAATTCTGGTTTGTACACTCCATTGCCAGTGCCAAATGCTCCATGGGAGGATGGATGTAAGTCTTGATTTCATTTTGGGACTACCAAGAACTCAAAGGAACAAGGATTCTATCATGGTTGTTGTTGATAGATTTTCCTAAATATCTCACTTTGTTCCATGCAATAAATCAAATGATGCATCACATATTGCTGATTTATATTTTAAGGAGATTGGTAAATTGCATGATATTCCAAGAACTATGATTTTTGATCGAGATTCAAAATTTGTAAGTCATTTTTGGAGAACTCTTTGGAGGAAGCTAGGTACTTCTTTGAATATCAGCAGCTCGCATCATCTACAAACCGATGGGCAAACTGAGGTAACAAACAGAAGCTTGGGAAATTTGCTTAGAAGCTATGTTGGCAAGAATATTAAGCAATGGGATGTCATTCTTCCACAAATTAAGTTTGCCTATAATCGTTCTATGCATCATAGTATTGGTAAGAGTCCTTTTGAGGTAGTTTATGGTGCTAATCCTGTTGGTCCTTTGGACTTAATCTCTCATTCTACAACAAAGCAATTTAGTGGAGATGCTGATGAAAGAGCTAAGCAGATAAAGAAGCTGCATGAGGGTGTGAAAGCAACCATTGAGAAGCAAAATGAGAGTTACATGCAAGCTGCCAACAAACACAGAAAACATGTGGAGTTTAATGCAAGTGATTCGGTCTGGATTCATCTAAGGAAGAAGAGGTTTTCGCAGGGCAAATTTGAAAAACTGAAACCAAAGGCTGATGGTCCATTCAAGGTGCTTAAGATTACGGAGTATCCCCAACATTTACTATAGCTGATTTAAGTCCTTTTCATAATCTTATTGATGAAACAAACAAGGACTTGAGGACAAGTCTTTTTCAACCAGTGGAGATTGACACGGGAGTGTCTAATTTGCTACAATCTGTTTATATAGACGATGCTGATAATATGATATTTTTTTTAGCCAACAATATTGCCCCATAATCTTCAACTCAGTCAACTCAGATAAGACAGCTCATCAGCATATTCCTTGCACAAAAGTAAAGCTATCTCATGGTACTTTTCTTCATGGCTAAGGAATACATTAAAGGAGGTGGTTGGCATTTGTAAAGGACTTAATTTTGATTAAAGGAGGTGGTTGGCAACTGTAAAGGACTTAGTTTCGATTAAAGGAGGTGGTTGGCAGTTGTAAAGGACATAATTTAAAAATTCCCTATGCATGAAGGGTTGTTTCATGCACTAGTATTTATTTTCATGTTTAGGGCTTTGAAAGGGTCTTTAGAAAACTAAGGATATTGGCAGAAGCTCTCTTGGAGTGCTCTTTTGAACTCTGTATCTCTTGGATGCATCCTTGAGTGGTGAGTCTTTTGCTTTTAGTTTTGTATCCTTGTTTATTGTCATTAGGGTGGTGATCTTTCTGTATCCCTTTTGATTTTAAACTGGGTGGTGAACTATTTTTCATTTTATCAAAGTTTCGTCAACGCTCATTGTCTCTTGTGACATTTTCTCTCTGAACTACTATTCTATCGGTTTTCTTTCGAAATCCATTCTGCATTTTTACCCTCCCCGGTATCAGAATGAGTCCCACGAAACATAAAGAACTTCAAAGACAAGTTGATGAATAGGTGAAAAAAGGGTTAATTCGGGAGAGCATGTGTCCTTGTGCGGTTCCAGCCTTGTTGGTGCCTAAGAAGGATGGTTCTTGGAGAATGTGCATGGACAATCATACCATCAACAAAATCACAATGGACTATCGCTTTCCTATTCCAAGGTTAGATGATTTACTCGATCAATTGTGTGGTGCTTATATTTTCTCTAAAATTGATTTGATGAGTGGCTATCACCAAATAAGAATAAGGCCTGGAGATGAGTGGAAAATAGCATTTAAAACTAGAGAAGGGTCATATGAATGGTTGGTTATGCCATTTGGGCTATCTAATGCTCCTAGCACCTTCTTGAGATTTATAAATCACATACTTAAGCCATGCATTGGAATATTTGTTGTAGTTTATTTTGATGACATATTGGTGTACAACAAGAGCATACAGGAGCATATGAATCATCTGAAGGAGTTCTTTCTTATTTTGAGGCAGCAAAAGCTTTATGCTAATCTAAAGAGGTGTAATTTCTTTACTTCTAGTGTGGTGTTTTTGGGGTATGTTATTTCAAAAGATAGAATCATGATGGATCAAGGTAAGGTAGAGACTATTCTCAATTGGTTGACACCTGCTTCATTGCATGATGTGAGGAGTTTCCATGGCTTAACTTTGTTTTATAGAAGATTTATCAAGAGTTTTAGCTCTATTGTCACTCCAATCACCGAATGTCTGAAATGTGATAAATTTAAATGGACTAGTGAAGCTAATGATGCTTTTGAGCTTTTAAAAAGAAAGGTGATCGAAGCTCCTATCTTAGTTCTACCAAATTTTGACAATGTGTTTGAAGTTGAATGTGATGCATCTAATATGGGAATTGGTGCTATTTTGAGTCAAGACGGAAAGCCCATTGCATTTTTTAGTGAAAAGCTGAATGATACAAGAAAGAAATACTCTACTTATAACAAGGAGTTTTATGCGATTTATCAAGCTTTGTCTCATTGGAGTCAATATCTTCTTGCAAAGCCATTTGTTCTATATTCTGATCATGAGGCATTAAAGTTCATTAATCACCAGCACAAGGTAAACAAGAGGCATGCAGCTTGAGTGGAGTTTTTACAATCTTACAACTTTACAATCAAGCACAAATCTGGTGTTCAAAATATAGTTGCCGATGAATTGAGCAGAAAATATTCTTTATTATCAGCAATGGAAGTCAAAGTGGTTGGATTTGAAACATTCAAAGATCTCTATGAGAATGATGTGGATTTCGGCTCAAAATGGTAGAATTGTAAATCAGATTTCTTTCAATAATTTTTTATCTTTCAAGGTTTTCTTTTTCGAGCTAATGCTTTGTGTGTTCCATCTTGTTCTTTGAGACAAGTAATTCTAGTTGAAGCTCATGGTGGTGTTTTGGGAGGACATTTCGGTAGGGACAAGACTCTAGCTCTTGTTCAATCAAATTTCTACTAGCCTAAAATGTTCATAGATGTGGATAAACATGTGTAGCGATGTCGATTATGTCATTTGGCACAAATAAGAAGTCAAAATTCTGGTTTGTACACTCCATTGCCAGTGCCAAATGCTCCATGGGAGGATGTGAGTCTTGATTTCGTTTTGGGACTGCCAAGAACTCAAAGGAACAAGGATTCTATCATGGTTGTTATTGACAGATTTTCAAAAATGTCTCACTTTGTTCCATGCAATAAATCAAATGATGCATCTCATATTGCTGATTTATATTTTAAAGAGATTGTTAAATTGCATGGTATTCGAAGAACTATGGCATCTGATCATGATTCAAAATTTGTAAGTCATTTTTGGAGAACTCTTTGAAGGAAGCTGGGTACTTTTTTTAATTTTAGCAGCTTGCATCATCCACAAACCGATGGGCAAACTGAGGTAACAAATAGAAGCTTGGGAAATTTGCTTAGAAGCTATGTTGGCAAGAATATTAAGCAATGAGATGTCATTCTTCCACAAATTGAGTTTGCCTATAATCGTTCTATGCATTATAGTATTGGTAAGAGTCCTTTTGAGGTAGTTTACGGTGCTAATCCTACTGGTCCTTTGGACTTAATCCCTCATTCTACAACAAAGCAATTTGTGGAGATGCTGATGAAAGATCTAAGCAGATAAAGAAGCTGCATGAGGTTGTGAAAGCAACCATTGAGAAGCAAAATGAGAGGTACATGCAAGCTGCCAACAAACACAGAAAACATGTAGAGTTTAATGCAGGTGATTTGATCTGGATTCATCTAAGGAAGGAGAGGTTTCCACTGGGCAACTTTGGAAAACTGAAACCAAAGGTTGATGGTCCATTCAAGGTGCTTAAGAGAATTGGCAAAAATGCTTATGAGATTGAGCTACCTAAAGATTACGAAATATCCCCAACATTTAATGTAGCTGATTTAAGTCCTTTTCATAATCTTATTGACGAAACAAACAAGGACTTGAGGACAAGTCTTTTTCAACCAAGGGAGATTGACACGGGAGTGTCTAATTTGCTACAATCTGTTCATATGGACTATGCTGATAATATATACTGATAATATGATAATTTTTTAGCCAACAATATTGCCCTATAATCTTCAACTCAATCAACTCAGATAAGACAACTCATCAGCATATTCCTTGCACAAAGGTAAAGCTGTGTCATGGTGCTTTTCTTAATGGCTAAGGAATACATTAAAGGAGGTGGTTGACAGTTGTAAAGCACTTAATTTCGAAATTCCCTATGCATGAAGGGTTGTTGCATGCACTAGTACTTCTTTTCATGTTTAGGGCTTAGAAAGGATTTTCAGAAAACTAAAGATATTGGCAAAAGCTCTCTTGGAGTGCTCTTTTGAACTCTGTATCTCTTGGATACATCCTTAAGTGGTGAGTCTTTTGCTTTTAGTTCTGTATCATTATTTATTGTCATTAGGGTGGTGATCTTTCTGTATCCCTTTTGATTTTAAACTTGGTGGTGAGCTATTTTTTCATTTTTATCAAAGTTTCGTCAAGAGTTCATTCCTTGTCTTCTGTGATATTTTCTATCTGAACAACTATTCTATCGGTTTTATTTCAAAATCCATTCTGTATTTTTACCCTCCCCGGTATCGGAGTCTTAAGTAGGAGTCCTATTCGAAGTTGGGGTTTAGAAGCCCTATAAATAATTATGTATTCATCCTCTTTTAACAAGCAATAGATGAATCTTTCTTAGCAGCATTGAGCAGCAACTTGAAGGAAGGAACCCCTATAGAGTTCCAAAAAGGCCGATCCCCTAAAGAGATCAACCCCAACTCCTAATAGGACTCCTACTCAAGACAGTTGCGATTTCTTTCACCCGAATACAAGAAGAACGGCTTAACCAAGATACTCGGAGGATGAGAACCTCTCTTAGGCTCACAACATATAAACCTCCTTCTGCTCCCACTCATCCTTCGCTGCCAAAAAAATTGGCAAGAGAAGAACTATGTGATCGATCAGCAAAGGGTCTTTCTTGGCATTGCGATGAGTTGTGGAACCGTGATCATCGTTGCAAAAGGGGATGCCTCCTACTGATTGAACCTCTTGAAGACACAGAGGAGGTCCAATAGCATGAGGAAGAGGTAGCGGATGATGTGTAATATCCCTCACTTTTGAAATTTATTGATTTATTTGTAAATTGAAGGACATATATGTAAATATAGAAATTTCAAGGACTAAATTGTTAAGTTAAAATTTCGATTTTATCCCACCGCCTCCCACGCTCTCTGTTTCCCATGGGAAACACAGAGAGGAGCTGGGGGCATTGGGGAAGAAGAAGAGTCATGTAGAGGAGGGAAGAAGAGAAAAGGAGGAGAAGAAGAAGAGGAGGAGAAGGGAAGAAGAAGAAAAGAAGAAGAAGAAGAAGAGGAGAAGAAGAGAAAAAGAAGAGGAGGGAGGAGGTGGCGGTGGCACCTTTGTTTCCTGCAGGGGGAAACAGAGGAGAGGAGGCGCTGTTCGTTGGGGAGGAGAAGGGAAGAAGAGGAGAAGAAGTAGAAGAGAAGAGGGAGAAGAGAGGGAAGAGGGAGGGGAGTGAGAGGTAGCTGCAGTAGCTAGGGCTGCAGCACCTCTATTTCCTACATGAGGAAACAGAGGAGTACATGTGTGGGGCGTCGGGGAGGAGAAGGGAAGAAGTAGAGAAGAAGAAGAAGAAAAGAGGAGGGTGGCTGCGGCAAGGGCTGCAGCGAGGAGCTATGAGGCGTTGGGGAGGAGAAAGGAAGAGAAGAAGGAGAGGAAGAAGAACAGGGGAGGAAGAAGAGGCTGTGGCTGCGGCGGTGGTAGTTGTAGTTGGAAGAGAAGAAGGAGAGGAAGAAGAGCAGGGGAGGAAGAAGAGGCTACAGCTACGGCGGTGGCAGCTGTAGTTGGAAGAGAAGAAGGAGAGGAAGAAGTGCAGGGGAGGAAGAAGATGTTGCGGCTGTGGTGGTGACAGCTACAGTTGGAAGAGAAGAAGGATAGGAAGAAGAGCAGAGGAGGGAAGAAGAGGCTATAGTTGCAGCGGTGGTAGATACAGCTACAGAAAAGAAAGAGAGGGAAGATAAGGAAAGAAGGGATTGGGCTATGGTTGCGGCTGCAGTAGTTGCGGTGGCAATTACAGCAGCTACATCGGCGAAAGAAGAAGAGGAAGGAAAGAAGAGAAGGAAGGGAAAGAAGGGGCTGGGCTGTGGTTGCGGCTGCAGCGGCTGCGGTGGCAACTACAGCAGTTGCATGGTGAAAGAGAAAGAGGAAGGAAAAAGAGAAAGAAAGGAAAGGGGAAAAAGGGGCTGCAGCCGTGATTGCGGTTGTGGCGGCGGCGACTGTGTATGCAGTAGTTGTGATTGCGAAAGAAGAGGAGGAAGAAGGTAGTATGGTGGAAGGCGCTGCGACTGTGGCGGTGGCTACGGCGGCTGCATTTGGGAAAGAATAAAGAAGGAATGAGAGTAAGGGAGAGTAGATGACTGTGCCCCTATGTTCGGCACGAGCTGTAGTTGTGGAAAAAGAAAGAAGATGAGTGTAGAAAACGAAACAGGGAGAGGAGACGGAGGAAAAATAGAAAAAGGATTCAGGTGCACACCTTCGGATCTTCGGATCAAAATATGTGAAAGGTAAGTGTTCCGATCCTTCCTTTTGCTAGTGTTTCGATCCCTTCTGTTGCAAGTGTTCCAATCCTTCCTATTGCAAGTTTTTCGATCCCTTCTATTGCAAGTGTTCCGATCATTCCTATTGCAAGCTTTCAATTCTTTCCTATTGTAAGTATCCTGATCTTTCCTTACTGAAATTTTATCTCTATAATTGCCTTGAATATGAAAACTTTGAATTGTTCTAGCCTTGCATTTGATATGTCTCCTGTTTAGACGTAACGATTTGAATATGTAAAACTTCCGAGATACGACCTTTCTACCTTGTTATGATTATAACATCTTGCACTGACATATGATTTATTCAAAACTTATTTCATTGGAAACTAGACTCGTATATCTTTCTTTTGATACCTAGATTAAAAGATTTAGATTCTAACTGCCTATCCAGTTATCTATTGAAACCGACCATATGAATTCTGCAAAATAGTGATTTTGTTTTCTGACCTTTGGTTACTAAATCAATTGTAATTCTTTGTTGGAAACTTTGATTCATACAAAACTTTTTTATTTTTGGTAAGTAAAAGTAAATTGATTGTGTAAAGTTTCTACAAATAGCTTTGTCTATACAAGTCATAGACAAAGTCAGGTAACTCATTGAGTACACATGTAGTAGTTATGACTTTACATGCTGTAGACTTTAACTCCTAACTGTAGCCAATATGTTAAAATATGCCAAGAGTACCAGTGGGTACAGCATTTAACATCATGCCAAAGAACATTAGCTAATAGCAAAATTGAATTTGATAAAAATATCTTTTTTTCTTCGTGTAAAGTACTCCATTTTGAGATCGTACTCCATGCATGATCTTGAGTCTCTAACAATCCCTATCAAGAGCTGAGCATTGTTTGTGTGTTGACACTCAAAGATTCTTCTACATCTCTCTTTTCACATCCACCAAATAGCACATTTGAAAGTAACCTTTGCCAGTTATGTAAGAAGCCCTTTTCTTAAGAAACATTGCATGAAGTCGCCTAATTCTTGATGTATGTTTGGTTGCGGTGGCCTATTGAGTTCAAATCGCTGGAGAATCTCCTTCCATATCCATTTAGTATAATCACAAGCAAAATAGAGGTGGTCAACAGTTTCTTCTTGTTGCATATAAAGGGAGCATCGTTTAACATGATAGATACCTC
>CM017189.1:4451781-4594533 GCA_004837865.1 Musa balbisiana
TATCTCCCACATCGTGTTTGATCTAAGATTTCAATTCATCCATGTTTCAGCAGAGTCGCATACGTGTTCCATGGAGCTACGGTCCAAAATCGGAAATAAAAACTTGTTTCCACGGACTACCACCCGGCCAATCCTGTTCACTTAATCCCTTTTTCATTGGCACATACTGTACGCTAAGGAATGGGAAATCGTCTCCTGTTACATGAAATAAATGTTTCATTTCATCCGAGAAACGCCATCCCTTTATCAAAACATTGTCTTTGTTATTTGATCCATAGCGTTCCGTTAGATGGAACAGATGTGATAAACTACTGATACCCTCGGATAGAGTATTAGAAAGGAAAGATAATAGATAATGGACTAGTGCTTCTAAGCCATCTCTGGCGATATGAATCAACATTCGAGTACCTTTCTTGGATTGTGAGACCCAGAATTTATACATAGATGTAGAAACGTTTGTTTGGGAAGTACTAAGCACTTTGACATATCTTCATGTGCAAGAATTCCGACGTGGAAAAAACAGAGACAAAGGGCTGATCTTTGAATAGGAAACAGAAGGATCCGCAGGGTCCAAATGAATTGCTTATCGAAAAAAGACTTGTCTTTGGAAAGATTATTCGTGTCTGGACTGAGGGTTTCACTCTGCAAGAACTCCGAATCATTCTCTTGAAGCTCATCATCTCATGAAAAAGGTCCGCTTGCCACGAGCCCGATAGAGAAAAGTGGGCTTTTCATACACACACATAGTTGCCACAAGGCGCATATTCTAGGAAGAGCCCAACTAGTGATGAATACCATCATCCCTTTATCTGTGGCAGTAGGTCGAACGACCTCTTCCTCTTCTTCAAAACTCCGATTCGATTTTATATAGAAATCTCTATCAACGTAGAACAAGATCTGTTTTGCCTCATACTAGATCGAATATCTTTCTTTTGACACCTATTTTTAGTGAATTGGAGCATGCTTGGTCACTCAAACAAATCAGGAAATGTATCATTCGAATTCTGCCAGAATTGAAAACTTTGTTGAATTTTGCCTATTCGAGTCTCATTCTGTTGGAAGTTTGATTTCTATTAAATTCTTTTGCAGTCCTTTGAAAATTTTTGTATTACTCATCCTGAAATTATTACATGTCTGAAATTTATTATGTAATGTTTTGTTGGCATTTCCTTGTTTGATAAAGGCACACGCATATTTCCGTTGTTTCCGCATGTGCTTCCAATATATGCCAATGTCATTGTTCATGCTACCTTTTTGTACTCTGGTGTCTTGTGGGATATTGTGAACCTTTGCCAGAAATGGTAAAGGGAGTTATGCATAGAGCCCGCGATGCTCTGCCGGCCCCATTGACTTCACTCAGACGTGGGTGGATGGAGCTCCCAGACGTGGGAGACTTTTGCTTGGTGGTCATCCTAAAATGGATGACTCACATTATGTATGTGGTCCCACAGCGCCCTCTATGTTTTTGATATGATATCCAAAGCCTTGCTAATGAGTTTATATTTATGCTTTGGATAAAAATGGAATGCATGCTACCTCAAAAATGACATACAAGCTTGTATTTACTATTCGGTTCACTTGTTATACTTTGGAGTGTTTCGTATGTCATTGTTATGCTCTCAAACACTCTTACGCCTTTGATATACACTGAAATGCTTCAGGTGCCATTTGATACATGCCTAAATGCTTATTTTGCCAATGAAATGCTCCAATTTCCTTTCTCGTATTGTTATGTCTAACGCTTGTTTTCAAATGAGGAAACCCTTTGTGATTTTTATACCAAATAAGATGATTTCAAATGAACACTTGTATTTCTGCTTTTGTTATCTTGATACTAAGCCTGCTTGAACTTCTCCTATCGCCATGGATAAGTTAGTCGCTTGCTGAGCTCTTCATGCTCACCCCGTTGCTATATAAATTTTTCAGGGTAGCTTGTCACGCACTGAAAAGCTAGATTTGGGTTGAAGCACTGAAAGGCTAGAAGATTTTGGACTAATCTTTATTGGTTGATAGGTTTTTGTTGTATAGTATACTTTACTTCTGATGTAATGTTAAGGATATATTAATACTTATGTGTTGTAAAAGTTTAAAGGACTACTCATATTTATGGAATGATAAGCTTACGTTGTATAAGTATATGAACTCATGGTGAATAATATTTTTGTGATGGTATATATTTCTACGAATATGGATTTGTGTTGTGGTTGATGTTTAGTTGAGTTGCCTTTGGATTTTATGAATCTCTAAGTGAAGTGGAGTATGATTTATGAAACGTACAAGTTTATGAATTGTGAATATTGATTTGAATGGTTCTTAGTATCCTTAAATGTTAGATTGGATCCTGGATTGATTTGTGATGATGAATTATAATATTATTGATTTTTAGACAGGGTCACACCTCCTGAATGGATAAAATTCGGGGGGGCGCGACAGAGTTGGTATCAGAGCATTGTTTGAGAATTTCTAAGAATTTTGATATGCTAGATGTATAATAAATTTTGAGGTTTAGTGATTTCTATTTAGAGACTGATCAAAAGTTATCTTTTGCTATTTTTAGGAAGCAAGGATGACGAGGTCATCTGGTACTCCTGTTACATCTACATCTGATCAATTGAGTGGAATTATGAAAACTCTAGAGGCTATGACACAAGTAATGCAACAACAAGTTCGACAAGGAAGAAATGATGAAACGGGGAATTCAAACCAGACTGGTTTGGGAATTGAACAGTTTAAGAAGCTTAGTCCTCCCAGTTTTATTGGTGAGCCTGATCCAATGATAGCAGAACAATGGATGATGTGGATAGAGAAAATATTTGATGTTTTAAATTGCCCAGATGATAAGAAGGTTTCTTTTGCTACCTTCATGCTAGAAGGAGAGGCTGAGCACTGGTGGCGAACCATGACGAGGATTTCTGAAGCTCGATAGGAGCCAATCACTTGGAAGGTATTTACAGAAAAGTTCAATGATAAATACTTTCCAGATTGTATCAGAGAGCAGAAAGAATTGGAGTTCTTGAATCTCATCCAGGGAAATTTGACAGTAGCCAAATACGAGTCTAAATTCACTGAGCTCTCTAGATTTGCCACACATATGATCGATGATGAATATAGGAAAGCAAGAAGATTTGAAAGAGGACTAAGGCCGGCAATAAGAAGTCGGATATCAGCTTTAAAACTCCAGGTATACACTGATGTAGTAGAAAGAGCTTTCATACTTGAAAAAGACTTGGAGGAGATCCAAGAAACCAGGGACAAGAACAACAAGGATAAGTTTGTTGGTAAAAGTAAGAGAGGAAATGAAGCAGAAAGAAGTAATAAGAGGGTAAAGGTACCTAGATTTGAGAAAGGAACTCTATCACAAAGAACTCTATCGTGTACAAAATATGGACGTAATCATGAAACAAGTGAGTGTTATCGGGTGACTGGAGCCTGTTTTGCCTGTGGAAAGTTAGATCATAAAGTCAGGGACTGCCCACTAAACAAGAAGAAAGAGCCACTAACCACTAAGCCAACGACCCATGCTAGAGTATATGCTATCACAGAACAAGATTCCAGAGCCTCTAAATCAGTGGTTGAAGGTATTCTACATGTTTCTAATAGAAATGCAAAAGTTTTGTTTGATCCTGGTTCCAACTTATCCTTTGTTTCACAATATTTTGCTTATCACTTGGGCATTCAACCTAAACCACTAGATTATTTGCTACACGTAACTACTGCTGTTGGGGATTCTTTGACTACAAATCTGGTTTATCCATCTTGTTTGATTTCTATCGGAGAACATGAACTCCTTGCCGATTTGATACTCCTAGAAATCCAAGGTTTTGATATTATACTGGGTATGGATTGGTTATCTTCCTATCATGCTAGTATTGATTGCTATACAAAAATAATTACTTTCTGCATACCAAATCAGCCTATCTTCTACTTTGAGGGTATTAAGCATGATTTGCCTCCTTCCTTAATATCGGCACTTCAAACTCAACACCTTATGCAGAAGGGATGTTCTTGTTATGTTATATGTGTAAAGGAACATTCAGAACAAGAAACTCACCTAAATGAAATTTCCGTGGCTAAAGAGTTCCCTAATGTATTCCCAGAGGATTTGCTTGGACTACCTCCAAACAGAGAAGGTGAATTTGTTATTGATTTAGTCCCTGGGACAACCCCAATATCTAAGCCTCCCTACAGAATGGCACCACTTGAGCTCGAGGAATTGAAGAAGCAAATACAAGAGTTGTTAGATAAGGGTTTTATTCGACCCAGCGTCTCACCATGGGGTGCTCCAGTGCTATTAGTTAAGAAGAAGGATGGGACATTGAGACTTTGTATTGATTATAGACAATTGAATCAGGTGACCATAAAAAACAAGTATCCCCTACCTAGGATTGATGACTTGTTTGATCAATTGCAGGGTGCACAAGTATTCTCCAAGATTGATCTAAGATCAGGCTACTATCAGTTGAAGGTCAAGAAGGAGGATATTCCAAAAACAGCCTTTAGAACTCGATATGGTCACTACGAATTTTTAGTAATGCCTTTTGGCTTGACTAATGCTCCTACAGCTTTTATGGAACTAATGAATAGAATATTTCAGCCACTCTTAGATAATTGTGTAATTGTATTCATTGATGACATATTAGTATATTCAAGGAGTAATCAAGAGCATGATAAACACTTGAGAGATGTATTATCTATACTAAGAGAAAAGAAGCTATATGCAAAGTTCAGCAAATGTGAATTTTGATTGAAGGAAATTGCTTTCTTAGGCCACGTGATTTCAGGAAAGGGCATATCTGTTGATCCAAAGAAGGTGGAAGCAGTAGTTAATTGGGAATTGCCAACAAATGTAATAGAAATTAGAAGTTTTTTGGGCATGGCAGGTTATTACAGGAGATTTGTGGAGGGATTTTCTCAAATTGCTCATCCCCTCACCAAAGTGACTCAAAAGAATGTGAAATTTGAATGGAGTAGTGATTGTGAGCAAAGTTTCCAAGAATTAAAAAGAAGATTGACTAGTGCCCCTATTCTCACTATTCCGAGTGGTAATGAAGGATTTATAGTTTATACTGATGCTTCAAGAAAGGGTCTTGGATGTGTTTTGATGCAAGAAGGGAAAGTAATTGCTTATGCTTCAAGACAGCTAAAGAATTATGAATTGAATTATCCGACTCATGATTTGGAATTGGCAGCAATCATCTTTGCTCTAAAGATTTGGAGACATTACTTGTATGGGCGGACATTTGATATCTTTACTGATCACAAGAGTTTAAAATATATTTTTACGCAGAAGGAGTTAAATATGAGGCAGCGAAGATGGATGGAACTTCTAAAGGATTATGATTGTACCATCCATTATCACCCAGGTAAAGCCAATGTTGTAGCTGATAAACTTAGTAGAAAATCTACAAGTTTTATGGCTAGTCTGGTTGTGAAACAATGGAAGTTATTAGAAAGAAATTATGATTCAAATGTAATGAGAAAAGGGCAAGACTCAATAATGTTGATGGCCTCTATCCAGGTGCAAACTGATCTCATTCAACAAATTAAAGAAGGACAACTACGAGATCCACATTTAATATACTTGAGGAATGAAGTTGATAAGGGACCAAAGTTGAATTTTCAAATTTCAGATGATGGCCTATTGAGATTTGGGGATAGAATATGTGTTCCAAATAACCTAGATATCAAGAACCAAATTTTAAACGAAGGTCACAATTCAAAGTACACCATGCATCCTGGTAGCACGAAAATGTATAGAGATCTCCAAAGTCATTATTGGTGGAAAGGCATGAAGAAGGAGATTGCAATATATGTTTCAAGGTGTTTGACATGTCAGCAAATCAAAGCAGAACACCAGAGACCTGGAGGTTTGTTACAGCCCTTAGATATTCCTGAATGGAAATGAGAATGCATTACTATGGACTTTGTTTCAGGGCTACCCAGAACCTCTAGAAAGCATGATGCTATTTGGGTCATTGTTGATAGGTTAACCAAATCTACACATTTCTTACCAATCAATATGACTTATTCTCTTGATAGGCTTACAGATTTGTATGTTGATGAAATAGTAAGACTTCATGGTGTCCCGAAGGAGATCATCTCGAACAGAGACTCCAGATTTCTTTCTAGATTGTGGAGGAGATTACAAGATTCTATGGGCACTAAAGTAAAGTTTAGCACTGCCTATCACCCTCAGACTGATGGTCAATCTGAAAGAACAATTCAAGTACTTGAGGATTTGCTTAGAGCCTATGTTATGGATTGGAGAGGTGAATGGGATAAAGATATTTCTCTTATTGAGTTTACTTATAATAATAGTTACCATTCGAGCATCCAGATGGCTCCTTATGAAGCATTGTATGGGCGAAAGTGCAGAACGCCTATATGTTGGGAGGAAGTTGGTGATAGAAAATTGTTAGCACCAGATAAAGTACAAGAGACTACTGAAAAGATTCAAGTTATCATAAAAAGGCTAAAGGCTGCTCAAAGTCGGCAAAAGAGCTATGCAGACAACAGAAGACGAGATATCGAGTTCCAAGTAGGGGATTTTGTATTTCTAAAGGTCTCCCCTTCCAAAGGCATTATAAGATTTGGAAAGGAAGGAAAGTTAAACCCAAAGTTCATTGGACCTTTTGAGATCCTCGAAAGAATTGGCTTTGTCGCTTACAAGATTGCCTTGCCACCATCGATGTGTCATATCCATAATATATTTCATGTGTCAATGCTCCGAATGTATATACCTGATCCCTCTCATGTCATTGAGTATGAGCCGATTGCGATTGAGAAAGACTTGTTTTACAAGGAAGAGCCCATTCAGATTATTGATAAAAAGGAGAAGATCTTAAGAAATAGAATCATCACTCTGGTTAAAGTAATTTGGAAGCATCATCCTGCAAATGAAGCGACTTGGGAGCTAGAGGAAGAAATGAAGAAAGCTTATCCTCATCTTTTTCCCGAAAGAGGTATGACAAATTTAGAGGACTAAATTTTTTTTTAAGGAGGGGAGAGTGTAACATCCCTCATTTAAAAAAAAAAAAAACTTATATAGTACTTTAATAGTTTAGTTTATTATATCAATATTAAATTATATGGAGGACTTGTGGCATTAGCAAGGATGAGCCACTTGCACTTATTCTAAAGTTGACACCTAAACCTCCATGCATGCTTGCCACCTCATTATTTTAGCATGAGCCAAACTTAAGTAATTTAAGGCACAACAAAGGGAAACTTTGCAGCCAATGTAACTTGAGAAGAGGAGAAGGAATTGAAGGAGAAGAGAAGGAGAAAGAATTGAAGAAGAAGAAGTTTTATCTTAGCTTAAGGCTTTGCATCAATTCCCCCACATTTGGAAATCAAAACTTTTAAAGGCAAGTGTTCTAACCCAATCCAATAGAATCCTAATCTCTGTTTTCTTTTCAATTCTACAAAATTTTGAAAGATTTCAGCTGAGAACCAAACATTTCTTTCGTTTTGATACAAAGCCATGAATCTGTAATTTTTCGGTAATCTGACCTCCATGCATTGTTTTGGTCCTAACTTTTTGTACTAAACACTGATTTAGGTAAAACCTTTCCATTTGAAAGTAGACTCGAAGACCTTTATTTTGATACCTAGATTGAATGATTTGGAGTCGAAATGCCTAATATGACTTCTATTGCAATTAACCCTACAGATTCTACAAAATAGGGACTGTAATTTCTGACCTCCTGTTACTAAATTGCTCATAACTCTCTAGTAAAAATTCTGAATTATACAACACTTAATTCTTTGCAAACTAGATTCGTATTTATTTCTTTTGACACCTAGTTTGGAAATATTGAAGTACGTTTGCCTTCTGAAACATCTGTTTAAATTGATGCTATCTATTCTGCAAAATAGAGATGATCAATTCTGACCTTCTGTTACTAAATTGCTCATAACTCTCTAGTGAAAATTCTAAATTATGCAAAACTTAGTTCTTTGTGAACTAGATTCGCATATCTTTCTTTTGACACCTATTTTTAGTGAATTGGAGCATGCTTGGTCACACAAAAAAATCAGGAAATGTATCATTCGAAGTCTGCCAGAATTGAAAACTTTGTTGAATTTTGCCTATTCGAGTCTCATTCTGTTGGAAGTTTGATTTCTATTAAATTCTTTTGCAGTCCTTTAAAAATTCTTGTATTATTCATCATGAAATTATTGCATGTCTGAAATTTATTATGTAATGTTTTGTTGGCATTTCCTTGTTTGATAAAGGCCCACGCATATTTCCGTTGTTTCCGCATGTGCTTCCGATATATGCCAATGTCATTGTTCATGCTACCTTTTTGTACTCTGGTGTCTTGTGGGATATTGTGAACCTTTGCCAGAAATGGTAAAGGGAGTTATGCATAGAGCCCGCGATGCTCTGCCGGCCCCATTGACTTCACTCAGACGTGGGTGGATGGAGCTTCCAGACGTGGGAGACTTTTGATTGGTGGTCATCCTAAAATGGATGAATCACGTTATATATGTGGTCCCACAGGGCCCTCTATGTTTTTGATATGATATCCAAAGCTTTGCTAATAAGTTTATATTTATGCTTTGGATAAAAATGGAATGCATGCTACCTCAAAAATGACATACAAGCTTGTATTTACTATTCGGTTCACTTGTTATACTTTGGAGTGTTTCGTATGTCATTGTTATGCTCTCAAACACTCTTACGCCTTTGATATACACTGAAATGCTTCAGGTGCCATTTGATACATGCCTAAATGCTTATTTTGCCAATGAAATGCTCCAATTTCCTTTCTCGTATTGTTATGTCTAACGCTTGTTTTCAAATGAGGAAACCCTTTGTGATTTTTATACCAAATAAGATGATTTCAAATGAACACTTGTATTTCTGCTTTTGTTATCTTGATACCAAGCCTGCTTGAACTTCTCCTATCGCCATGGATAAGTTAGTCGCTTGCTGAGCTCTTCATGCTCACCCCGTTGCTATATAAATTTTTCAGGGTAGCTTGTCACGCACTGAAAAGCTAGATTTGGGTTGAAGCACTGAAAGGCTAGAAGATTTTGGACTAATCTTTATTGGTTGATAGGTTTTTGTTGTATAGTATACTTTACTTCTGATGTAATGTTAAGGATATATTAATACTTATGTGTTGTAAAAGTTTAAAGGACTACTCATGTTTATTGAATGATAAGCTTACGTTGTATAAGTATATGAACTCATGGTGAATAATATTTTTGTGATGGTATATATTTCTACGAATATGGATTTGTGTTGTGGTTGATGTTTAGTTGAGTTGCCTTTGGATTTTATGAATCTCTAAGTGAAGTGGAGTATGATTTATGAAACGTACATGTTTATGAATTGTGAATATTGATTTGAATGGTTCTTAGTATTCTTAAATGTTAGATTGGATCCTGGATTGATTTGTGATGATGAATTATAATATTATTGATTTTTAGACAGGGTCACACCTCCTGAATGGATAAAATTCGGGTGGGCGTGACACCTTCAGCTCCTGCTTCATCTTCTAAAGACCTCATAATGGCAGAATTGCATCAGATCAAATCACAACAAGACTAACTTAAATCACAGCAAGAGCAAATTCAAATTCAGCAAATCGAAATTTTGAAGGAACTATGATAAATGAATCAAAAAATAGATGTCATGTATAAAAACTATGGATTTCCTCCTAAGGATTAATTGATATCCCTTCTTATGCAATTCTTGTATGATTACTCTTAATGCCAAGTTAAAGTTTTGTGTGACAGCTATGCTTCTTAATCAGATGAATTTTGAATGAAAGCTGAATTTTTTTTTTAAATTCTGGATGCATGCTGATTTGTTTTATGAGATGAATTTTTGATGGATGCTGAATTTTGTATGATCGATCTTAAGACTGGATTTCTTTTCTAATGATTTTATGATCACAAATTCTCCGCTTAAATTCCCATCTCCGTTTTGTTGATGACAAAGGGGGAGAAATGAGCAAAAGATGAAAAGATGACTTGTGATGACTTGACATATATAAATTGCAAAAATGAAAATGTCTAATACGCATCAATAGCATGACTTATATGAATTGCAAATGCTTGTGTAATGCAAATGTCTTATATGCATCGCAAAATTCTTTGAGAATATCGCAAGATTGATTGATCATATGAAATCATGTCTTACACTTATATCATGTAATTCATGTTGAAAATTCTTATCTCTTGTTGAAGTGATCATTTGATTTGAAAATGATTTTCACAGCTTGAAATGATGAGAAATACGAAGTTTCGTATTTGCTCATGCTTAAAGAGAATAATGATAAGTTCAACGGATAGAACTTATCGGTTCAAGCTTGAAAATGTTTTTAGTTTTTTTTTCATAATATGGCATATAGATAGGGGGAGTTATGTTTCACTCCGTCATCAATTGATTGTCATCATAAAAAAGGGGGAGATTGTTGAATCTCGAATTTTGATGATGAAATCAATTGATGGGTTAATTGATCTAATCCATATTATTGAGTTAAGTGTGCAGGATTAACTACGATAGCCTGAAAACATAAAGCAAGGATACTAAAGTCAAGTTTGATGGGTGTTTGAGAGTCCGAAGATTTGTCGGAGATGCTGCCATAGCCAACCGAGAAGAAATCGGGGACTTGTCGGAATTTTTGGAAGTCCGCCGAAGAGATCGTCGGAGGTTCACAGAGATCACCGAGAAGGCTCGGCTACTCGTTGAACTCGTCACAAAATTGGGAGCCTGCTGGGAGTCCACTGGAAGAAATCCGAGGATGTATCGGAAGTCCGCCGGAAGATCGCTGAAGAGCTCGCCGGAAGGAAACTCGATGTTGTCGGTTAAAAACTTGCTTAGGACTATGTTTTTAATCATGTAGTTTGCATATAATTAGGGTTAGGATTAAGGGTTAATCCTATAACTCGGTTAGGGGCTAATTGGGCCCGAGTTCGGACTGGTTTGGGCCAAATTTGGAGCCCAACCAGTGAGCTGAAATAGTGTAGGCGGTAGCACCGCCCAGAGCCTGAAGTATCAAGCGGTGGTATCGTCGGACTGGGCGGTGGCACCGCCCAGAACCTGAGAATTCCGGCGGTGGCACCGCCAGAACACTATTAATATGAAAATTGATAGGCGATAGCACCACCACCGACAGGCAGTGGCACCGCCAGTCACTGGTCAGTATGACATTGATAGGCGGTGGCACCGCCAGCCTCGGAAACCCAAAAGAATTCAAAATTTGGAGTGCAAATTTGAATCCTCTTGGGGCCTATAAATACCCCTCAATTCTCAGCAGAGAATACAACTTTTTAGAAGCAATAGATTGAGATAAAAGCCTTAGCAAAGTCTTTAGCAAGTCTGGTTTTCAATTGCTTGAGTTTTCACCTTCTTCTTTCTCATTGAAAATTTGTAAGAGTGTGAACCACTTGTAAAAGGTTGTAAGAGGGGTATTTGCCCTTCCCCTTCAAAGTGATTTGCTAGTGGAAGTTGGGAGCCTCATCGAAGAAGGTTTCGCAAGTGGATGTAGGTCATTTTGATCGAACCACTTTAAAATTGACGTGTTCTTTGGTTTGCATTTACTTATTGCTATTTATCTTACAGCAAACTTTCATACATGCTTTACTTCCTCATTACTTTTGCTGCACACCTTTACGAACACGCTTTCAAGTTAAGCACTTCCGAGTTCGATTTTTATCGTACGAAAGATTTTCCAAAACCAACGTTTTAATCCGCTGCACTAATTCACCCCTCCCTCTTAGTGCCGCTCCGATCCTAACAATCATTACATTATTAAAACATCAAGCATGGTTTCATTAATCATAAGGCATCTTCAATCAAAATCGAAAAGAAATATGAAAATCAACATGGTTACATATTATTGCTTTTTAAAAACATACATACGATTATTCTTATTAGGTATACAAAGCATTAGATTTACATTTTATTATATTTTCATAAAACATTCAATTTTCATGATCATTTTCAAAAATTACTAGAAAGATAAACATGATTCCTAATTTTTACATTTTCATTACATTATTAAACATGCAATTTTCAAGAAAAATAAAATTTTCTAAACTAAAATAACTTATGAAAAAATATTATATAATTTCAAAATAAATTAAAGGCATTTTGATTACCTCATCGTTGAAAGCCATTAAGGCATAGTTTGCCACCTCACCTTTGTTGATTTTGTTAGGATTAAGAGCACTAGGGGGGGGGGGGGGATGAATTAGTGTAGCGGAAAACTTTCAATGATTTAAAATGATGTTCGTACGATAAAAACGATTTCAGTATGAAAGCCGATTCGGAAATTACTTTAACTTAAGATCAAGCAAAGTGCAGTTAAAGTAAAGCTATGGAGGCAGTTGCAGTTAAGATAGGAACAAAATATAAATGCAAACCAAGATTTAGAGTGGTTTGGTTAATCTTGACCTACATCCACTTTTGGCTTCCTCCTCCGATGAGGTCACCGACGTCAACTAGAGGCCTTCCTTCAATAGGTGAAGGCCAACCACCCTTTTACAACTTTACTCCTTTTGACGGGCTTAGGAGGCAACCCTTATAGATTTTTCACTCCTCTCTTGAATGATCAAAACTTAGAAGAAAAAAGGGAGAAGAACATTTGGCCTTTTACAACACTTTTAAGCTCTCAAAATCTGAGTATAAATGCTAAGTTTTGATTCCCTTTCATGCATGAAAGGGTGGGGTTTATATAGGCCCCAAACTGGTTTAAATTTGGAGCTTAAATGTGTCATCTCCCAAAATTTCAGGGTCCTGGTGGTACTACCACCATAATTGGATGGTACTACCACCTAACAGAGCTTGGAGACTGAGCTCGGACGGTACCACTGCCCAACCTCACTTGGAGACCGAGCCCAGGCGGTGCCAACGCCTAACATGGGCGGTTCCACCGCCCAGCTTTCCTTACGAGACTCGGCTCTGTTGAATCTCGGATTTTGATGATAAAATTAATTGATTGTGTTTAGATGTTTAACTACATTTTGAGTGATGCAGGTCTACTCGATCAAGATTAGACAGTTGACGCAGGAGAAATTGACATTGCACCAGAGGAGATCACGTTAGGATATTGGACGGTAGAACGCTTTGGACATCGGGCATCGGGCCAAGGAGAGCGGAATTGCACCAAGGATATCGGGGTTGCAGAGGTCAACCGCCGATTGGGCAACAAGCCGCAAGAGAGGACAATGCGTTGAAGAATCGGACGAAGCGCCAACCAATGACGTGCCGGACAACAGAATGTCAATTCGCGTTGTAATAATTGTCTAGATCGGAGTAGAGTTTTGGCTTGTGTGTGTAGGATTAACTACGATAACGATGAAGAGATAAAGCAAAATAAAGTGCCAGAGTCAAGCGCGAAGGATTCGTTGGGAGTTCGAGAGTCTAACGGAAGTCTGAAGGTTCATCGGGAATGCTACCAGAACTAGTCGAGAATGAGTAGGGAGCTTGCCGAAGGGTTTTCGGAAGCTCGCCGGAAGGTACATCGGAAGTTCGCGGAGCTCGCTAAGAAAGATCGTAGCTTGCCGAAGAAGCTTGTCACAACTCGCCAAGATCAAATCGTGAAGTCTAGGAGCTTGTCGGGAGTCCGTAGAATAGTTTCCGAGAGTTTATCGGAAGACCGCCGAAAGTTCGCCGGAAGAAGTCTTGACTTGCAAACTTTGTAATAGTTTAAGAAATGTCTTTAAATTCATAGTTAGCATGTTAATTAGGGTTAGGATTAGGTGTTAATCTTATAACCCAAGTAGGGGCCAATGGGGCTAGAGTTTGAACTGGTTTGGGCCAAGTTTAGAGCCCAACAAGTGAGCTGAAATAGTCAAGGTGGTGGCACCGCCAGACTAGGCGGTGGCATAGCCTAGAACCCAAAAGGTTGGGTGGTGGCACCGCTCAGAGCCTGAAGTATCAGGCGGTGGTACCGCCGGACTCGGTGGTGGCACCGCCCAACACCTGAGAGTTCGGGCGGTGGCATTGCCCAGAACTTGAGAATTCCGACGGTGGCACTACCAGAACACTGTCAATGTGAAAATTGACAAGCGGTAGCACCGCCATCGACAGGCGGTGGCACCGCCAGTCACTGGTTAGTATGACATTGACAGGCGGTGGCACCGCCACCCTCGGAAACCCAAGAGAATTCAAAATTTGGAGCCCAAATTTGAATCCTCTTGGGGCCTATAAATACCCCTCAATTCTCAGCAGAGAATATAACTTTTGAGAAGCAATAGTTTGAGATAAAAGCCATAGCAAAGTCTTTAGCAAGTCTTGTTTTCAATTGCTTGAGTGTTCACCTCCTTCTTTCTCGTTGAAAATTTGTAAGAGTGTGAACCACTTGTAAAAGGTTGTAAGAGGGGTATTTGTCCTTCCCCTTCAAATTGATTTGCTAGTAGAAGTTGGGAGCCTCATCGAAGAAGGCTTCGCAAGTGGATGTAGGTAATTTTAACCGAACCACTTTAAAATTGGTGTGTTCTCTGGTTTGCATTTACTTATTGCTATTTACCTTACTGCAAACCTCCATACGTGCTTTACTTCCTCATTACTTTTGCTACACACCTTTACAAACACGCTTTCAAGTTAAGCACTTTTGAGTTCGGTTTTTATCGTACGAAAGATTTTCCAAAACCGACGTTTTAATCTGCTACACTAATTTACCCCCCCCACCCCCCCCCTCCCTCTCTTAGTGTCGCTCTGATCCTAACAATTGGTATCAGAGCTTGATATTTCTCATTTCGGATTTACACCCGAGAGAAATGGCTCTTCATGGCTTTCAAGAGGGCTTATCGGTTGTTCATCTACCGTTGTTTAACGGATTGGACTACACTTATTGGAAAACTCAAATGAGAGTTTTCTTGATTTCTATGAATTTGGATTTATAGAATATTGTTGAAAACAGTTTTCAACTTTCCTCTAAATCGATGAACAAATGGTCGGATTTGGAGAAGAAGTATTTTTCTTTAAATGCAAAGGCTGTGAATGTCTTATTTTGCGCTTTGGACAAAAATGAGTTCAATCGGATTTCTACGTGCGAAGCGGCTTTTAATATTTGGCAAACACTTGAAATCACGCACGAGGGAACTAGTAGAGTCAAAGACTCGAAAGTTAACATTTTATTGCAAGATTTTGAGCTTTTTCGAATGCAACCAAGCGAGACTATAGGTGACATGTACACCCGTTTCACGGATGTCATCAATAATCTAAGAGTTCTTGGTAAATCTTTTTCGAATTTTGATCTCGTAAGCAAGATCTTAAGATCCCTTCCAAAAAGGTGGGATCCTAAAATAACCGCAATACAAGAGATAAAAAATTTAAATGATTTTCCATTAGAAGAATTAATCGGGTCATTAATGACTTATGAAATGACAACTTTAGAACATTTTGAACCCGATGAGTACTTGAACCACCTTCCAAAGAATAGGAAGGATTTGGAACTCCAGACAAATGAATACCACTTGAGCGATGACTTAAGTAATAAGGACAATGATGAACTTGAACTTCGAACACTAAATCTTAATAAGTGTATTAAACAAAAATCTAAAATAAACAATGAACTTGAACGGAGGAAGAGGCAAAGAAGAGGAAGGCAACCAAGGATGAATCAAGAACTTCCAAAGGTGAAACGGCGAATTAGGCTTTGACGAGCTTCAACTACAAGGTACGTAACTCAACTCTCTTGAATTATTTTGAAATTACTTGAAGTTTTTCATGAGTGCTTAACTTAGATAGTAGGAATAGGAAATAAAAAAGATTGTTTTTAAAAAATTATATCATGTTTTTTCTTTTTAGCATCTTTGAAAAATTAAAAATTTGATCATGAAAAGTATATTGCTAAGGTTTCATGCATGTTATGTTTTGAAATGTTGAATGATGTATGCAACATTAGGGATGATAATTATATGATATGTGATAATGCTTAGGATTAATCCATGCATGTGTATCTTGATGATTTTATGTCATGCATGAGTTTTGAAGTAAATGTTGATTTAAAACTCTCATTTTAGATTAACATGTTTTTGGTCTAATTATTTTTATGATGAATTAAGATGACATTCTCATGACATATTAAGATGACATAGTACATGTACATCTATGTATGAATTTCTTGATAGTCTTTTGATGATAGATGTGATATCAAGATGTGTTTGGTCTTGACGGCTTCATGATGAAACTTATGTTTCGATTTTAAATGATGATACATGTTTTCACAAAAGACTTGAATACCCTCACATGAAATCAATTGTATGAAATGGAAATGAATTTTCTATCCAATTGAGATTAATGAATTTATTTTACCAATCTTGTGAATCTCATGAAAATAAACATGATGAATATTTTGAAAATAAATGAGTGTATCATGCATTTGGTCTTAATGATTTCTCTTGAACATACTTTTTGAAATCACACATGATGATGAATATCAAGATATTAAAAGGATGTTATCATGGAATCATGCTTGATGATTTATTTTATGAAATTTACCTTTCCGTCTGAAATGTTGACACTTGTTTTATTAAAGGTAAAGGTATGCTTATAAGAAGCAAATCACATGATTAGAAATTTATAAAAATGAAATGTGATCCTCTATCTTATCGACTTTTCAATAAATCTATGCTTGTCATGTATGAATTTATTGAATGTGACTTTGAGGATGATTTCGGATTTTATAAATGCTTAATTCATACTTATGACATGAGACACATTTTAAATATGAATCATGTTCAATGCTTCAATCATATTATATCTCCCTTAATTCATTTTGTTCTCCTAGATTTATTTACCAAAGAGGAGAATCTTCCGAATGAATGAAATGATACAAATAAATCACTTATCGATATATCTTTTTGAAATATATTTTTAATGTGATGTTGATAATTTGAGATGCCTGCTGGAATTCATGACATGAGATAATTGAATTCTTGACTTACTCTTTATATGGCTTAAAAATAGATGTTTAAAATTTTGCTTTATGTGTTTTATAAGATTTTGCCTTTATGTCTTGAACTTTCATGATTATCTTGATTTGGCATATAAAGACTAAGGCATGCTTAGATGAAAAAGAATCACTTAAAAAATGCTTTTCCCATCAGATCGAGATTAATGATTTCATGATATTTTGTGAATCTCGAAATTGATTTTGATAACTTGATTATGAGTTTCAAGTTAACGATTTGATTTGAATGAGTTTTATCTAAATCATAATCTTGATCTTGCAAAATTGGAATCACAAATAATATCTTTTGGTATTCATGAATTGATACTCACAATATGAAAGTATTGGTATTCATGACTTGAATTTGATTGAAACATTGCATGCTTAAATTAATCATTCTCCTATGTTTCAAAAATTATTTAAATGCCTTATGTGATGATTAAAAATTAATTTGCTTTATGATAAATCTATGTATACCATTTTGAATCTCTTCAAAGAAATGTTGAGATTTTGATGAATTTGATGATTTGAATTTGAAAGAGTTTGTATTCGAATTATGATCTTGACTTCTTGGATTTGCTACTTGATTTTTTTTAATCACAATCTCTTCTTTGTATACCTACAATTTTTGTTATTTATAAAAAGAAGAGATTTGATAAAATGAATCATTGTTGACTTAATGTTCAGTATCATGAATACTTTATTATCATACATGAAAATAATGATAAATATTTTGAAAATAAATGTTTGTATCATGTTAGATGATTTTACATTTTGTGCATAATGAGTTATAGTGATGATTGAAACAATGATTGAAATGATGTGAATGATGATTTGGAATCATGCATATAATGATGAGTTTATATGTTTTGAAAATATATATGATGATTTGGTATTATGCATGCAATAATGATGCACGCAATGATGAAATATTCATGATAAAATTATTATTTTGATATTCATGACTTGAATCTTCCTTTCTTTTTATCAATGACAAAGGGAGAGAAAGAGTTGCTAATGTGCTATCCTGAATTGCTGTAAAGGGTCATCTCAAAGAGAAATTAGCTAGCTTGCACAAGTCAAGAAAATGCAAAAACTTGCTTACTTTCTTGCACATCTAAAGAAAAGATACAATTGTAACACTTGCCAAATTGTTTGCTTGCCTCATGTAAAACATGGTCCTTTGCTAGTTTGACATTTTGCTAAGGAAGCAAAAATAACACTTCTCAAAAGAGAAGAAAGAGCTTGCTTTCTTGAACATCTTTAATTTGCTAGCTAGAATGATGTACAATTTGCTATCTTGAAAATTACAAAGAAATGCTATCATTCACATCACAAAGAAAAGCAAATATACCAATTTGCACATCTTTAAATTTGCTAGCTTGTATGTAGTAAAACTAGCATATCGTAAAAGTTGCTAGCTTGTAGAGAAGCAAAGAATTGCTATCTCGAAAGAAGCAAAAAATGCAAAACATAGAAAACTTGCAATATAATTGCTCTTGCCATGCTTTGTATCAAAAATAGGTTGATATCCTTAAAAGCATCGCATTAAATTTTTTAGTGTATCGCAATGTATCACATGTATCGCAAATTAAAATTTTTGAGACTATTATCATATCATGTTTAACAATTGATGTCTTTCATGACATGATTTTTTTGCATTGTTTTCTTGTATGTATCATGTGATGATTGAAATATTGATTGATGTAAATTCATAGTTTATGTAAAAGTCTAAATCATTGGTTCCTCTCCTTCTTTTCGGCAATGACATAGGGGGAGAAAGATTGCTAGCTCAAGGCAAATGCTGTCAAGCTTGTACTCTTCCCTTCTTTTCGACAAAAACAAAGGGGAGAAAGCTTTTGCTAGTTAGAACATGCAAAGAAAAGCAAAGTGCAATCTTGCACAAGAAGAAAGTGTTGAATTGCCATGATTGAACTTAAGAATCTTACTATGCTTTTGTGCTTATATGTTGTGATGAAAATCTAGCTTCATGTTACAAAAACTTGAATATCTTTTAAAATAGCTAGAGCTACTTCTCCTTTTGTTGATGACATAGGGGGAGAAGTATATTGATGACTTCATGCATTGAATTGAATATTTTATACATATTTGCATGATGGTTTAAATGTTTTTCATAACATGTGATGAATGTTGCTTGGATTTGGGATAATCCAAGTGTTCTATCAATGGCATATTGATAGGGGGAGTTTGGTTAAACTCCGGGGAGTTAAGGTTAACTCTGGTAGTCATCAATTAGTTGTCATCATAAAAAAGGGAGAGATTGTTGAATCTCGGATTTTGATGATAAAACTAATTAATTGTGTTTAGATGTTTAACTGCATTTTGAGTGATACAGGTCTACTCGATCAGGATTAGACAATTGACGCAGGAGGAATTGACATTGCGCTGGAGGAGATCACGTCAGGATATTGGATGGCAGAACACTTTGGACACCGGGCATCGAGCCAAGGAGAGCAGAATTGCACCAAGGATATCGGGGTTACGGAGGTCAACCGCCAATTAGACAACAAGCCGCAAGAGAGGACGATGCGCCGAAGAATCGGATGAAGCACCAACCAATGACGTGCTGGACAACAGAATATCAATTCGTGTTATAATAATTGTCTAGATTGGAGTAGAGTTTTGGCTTGTGTGTGCAGGATTAACTACGATAACGATGAAGACATAAAGCAAAACAAAGTGCCGGAGTCAAGCGCGAAAGATTCGTTGGGAGTTCAAGAGTCCGATGGAAGTCCGAAGGTTTGTCGAGAATGTTGCTGGAACTAGCCGAGAATGAGTAGGGAGCTTGCCGAAGGGTTTTCGGAAGCTCGCTGGAAGGTACATCGGAAGTTCACGGAGCACGCCAAGAAAGATCATGGCTTGCCGAAGAAGCTCGTCGGAACTCGCGAAGATCAAATTGTGAAGTCTAGGAGCTTGCCGGGAGTCCGCAGAATGGTTTCCGAGAGTTTATTGGAAGACCGCCGGAAGTTCGCCGAAAGTTCACCGGAAGAAGTCTTGACTTGCGGACTTTGTAATAGCATAGGAAATGTCTTTAAATTCATAGTTAGCATGTTAATTAGGGTTAGGATTATGTATTAATCTTATAACCCAAGTAGGGGCCAATTGGGCTCTAGTTTGAACTAGTTTGGGCCAAGTTTGGAGCCCAACAAGTGAGCTGAAATAGTCAAGGCGGTGGCACCGCCGAGAACCCAAAAGGTTGGGCGGTGGAACTATCGGACTAGGCGGTGGCACCGCCCACAGCCTGAAGTATCAGGCGGTGGTACCGCCGGACTGGGCGGTGGCACCATTCAGCACCCGAGAGTTCGGGCGGTGGCACAGCCCAGAACTTGAGAATTCCGGCGGCGGCACCGTCAGAACACTGTCAATATAAAAATTGACAGGCGGTAGCACCGCCACCGATAGGCGATGGCACCGCTAGTCACTAGTCAGTATGACATTGATAGGCGGTGGCACTGCCACCCTTGGAAACCCAAGAGAATTCAAAATTTGGAGCCCAAATTTGAATCCTCCTAGGGCCTATAAATACCCCTCAATTCTCAGCAGAGAATACAACTTTTGAGAAGCAATAGGATGAGATAAAAGCCTTAGCAAAGTCTTTAGCAAGTCTTGTTTTCAATTGCTTGAGTGTTCACCTCCTTCTTTCTCATTGAAAATTTGTAAGAGTGTGAACCACTTGTAAAAGGTTGTAAGAGGGGTATTTGTCCTTCTCCTTCAAAGTGATTTGCTAGTGGAAGTTGGGAGCCTCATCGAAGAAGGCTTCGCAAGTAGATGTAGGTCATTTTGACCAAACTACTTTAAAATTGGCATATTCTCTGGTTTGCATTTACTTATTGCTATTTACCTTACTACAAACCTTCATACGTGCTTTACTTCCTCATTACTTTTGTTGCACACCTTTACAAACACGCTTTCAATTTAAGCACTTCCGAGTTCGGTTTTTATCATACGATAGATTTTCCAAAATCGACATTTTAATCTGCTGCACTAATTCACACCCCCCCCCCCCCTCTTAGTGCCACTCCAATCCTAAAAGGCTCATGGGCAGTGCAACCGTCGGCCAGGAAATTTGGGTCCGAATGAGCTGATCCATTCGGCCTAATTTGAGTCTATCAAGGGCCCAATTGCCCCAAGATTATGTTAATGGGATCACCTCCCATTTCTAACTTAATCATCATGCTAACTATGATATTTTAAGACATCTATGCTATAGCTTGCTCCGGTGCGTCAACCGCTTCTTCCGACGAGCTTCCGGCGAACTTCCGACGAACCCTCGACGATGCTCTAGCGGACTTCTAGCAAACTCTTGGACTTGCGACGATCCACTTGGCGAGTTCCGATGAGCTTCTTTGGCAAGCTCCTGGACTTCTTGGATTTGTTCCCGTAGAACCTCCAACGACTGTCCAAACTTCCGTCGAACTCTCGAACTCCCAACGTGATCATAGTCTGGACTCCAGCGCAACTCCTACTGCATATCTTACTTTTATCATAGTTAATCCTACACACTTATCTCAACATATGGATTAGATAACAAATGACAATTGACTTCATCATTAAAATCTGAGATTCAATAATCTCTCCCTTTTTTATGATGACAATCAATTGATAACGGAGTTAACCTTAACTCCCCATATCTATATGCCATACTCGAGATAAGTTATTCTTGAATTCAAAGCCTTTGAATTCAAGAGACATATTGATAAGTTAAGATCGTTTAACCTTATCAATACTCCCATCATGATTCCTATCATGATGTATCTCTCTGAAAATGATGTCAAGGCTTACTTGAAAGTGTGAATGATAGTAATTGTAGCAATTCATTATATGGTAAGATATCAACATGTAAAATTGTGATGTAAACTTTTGATATCTTAACATGATGCATATATGTCATAATGCAAATATGACAATCATAGCATTTCTATCATCAATTTACCATATATTTCGATGCAAGCTTCTTTTGATATCTTAACATAATTCAAATTCAAATATGGCACTCATAGCATCAATTCATATATTTCTCCCCCTTTGTCATCAACAAAAAGGAGAACGATATAAGCAAATTTTAAACATAAGCGTGGTAATGATTCATGCCATAACTAGGTTTATGTCATTTTTCAACAATGAGTGATAGGATATTAATTATACAAGCATCTAAAAGAAAAAACATGACATGGAGATTACTTCTTCCTTTTTATTTGGAATTATTTGTTTACATGAAGGAGGAAAGCCATTTGTGAGATTACTCGAATGAAGTTAAAATTAATAAGAGATTTAAATCATGTTTTATTTTTACAAGGATCAAGATATGTATGTGAATCAAATCCTTACAAAAAAATATCTTCCTTTTTCAAGAAGGAATTTATAAGAAAGAATCATATCATCAAATCCATTTCTCGAAAAAAATATTTTTCATATGATAAGTCTATGAGAGATGTATTTGATTCTATATGTCAAAAATCAATGATATGAATTAATCTCTATATGACATATGCTTATGAAAGCTGCATTAAGTCCGGAAGAGAATAATGTATCGTTACGATTAAGAAAATCCGAAAATAAAATTTAACACTTTCATGCATTTGGACAAGGTTTTGCTATAGATTTTCAAACACAATCATGAAGATTAAATATGCTTATTATCATGGAAATTTTTGTATCCAAAACACATAATTTCCAACATATTATTAAGTCATGTAATAGTGTAAAATCATCATAGCAATTAAGTGATTTGATCATTGAATCAAGAACATCCGAAAAATAATTGTAATAAGTTCATGCATTCGGACACATTAACATTCCTAATTCTCTTATAATGAAATTAAATTGTTCTTCACTTAAAGGCTTTATAAAAATATCAGCTAGTTGATGTTTAGTATTAATGAACTCTATAACTACATCATGATTAATGATATGATCTCATATAAAGTAATGTCTAATATCAATATGTTTTGTTCTTGAGTATTGAATGAGATTCTTTGTTAAACATATAGCACTTGTGTTATCACATTTAATGGGAATATTTTTAAGATAAACTTTATAATCTTCTAGGGTATTTTTCATCCACACAACTTGTGCACAGCATGCACTAGTTGTAATATACTCAGCTTCGGTTGTTGATAGTGTAACCGAGTTTTGTTTCTTAGATGACCAAGAAACAAGAGCATGTCCCAAAAATTGACATGTTCCTGATGTGCTTTTTCTATCTAGTCTACACCCAGCAAAATCTGCATTAGCATAAGTAATTAACTCAAACATCTCAGTTTTTGATACCATAATCCTAGATTTGTGGTACCTTTAAGATATCTAAGTATTCTTTTAACTGCTTTGAGATGAGATATTTTAGGATTCGATTGAAACCTAGCACAAAGTCCTACACTGAACATGATATCTGGTCTAGTTGCAATGAGGTAAAGTAAACTTCCTATCATACCCCTATAAGTTTTTTGATTGAAGCTTTCTCCACTTTCATCAACTTCTAACTTAGTGGAGGTGCTCATAGGAGTGTCAATAGCTTTTGAGCTTTCTATATTAAATCTTTTTAGCAAATCTAAAGCATATTTAGTTTGACTAATAAAGATACCATTTCTTAGTTGCTTAATTTATAAGCCTAAGAAAAAGGTTAATTCTCCCATCAAACTCATTTCAAATTCAAGACTCATGGTTTTAGCAAAAGATTCACAAAGAGATTCATTTGTAGAACCAAAGATAATATCATCAACATAAATCTGAACAATGAGAAAATTATTTTCAAAATTCTTGATAAACAATGTAGTATCGACCTTGCTTTTTATGAAATTATTTTCAATAAGAAAAGAACTAAGTCTCTCATACCAAGCCCTTGGGGCTTGTTTTAAACCATAGAGAGCTTTAGTTAATTTAAACACATGATTAGGGAGACTATTATTTTCAAATCCGGGAGGTTGTTCAACATAAACTTCTTCGGAAATAAAGCCATTAAGAAAAGTGCTTTTAACATTCATTTGAAATAACTTAAAATTATTATTACTAGCATAGACAAGGAGCATCCTTATGGCTTCTAATATAGCCACAGGAGCGAAGGTTTCTTTGTAATCGATGCCTTCTTCTTGATTGAAATCTTTGGCTACTAATCTAGCATTGTTTCTAACCATGACACCATATTCATCTTGCTTGTTTCTAAAGACACATTTAGTATCAATAACTAAATGGTCATTTGGCCTAGGAACAAGCTTCCACAACTCATTTCTCTCAAATTGATTTAACTCATCTTGCATTGCGATAATCCATGAATCATCTTTCATGGCTTCGTCAATACATTTTGGTTCAAATTGGGAGAGAAAAGCGGCATTGGCACAAAAATTTTTAAGAGAAGAACATGTTTGAACCCCTTTAGATGTGTCTCCTAGGATTAGCTCCTTAGGATGAGTATCTACATACTTCCAATCCTTGGGTAAGGATGTTTCGGAAGTGGATGCATCCAAGTTGCCAGTTGGAGAAGGGGTTTCATTTAAATTCAAAGAATCAAAATTAATATCATCATCAAAATCATTTTTCTTGATTACGAAAATCTTATTAAAAACAACATGAATGGATTCTTCTATAATTAAAGTTCTTTTGTTGAAGATATGAATAACTTTAGAAACGGAAGAATAACCAAGGAAAATTCCTTCATCGGATTTAGCATCAAATTTTCCTAAAACATCTTTTTCATTCAAGATAAAACACTTACACCCAAAAACTTTAAAATATGAAACATTGGGTTTTTTGTTGTTCCATAACTCATAGGGAGTTTTAGTGAGTAAGGGTCTTACTAGAACTCTATTCAAAATATAGCATGCAATGTTTATGGTGTTGAATCTCGGATTTTGATGATGAAGTCAATTGTCATGTTTTATCTAATCCATATGTTGAGATAAGTATGCAGGATTAACTACGAAAGCTTGAAGACATAAAGCGAGTCTACCGGAATCAAGTTCGATGGGTGTTTGAGAGTCCGAAGATTCGTCGGAGATGCTGCCGGAACCAATCGAGAAGAAATCGGGGACTTGTCGGAGTTTTCGGAAGTCCGCTGAAGAGATCATCGGAGGTTCGCAGAGATCACCGAGAAGGCTCGGTTACTCGTTGATTTCACCACAAGATCGGGAGCCAGCTGGGAGTCCGTCGGAAGAAATCCAAGGGCGTATCGGAAGTCCGTCGGAAGATCGCCGGAAAGCTCGCCGGAACAAGACTTGAAGTTCGCCGGTTAAAAACTTGCTTAGGATTATGTTTTTAGTTACGTAGTTTGCATGTAATTAAGGTTAGGATTAAGAAATAATCTATATCTTGATTAGGGGCCAACTGTTGCCAGCACCCGAGAGCTAGGCGGTGGCACCGCCACTGACAGGCGGTGGCACCGCCCAGCACCCGAGAGCTAGGCGGTGGCACCGCCCAGCACCCGAGAGCTAGGCGGTGGCACCGCCCAGCACCCGAGAGCTAGGCGGTGGCACCGCCACTGACAGGCGGTGGCACCGCCCAGCACCCGAGAGCTAGGCGGTGGCACCGCCACTGACAGGCGGTGGCACCGCCCAGCACCCGAGAGCTAGGCGGTGGCACCGCCACTGACAGGCGGTGGCACCGCCCAGCACCCGAGAGCTAGGCGGTGGCACCGCCACTGACAGGCGGTGGCACCGCCCAGCACCCGAGAGCTAGGCGGTGGCACCGCCACTGACAGGCGGTGGCACCGCCCAGCACCCGAGAGCTAGGCGGTGGCACCGCCCAGCACCCGAGAGCTAGGCGGTGGCACCGCCACTGACAGGCGGTGGCACCGCCCAGCACCCGAGAGCTAGGCGGTGGCACCGCCCAGCACCCGAGAGCTAGGCGGTGGCACCGCCCAGCACCCGAGAGCTAGGCGGTGGCACCGCCACTGACAGGCGGTGGCACCGCCCAGCACCCGAGAGCTAGGCGGTGGCACCGCCCAGCACCCGAGAGCTAGGCGGTGGCACCGCCCAGCACCCGAGAGCTAGGCGGTGGCACCGCCACTGACAGGCGGTGGCACCGCCACTGACAGGCGGTGGCACCGCCCAGCACCCGAGAGCTAGGCGGTGGCACCGCCACTGACAGGCGGTGGCACCGCCCAGCACCCGAGAGCTAGGCGGTGGCACCGCCCAGCACCCGAGAGCTAGGCGGTGGCACCGCCACTGACAGGCGGTGGCACCGCCCAGCACCCGAGAGCTAGGCGGTGGCACCGCCCAGCACCCGAGAGCTAGGCGGTGGCACCGCCCAGCACCCGAGAGCTAGGCGGTGGCACCGCCCAGCACCCGAGAGCTAGGCGGTGGCACCGCCCAGCACCCGAGAGCTAGGCGGTGGCACCGCCACTGACAGGCGGTGGCACCGCCACTGACAGGCGGTGGCACCGCCCAGCACCCGAGAGCTAGGCGGTGGCACCGCCCAGCACCCGAGAGCTAGGCGGTGGCACCGCCACTGACAGGCGGTGGCACCGCCCAGCACCCGAGAGCTAGGCGGTGGCACCGCCCAGCACCCGAGAGCTAGGCGGTGGCACCGCCACTGACAGGCGGTGGCACCGCCCAGCACCCGAGAGCTAGGCGGTGGCACCGCCACTGACAGGCGGTGGCACCGCCACTGACAGGCGGTGGCACCGCCACTGACAGGCGGTGGCACCGCCCAGCACCCGAGAGCTAGGCGGTGGCACCGCCACTGACAGGCGGTGGCACCGCCCAGCACCCGAGAGCTAGGCGGTGGCACCGCCCAGCACCCGAGAGCTAGGCGGTGGCACCGCCCAGCACCCGAGAGCTAGGCGGTGGCACCGCCCAGCACCCGAGAGCTAGGCGGTGGCACCGCCCAGCACCCTGGCGGTGGCACCGCCCAGCACCCGAGAGCTAGGCGGTGGCACCGCTGGACTGGGCGGTGGCACCGCCCAGTACACTGTCAGTGTCAAAACTGACAGGCGGTGGCACCGCCACTGACAGGCGGTGGCACCGCTAGCTTCGGGAACCGAAGAGAAATTCAAATTTTGGAGCCCAATTTGAATCCTCTTGAGGCCTATAAATACCCCTCAATTCTCAGCAGAGAATACAACTTTTTGAGCAGCAAGTGATTGAGAGAAAGGTCTTAGAAAAGTCTTAGCAATCCTTGGTTTTCAATTTGCTAGTGTTCACCTCCTTTCTTGAAAATCTGTAAGAGTGTGAACTGCTTGTAAAGAGTTGTAAGAGGGGTATTTACCCTTCCATTTTAAGAGATTTGCTAGTGGAAGGTGGGAGCCTCATCGAAGAGGGGCCTCGCAAGTGGATGTAGGTCATTTGACCGAACCACTTTAAAAACGGCGTAATCTCTGGTTTGCATTTCATTATTGCTATTCATATTACTGCAAACTTTCTTACTTGCTTTATTTACTCATTACCTTAGCTGCTCTACTATACGAATACGCTTTCAAGTTTAATTTTTACCGTACGAAAGATTTATCAAAACCGACGTTTTAATCCGCTGCACTAATTCACCCCCCCCCCTCTTAGTGCTCTTGATCCTAACAATTGGTATCAGAGCAAGGCTCACTCTCATATTTGGTTTAATACCCAAGAGAGATGGCTTACTCCGGCATGCATGAGGGACACTCCATTACACGTCCACCTATGTTTAATGGGTCGGATTACACGTATTGGAAGACACGTATGAGAATCTTCCTAATTTCCATGGATTTCGAGCTTTGGACTATTGTTGAAAATGGATTTCAAAAATCTTCTCTTCCGATGAGCGAATGGAATGAATCGGAGAAGAAAGTTTTTGCTTTAAACGCAAAGGCTATGAATGCCTTGTTTTGTGCACTAGACAAAAATGAATTTAATCGCGTTTCAATTTGTGATTCTGCTTTTGATATTTGGAGAACTCTTGAGGTCACTCATGAAGGCACTAGCCGAGTGAAAGAGTCCAAAATCAATATTCTTGTGCACTCTTACGAACTTTTTCGAATGAAACCAAGTGAGTCCATCGGAGACATGTACACCCGTTTCACGGATGTCATCAATGGACTCAAAGCTCTTGGTAAAGATTTTTCTAACTTTGAATTAGTAACTAAAATCTTAAGATCCCTTCCTAAAAGTTGGGATCCAAAAGTTACTGCCATTCAAGAGGCCAAGGACCTTAAAACATTCCCTCTTGAAGAACTTATTGGGTCTCTAATGACCTACGAAATGACATGTCAAGCTCATGACGAGCTTGAGAACCCCCTTCCAAAGAACAGGAAGGATATGGCACTCAAATCACAAGAAGACCACTTGAAAGGAACATCAAGTGATGAGGACAGTGACAATGACATTGCACTTTTGACTCAAAAATTTAAAAAATTTATAAGAAAGAACAAATTTAAAAATAACACCAAAAACAAACTTGAACATAAAAAGGACCAAGTGATATGCTATGAATGCAAGAAGCCCGGGCATTTCAAAAATGAATGTCCCCAAGCCAAAAAGAGAACATCAAAGAAGAAGGCGCTCAAAGCAACGTGGGATGATTCAAGCGCATCCGAAGAAGAGGAGTCCAACACCGAGCAAGTTGCTCATTACGCCCTAATGGCCATCGGAGAGGAGGTAACGAATTTAATTGATGCAGATTTATCTTATCATGAATTATTAAATGCCTTCCATGAGTTATTTGATGAATGCAAAACAATTAGTAGAAAATATAAATTGTTAAAAAAGGAGCATGATAGTCTTACTTGTAATTTTGATAAATTAAAAACTGAATATCATGATAGTTTAGCTCCATGCATAAAATGCCATGATCTAGAAACTCTCCAAAAGGAGAACTTGCTACTTAAGGACACCTTGAAGAAATTCGAGGTTGGTAGCAAGTCTTTGAACATGATCCTTACAGATAAGGGTCACGTTCCTAAAAGAAGTGGAATCGGATTTGTGAGAAGTTCTCACCAAAATCCAACCACCTTCATTAAAGGTCCTATCTTACATGTTCAACACCAAAGCAATTGCAACTTTTGTTGCAAATATGGACATAAAACTCATCAATGTCCATTCAAGAAAATTAGTCCGAACAAATTGATTTGGGTTCCTAAAGGAACCATGATCAAGTCTATGCAACATGATAAACAAGTTAGATTAATTTTTGAGGCACCCAAAAGTAAATGGGTACCTAAAATTAATCCCTTCTTGTAGAAACATACACCATCACAAGCTAGGAGCAAGAGATGGTACCTTGATAGTGGATGCTCAAGGCATATGACCGGAGATCCATCCCAATTCTCCAAGCTCACTAGCATAGACGAAGGCTATGTCACCTTCGGAGACAACAACAAAGGCAAAATCATTGGCAAGGGAACCATAGGTAACAAATTAAACTTTTCTATTGATAATGTATTACTAGTTGATGGATTGAAACATAATCTCTTGAGTATTAGTCAATTATGCGATAAAGGTTATATCGTTAGATTTGAATCAAATGTGTGTATTATTGAAAAACCAAACAATAACATGACTATGATTGCATTAAAACAAAATAATGTCTACACCATCAATCTTGATGAACTAGGTAATGAAATGTGCCTCTCCGCTTTAAAAGATGATGCTTGGCTTTGGCATAGGAGATTAGGCCATGCAAGCATGAAACTAATATCTAAGATCTCATCTAGAGAATTAGTACGAGGGATTCCAAATATGAAGTTTGTTAAGGACAAAGTATGCGATGCGTGTCAACTAGGTAAACAAATAAAAACTAGTTTCAAACCAAAAAATCAAATTAGCACCACTAGACCATTACAATTGATCCATTTGGACTTATTTGGACCAATTGACACGACAAGTCTAGGAGGAAGCAAATACGCTTTTGTGATTGTAGATGATTATACTAGATACACTTGGACCTATTTCTTGGCTCACAAAAGTGATTGTTTCAAATGTTTCTCTAAATTTTGTAAACTCACTCAAAACGAAAAAGGTTTCATGATTTCATCAATTCGAAGTGATCACGGTGGCGAATTTCAAAACCGTGATTTCCAAAATTTTTGTGAAGTTAATGGATATAACCACAACTTCTCTACTCCAAGAAACCCTCAACAAAATGGAGTAGTAGAAAGAAAAAATAGAAATCTACAAGAAATGGCCAGAACTATGTTGAATGAACATAGTCTACCCAAGTACTTTTGGGCCGAAGCCGTGAATACGGCTTGCTACATCATGAATAGGGTTCTAATAAGACCATCTCTATCAAAAACTCCCTATGAATTATGGAATAACAAAACACCAAATGTTTCTTATTTTAAAGTTTTCGGTTGTAAATGCTTTATTTTAAATGAAAAGGATGCCTTAGGAAAATTTGATGCTAAATCCGATGAAGGCATCTTTCTTGGTTACTCTTCCGTTTCTAAAGCTTTTCGTGTTTTTAACAAAAGAACTTTAGTTATAGAAGAGTCTATTCATGTAATTTTTAATGAAATTTCCGAGTTAAAGAAAAATGATTTTGATGATGATATTGGTTTTGAAAATTTGGATTTAAAGGAACCCCCTCCTCAAAATAGCAACTTGGATGCATCTTCTTCCAAAATCTCCTTACCCAAGGAATGGAAGTATGTAGATGCTCATCCAAAAGAGCAAATTATAGGAGATACATCACAAGGGGTTCAAACTCGTTCTTCTTTCAAGAATTTTTGTGCTAATGCTGCCTTTCTCTCTCAAATCGAACCTAAATGCATTGACGAGGCCTTGAAAGATGATTCTTGGGTCATTGCAATGCAAGAGGAATTGAATCAATTTGAGAGGAATGAGGTATGGAAGCTTGTTCCTAGACCTAGTGACCATTTAGTCATTGGTACTAAATGGGTCTTTAGAAACAAGCAAGACGAATGTGGTATCGTGGTTAGAAACAAGGCTAGATTAGTGGCCAAAGGTTTCAACCAAGAAGAAGGTATCGACTACGAAGAAACCTTCGCTCCTGTGGCAAGATTAGAAGCCATTAGGATGCTCCTTGCCTATGCCAGTTGTAATAATTTTAAACTATTTCAAATGGACGTCAAAAGTGCCTTCTTGAATGGTTTTATTTCGGAAGAAGTATATGTCGAACAACCTCCTGGATTTGAAAATTCTCTTCTTCCTAATCATGTATTCAAATTGACTAAGGCTCTCTATGGCTTGAAACAAGCTCCTAGAGCTTGGTACGAAAGGCTTAGTTCCTTTCTTATTTTAAATAATTTTACCAAAGGCAAGGTTGATACTACATTGTTTATCAAATATTTTGAAAATAATTTTCTTATTGTGCAAATTTATGTTGATGATATTATTTTTGGTTCTTCGGATGAATCACTATGTGAATCATTTGCCAAAAATATGAGTCATGAATTTGAAATGAGTTTAATGGGTGAATTAACATTCTTTTTAGGATTGCAAATCAAACAACTTAATGACGGTATATTTCTTAACCAATCTAAATATACATTAGAATTGTTAAAACGATTTAACATGGATAATTCAAAAGCAATAAACACCCCTATGAGTACTTCGACTAAGTTAGATATGGATGAAAACAACGAAAATTTCGATCAAAAAACGTATAGGGGAATGATAGGTAGTCTACTCTACCTCACCGCGACTAGACCAGATATTATGTTTAGTGTGGGACTTTGCGCTAGATTTCAATCTAATCCTAAATTATCTCATCTCAAGAGTGTTAAAAGAATATTTAGATATCTTAAAGGAACTCCAAATTTAGGACTTTGGTATCCGAAATCAGAAAAATTCGATTTAATAGCTTATGCAGATGCTGATTTTGGCGGATGCAGGATAGATAGGAAAAGTACATCCGGAACATGCCAATTTTTAGGACATGCACTTGTTTCTTGGACTTCCAAGAAACAAACTTCAGTTGCACTATCTACGGCGGAAGCCGAATACATCGCTGCAAGTGCATGCTGTGCACAAATTGTTTGGATGAAAAATACATTAGAAGACTATGGAATTCACTTGAAAAACATTCCCATAAAATGTGATAATACAAGTGCCATATGTCTTACCAAAAATCCAATTCAGCACTCTAGAACTAAGCATATCGACGTTAGGCATCATTTCATACGTGATCATGTCCTTAACAATAATGTTGTTCTAGAATTCATTGACACAAAGCATCAATTGGCAGACATATTTACAAAAGCCTTAAATGAAGACCAATTTGAATTTATTAGAAGGGAACTAGGCATGTTAAATTGTCCCTAAGAATGTACTTTCCGAAAAAATTTTCATCCTCTTTCCGTTCCTTAGTAGATTTGATCATTATCTTTCAATTCCAAAAGAAATGTTTATCCTAACATCTCAAAAAAATAAAAATAAAAACGGAAAAGGAATGAAAACTTTTTTCGCGGCAGCCAGCGGTGGCACCGCCAGAGCCAGCGGTGGCACCGCCAGAACCAGCGGTGGAACCGCCAGAACCAGCGGTAGCACCGCCTGAGCGTTCGGTCGCTAGGCGGTGGCACCGCTCGGTTTGGCGGTGGCACCGCCCGAGAGCCCTTATTTATATCCTAAGGGTTAGGGCCGGCGGTGACACCGCCCCCAACCCGTGGGAATCTGCCTCAACCCTCCACCAACCTCTCTAAAGCCTCATTCCAACATTTAGAAGCCTTGGAAAGGGATTTTTGTTGGTCCAAGCTCTCCATCTTTCAAGAAATTTTCAATAAGGTAAAACTTGAAATTTTCTTCCTCTTTTCATTATTTTCCCTACCCTTTACAGTTTCATATTTTTGATCCATCATCTTGTCTAGATAATGGCTCCTAAGAGATCAAAAGGGAAAAGGATTGTAGGAGATTCATATGACCAAAATCTTTTTCAATCTAAAGAAGTAGCACTTAAATTTTCATATTTCGAAACAAAAACTATACATAAGGGTAAACACGTTGATCTAAATGAACTAGGAAACCTTGAACCCATTAGGTGGTTTGCACATTTAGATGCCTTACCTCTCCTACAAATCAATGAACCAATTTATCCTAGGTTAGTTAGGCTATTTTATGCAAATTTGTGTGTGGACAACGAAAGCCTAAGTACTTACCTTTTAGGAACACAGATTAGAATCTTTGACAGCACTATTTGTGAATTAATTGGACTCACTGAAAAAGATAGGGGCTGTTATTTTAGAGGTAAATGGGATGTAAATGTAATCGGAGCAACTTACTTTGAAGCCGTAGAAACTATTTTTGCAAATCCGAACCTCGGCATACTACCCAAGAGTTGCGAACACTTACTACCCTTTAATTCTAAAATTCTTCATCACATCATAACAAGCATCATATTTCCTAAACAATTTCATCTTGATGAAATAAGTCAAATAGAGATGAGCACAATGTATTGGATTATGACCGGTCAACATAACTGCTTTGGATACTCCATCCGACAACACATGAAGGATATTATGGCTAGAGACGGTATGTTATCATATGGGGGGTTAATCACACGACTTATACTTGCCCATGACATTTGTATCCCACCCGATGAAGAGACAATTCAAAGTGATCGATATAACATCATCAATATAAATCTATTGAAAAGACTTAGGTGCACTTTTAGCAACGGTATATGGGTGAGGCAACCTAGAAGGACTGATCCAATTCCCCCACCAGTAGAACACCCTGAAACACCAATTCTTAGGGGAAATGAATCTCCTCCTCCTAGTCCCTTTGACGCAGCACCTTCAGCTCCTGCTTCCTCCTCTGAAGAACTCATTTTGGCAGAATTGTATCAGATCAAATCACAACAAGACCAACTCAAAACACAGCAAGAGCAGATTCAAACTCAGCAATTTGAAATTTTGCAGGAACTACGGCAAATGAATCAAAAAATAGATGTCCTGTATCAGCACTATGCATTTCCTCCTAAAGATTAATCGATGTATCTTTTATATTGACATGCGATCTTTGTCATCTTCTTTTCTTGAATTCAAAGGCATGTTGAACCTTCTTTTGTGATGTATTTTGAATGAAAGATGATGTTGAATTCCTTTGCCTTAACAAATCACAAATTATATGCTTCAAGACGCTCTCCTTTTTGTTGATGACAAAGGGGGAGAAATATGGTAAATTGATAATTGCTATGCTATGATTGCCATATTTTCACTATGAAATATTTGCATTATATGTTGATATCTAGCAATGATCACTATTATTCACGTTTGAAATATAAAACTTGAAAATGGTTGTCAAGTCTTGACATCATTTTCAGAAAGATACATAATGATAGGGAATCATGATGGGAGTATTGATAAGGTTTGACTTATCAATATGTCTCTTGAATTCAAAGGCTTTGAATTCAAGAATGACTTATCTCAAGTATGGCATATAGATAGGGGGAGTTAATATTAACTCCATTATCAATTGATTGTCATCATCAAAAAGGGGGAGATTGTTGAATCTCGGATTTTGATGATGAAGTCAATTGTCATGTTTTATCTAATCCATATGTTGAGATAAGTATGCAGGATTAACTACGAAAGCTTGAAGACATAAAGCGAGTCTACCGGAATCAAGTTCGATGGGTGTTTGAGAGTCCGAAGATTCGTCGGAGATGCTGCCGGAACCAATCGAGAAGAAATCGGGGACTTGTCGGAGTTTTCGGAAGTCCGCTGAAGAGATCATCGGAGGTTCGCAGAGATCACCGAGAAGGCTCGGTTACTCGTTGATTTCACCACAAGATCGGGAGCCAGCTGGGAGTCCGTCGGAAGAAATCCAAGGGCGTATCGGAAGTCCGTCGGAAGATCGCCGGAAAGCTCGCCGGAACAAGACTTGAAGTTCGCCGGTTAAAAACTTGCTTAGGATTATGTTTTTAGTTACGTAGTTTGCATGTAATTAAGGTTAGGATTAAGAAATAATCCTATATCTTGATTAGGGGCCAACTGGGCCCAAAATGAAATCTGGTTTGGGCCGGACTTAAAGCCCAACCAGTGACTAGCAAGGTCGGGCGGTGGAACCGCCGGTCTGGGCGGTGGCACCGCCCAGCACCCGAGAGCTAGGCGGTGGCACCGCCTGGCTGAGCGGTGGCACCGCCCAGCACCCGAGAGCTAGGCGGTGGCACCGCTGGACTGGGCGGTGGCACCGCCCAGTACACTGTCAGTGTCAAAACTGACAGGCGGTGGCACCGCCACTGACAGGCGGTGGCACCGCTAGCTTCGGGAACCGAAGAGAATTCAAATTTTGGAGCCCAAATTTGAATCCTCTTGAGGCCTATAAATACCCCTCAATTCTCAGCAGAGAATACAACTTTTTGAGCAGCAAGTGATTGAGAGAAAGGTCTTAGAAAAGTCTTAGCAATCCTTGGTTTTCAATTTGCTAGTGTTCACCTCCTTTCTTGAAAATCTGTAAGAGTGTGAACTGCTTGTAAAGAGTTGTAAGAGGGGTATTTACCCTTCCATTTTAAGAGATTTGCTAGTGGAAGGTGGGAGCCTCATCGAAGAGGGGCCTCGCAAGTGGATGTAGGTCATTTGACCGAACCACTTTAAAAACGGCGTAATCTCTGGTTTGCATTTCATTATTGCTATTCATATTACTGCAAACTTTCTTACTTGCTTTATTTACTCATTACCTTAGCTGCTCTACTATACGAATACGCTTTCAAGTTTAATTTTTACCGTACGAAAGATTTATCAAAACCGACGTTTTAATCCGCTGCACTAATTCACCCCCCCCCCTCTTAGTGCTCTTGATCCTAACATATGGCTTCGACCCAAAAATATTTGGGTAAACTATGTTCATTCAACATAGTTCTAGCCATTTCTTGTAAATTTCTATTTTTTTCTTTCCATTACTCCATTTTGTTGAGGATTTCTTGGAGTAGAGAAGTTGTGATTGTATCCATTAAATTCACAAAATTCTTAGAAATCACGGTTTTGAAATTCACCACCATGATCACTTCTAATTGACAAAATCATAGAACCCTTTTTATTTTGGACAAGTTTGCAAAACTTGGTAAAATATCTAAAGCATTCATTTTTGTGTTTTAAGAAATAAGTCCATGTGTATCTACTATAGTCATCTACAATGATGAATGTGTATTTGCTACCTCCTAGGCTTGATGTAGAGATAGGTCCAAACAAGTCCATATGAATCAATTGTAAGGGCCTAGAGGTGCTTATTTGATTCTTAGATTTAAAACTACCATTAATTTATTTTCCTAATTAACAAGCATCACACACATTATCTTTGATGAACTTGATATGAGGAATTCCTCTTACAAGTTCTTTGGATGATATTTGAGTGATTAGTTTCATTCTAGCATGACCTAATCTCCCATGCCAAAGCCAAGCATCCTCATTCAAAACCGAGAAACACATTTCATTGCAAAGATCATTGATGTCAATGGTGTATACGTTATTTTATTTTAATGCAATCATAAATGTGTTTTTGTGTGGTTTTTCAATGATGCAAGCATTAGATTCGAATTTGATAATATATCCTTTATCACATAATTGACTAATGCTCAAGAGGTTATGTTTTAAACCATCAACTAACAAAACATCTTCAATAAAGAAGTTGGATTTGTTACCTATGGTTCCTTTGCCAATGATTTCACCCTTGTTGTTGTCTCCGAAGGTGACATAGCCTTCGTCTATGCTAGTGAGCTTAGAGAATTGAGATGGATTTTTGGTCATATGCCTTGAGCATCCACTATCAAGGTACCATCTCTTGCTCCTAGCTTGTGATGGTATATGTTTCTACAAGAAAGAATGATTTTTAGGTACCCATTTACTTTTGGGTGCCTCAAACACTGATCTAAATTATTTATCATGTTGCATAGAATTTATTGTGGTTCCTTTAGGAACCCAAATCAGTTTGTTCGGACTTACTTTCTTGAATGGACAATGATAAGTTCTATGTCCATGTTTGCAACAAAAGTTGCATTTGCTTTGGTGCCGAACATGTAAGATAGGGCTTTTAATGAAGGTGGTTGGATTTTGGTGAGGACTTCTCACAAATCCGATTCCACTTCTTTTAGGAACATGACCCTTATTTATAAGGATCATATTCAAAGACTTGCTACCAACCTCAAATTTCTTCAAGGTGTCCTTAAGTGGCAAGTTTTCCTTTTGGAGAGTTTCTAGATCATGACATAGAGCTAAACTATCATGATATTCATTTTTTAATTTATCAAAATTACAAGTAAGACTATCATGCTCCTTTTTTAGCAATTTGTATTTTCTACTAATATTTTTACATTCATCAAATAAGTCATGGAAGGCATTTAGTAATTTGTCAAATGACAAATCTACATCAATTAAATTCGTTACCTCATCTCCAATGGCCATTAGGGCGTAATGAGCAACTTGCTCGGTGTTGGACTCCTCTTCTTCGAACGCGCTTGAGTCATCCCACGTTGCTTTGAGCGCCTTCTTCTTTGGTGTTCTCTTCTTGGCTTGGGGACAATCACTTTTGTAGTGTCCTAGCTTTTTGCATTCGTAGCAAATAACTTGGTCCTTTTTGGGTTCAAATTTATTTTTTGTGTCATTTTTAAACTTATTTCTTTTAATGAATTTTTTGAATTTCCTTGTTAGAAGTGCCAAGTCATCATCACAGTCTTCATCACTTAAGTTTTCTCTTAAGTGGTTTTTGAAAGTTCTAAGTGTCATATCCTTCCTATTCATTGGAAGGATATCTTCTTGCTCTTCATGACCTTTGTAAGTCATTTCGTAGGTCATTAATGACCCGATTAATTCTTCAATAGGGAAGTTGTTTAAATCTTTAGCCTCTTGAATAGTAGTGACTTTAGGATCCCAACTCTTAGGAAGGGATCTTAGAATCTTATTTACGAGCTCAAAATCCAAAAAACTTTTGCCGAGTCCTTTTAGACCATTGATGACATCCGTGAAACGGGTGTATATATCGCCAATAGTCTCGCACGGTTTCATTTGGAAAAGTTCAAAAGAATGTATCAAAAGATTGATTTTTGACTCTTTCACTCTACTTGTGCCTTCGTGAGTCACTTCGAGTATATGCCAAATATCAAATGCAGTTTCACAAACCGAAACACGATTGAACTCGTTTTTATCAAGAGCATAAAATAAGACATTCATAGCCTTTGCATTAAGAGTGAAAGTTTTCTTCTTTAATTTATTCCAATCAATCATTGGAAGAGAAGACTTTACTCCATTTTCAATAAGATTCCAAAGTTCAAAATCCATTGAAATAAGAAAGATCCTCATTTGAGTCTTCCAATAGGTGTAGTCCGTCCCATTAAACATGGGTGGATGTGTAATAGAGTGGCCCTCTTAATTTTTGGCATATGTCATCTCTCTTGGGTTTTAATCCGATTGAGAGTTAACCCCGCTCTGATACCAATTGTTAGGATTAAGAGCACTAATGGGGGCGGGGTGCAAATTGTTTGGGTTTTAATAGGGGGTGCAAATTAGTGCAACGGAAAACTTTCAATGATTTAAAATGACGATCGTATGATAAAAACGATTTCAGTATGAAAGCCGATTCAGAAATTACTTTAACTTAAGATCAAGCAAAGTGCAGTTAAAGTAAAGCTATGGAGGCAGTTGCAGTTAAGATAAAGAATAAAATGTAAATGCAAACCGAGATTTAGAGTGGTTCGGTCAATCTTGACATACATCCACTTTTGGCTTCCTCCTCCGATAAGGTCACCGACATCCACTAGAGGCCTTCCTTCAATAGGCGAAGGCCAACCACCCTATTACAGCTTTACTCCTTCTGACGGGCTTAGGAGACAACCTTTACAAAATTTTCACTCCTCTCTTGAATGATTAAAACTTAGAAGAAAAGAGGGAGAAGAACGTTTGGCCTTTTACAACACTTTTAAGCTCTCAAAATCTCAGTATAAATGCTAAGTTTCGGTGCCCTTTTATGTATGAAAGGGTGGGGTTTATATAGGACCTAAACTGGTTTGAATTTGGAGCTCAAAAGTGTCATCTCCCGGAATTCCGGGGTCGTGGCGGTACTACCGCCATAATTGGATGGTACTACCACCTAATAGAGCTTGGAGACCGAGCTCGAGTGGTACCACCACCTGACAGGGGTGGTACCACCGCCCAGCCTCACTCGGAGACCGAGCCCAAGCGGTGCCACCGCCCAGCTTTCCTAGGAGACTAGCTCTTGGGCGGTGTCACCGCTGACCCAAGCGGTGCCACCATCGGCCAGGAAATCTGGGTCCGAATGGGTTGATCCATTCGGCCCAATTTGGGTCTATCAAAGGCCCAATTGCCCCAAGATTAAGTTAATGGGATCACCTCCTATTTCTAACTTAATCATCATGTTAACTATGATATTTTAAGACATTTATACTACAACTTGCTCCGGTGCGTCAATCGCTTCTTCCGGTGAGCTTCCGGCGAACTTCCGGTAAACATCCGACGAACCCTCGGCGATGCTCCGGCAGACTTCCGGCAAACTCCTGGACTTGCAATGATCCATTTGGCAAGTTCCGATGAGCTTCTTTGGCAAGCTCCTGGACTTCTCGGATTTGTTCCCGTAGAACCTCTGATGACTATTCGAACTTCCGTCGAACTCTCGAACTCCCAACGTGATCATAGTCTTGACTCTGGCGCAACTCCTGTTGCATGTCTTACTTTCATTGTAGTTAATCCTGCACACTTATCTCAACATATGGAGTAGATAACAAATGACAATTGACTTCATCATCAAAATCCGAGATTCAACAGATTTTCTTCTCGTCTTCAAATGAGCTCAATTCATCCCAATTTGTGTTCTTCTTTTTGCATTCATAGCAAGTAGTTGCGTTCTTTTTGTTCTTTAATTTTTGTTTCATTAACTTTTTAAATTTTATTAGTAGTTCAAGTTCACCATCACTTGAGCTTATGCTCGAGTGGTCTTCATGTGTTCTAAGTTCAAAATCCTTCCTGTTCTTTGGAAGGTGGTTCTCATGTTCGTCAAGTGTCACATTAGTCATTTCGTAGGTCATTAAAGACCCAATTAGTTCTTCAATTGAAAAATAATTCAAATCTTTTGATTCTTGTTTTGCTGTTACTTTCGAATTCCAATTTTTAGAAAGCGATCATAAAATCTTATTTACAAGTTCAAAATTCAAAAAACTTTTACCAAGTGCTTTTAAACCATTGACGACATCCATAAAATGGGTGTACATGTCTCCAATGGTTTCGCTTGGTTTCATATGAAAAAGTTCAAAATCATGCATTAAAAAATTAACTTTAGAATCCTTAACACTATTCGTACCTTCATGTGTGACTTTGAAAATATGCCAAATATCGAAAGTCGTTTCGCACAAAAAAACTCGATTGAATTCATTTTTATCTAAGGCGCAAAATAGAAAATTCATAGCTCTAGTATTTAAAGAAAAAATTTTCTTCTCTAAATCATTCCATTGGTTCATTAGAAAAGAAGACCTTCGAAAACCATTTTCAACAATGTTCCATAAGTTTAAATCCAAAGAAAGCAAAAAAACTCTCATTCTAGTTTTCCAATATATGTAGTCCGTCCCATTAAACAAGGGAGGACGAATGAGAGAAAGTCCCTCTTGAAAGCCAAAAAGAGCCATTTCTCTTGGGTGTTAAACCAAATGAGAAATAACGAGGCTTTGATACCAATTGTTAGGATCAAGAGTAGCACTAAGAGGGGGGGTGAATTAGTGCAACGGTAAAAACAACATTGGTTCTGAAATTTTCTCGTTCATTAAAAACTGATCTCAAAATTATGCTTAGAAAGCATACGGAAGAGTGTTGAAGGGAGTAAGCAAGTAGAGTAATGAAGTATGGCAGTTTGCAGTTAAAGTAAATTGCACAATTGAAAAGCAAAACAGATTTATAGTGATTTGGTCGTCGTTGACCTACATCCACTCTTTGATTCCTCTTCCGTCGAGGCCACCAGTATCCACTAACGGTCTTCCTTCAATAGGCAAAGAGCAACCACCTTTTACACCCCTTTTCTCCTTTTACCGGGTTTAGAAGATAACCCTTACAAGGACTCACACTCCTCTCTAAATAGAATTCTAAGTTTAAGCTAGAGGCAGGATTTTTCAAGCGATTTCTATAGCATTTTCTCACTTTAAAACTCTTTGTGCTTGTGTTTGTTAACCAGGGATAGGAGGGGTATTTATAGGCCTTAAGTTGATTCAAACTTGGAGCCTAAAACTTTTCCATCTCGGGTTTCCTAGGTGTGGGTGGTACCACTGCCTGACACTAGGTGGTACCACTGCCCAGACCGACGGTACCACGACCTAGCACAATCTCAAAGACTGTGCCACAATGGTGCAGCCTCTTGGGTCACTGTTTGGGCCTCTTATTGGGCCCAACACAGTCCTTACATGGGCCCAACTAGCCCATAATTGGGTTGGCCCAAATCCAATCTCAATTACGTGCTAACTATGAAATCTAAGACATATTTAAGCTAAAACAAGTCCCTATGTCCTGGTTTCTTCAGACGAACTTCCGACAATCTCTCGGCAATGTTCCGATGGACTCCCAGCAAGCTCTTAGACTTCACGACGATCTTCTTAGGGAGTTTGATGAGCTTCTTTGGCAAGCTCCAAGACTTCTCGGTCAATTCCGATAGACCTTTCAATGAATGTCCGGAGTTCCGACGAACTCTTGAACTCCCAACGAAATCACGTTCTTGACTCCGGGACTTCATTTTGCTTTATGCCTTGCATTATAGTTAATCTTGCACATGTAAAAAGCTATTTCGATCTAGACAATTATTACTAAGCTTGAATCTAGTATTGTCCAGTATGTCGTTGGTTAATCGGCGCTTCATCCGAATCTTCAACGCATTGTCCTCTCTTGCGATTTATTGCCCAATCGCTAGTTGACCTTCACAACTTCGATTTACTTGGCGTAATGTCCGCTCTTCTTAGCCCGATGCCCGAGATCTTGGCCCGAAGCCTTCTGCCGATACATTGACCGTTCCTCCGGCCCGACGTCCAATCTTCTGACATTTTCCACTCTGGCCCAACATGATTATTCTTGCTTTAATTGTCTCTCCTTGATTGAAACTACCTACATCACTCAAAACATAAATCAAATCATAAACACTTATCAATTGGTTTCATCATCAAAATCCGAGATTCAACATGTTGGGCCCAATGAAAGGCCCAAACAGTGACCCAACAGGTGGTACCGTCGTGGCATAGTCTTCGAGATTGTGTCAAGCGGTGGTACTACTAGTCATATGTGCCCTACAAGCCAATCACATGAGTGATGGCACGTATGACTTGACACGAAATCTTTTTGCTTATTATACTTTGGCATTTATTACTTTATATTGACTATTGCACATATACATGTATATATTGTGATTTCCTTGGATTTGCGCAATAGGAATCAGATCATGATGAGATCACGATAATGAGACTGATTTACCTTTAAACACAGATCCTAAATAATCCTGGTTATTGGTTAGTCGAGAGGGACATCGAGATAACCGGACAGACTAGTGTGCTATATACCCGTCCATATGATGGATGCAGCTGATCTCATAGCTGCTCGTGTGGAGACACTAGGGATATAGTATAGGTGCTCATTGGAGAATGAGTTCACTAATTGATCCGCTTACGGAATGCTGGATGGTTGATGATGCTTTATTATCATACAATAATTATGTAGTCCCAATGGTGTATATGGTCCTTAGACTTGAGACACCAAGGATGTCCTGTATGAGTGCTCCACTCTTTGATACCAGACATACAGGTTTGGATGTCCCAGATATAGTACAATTGGTCATTGGGAGTGGCAATCGACCTTATGAGGGCTATTGAGTGTCAATAGAGGATCATCCACTCTCGGCGTCATGAGAGGAATATCTCATGTGATCTTGCTCAAACAAATCCCTGGCCAGGGTCATTCGGATTGAGAGAGAAAGAGTTCTCCAAGAGAATTCGATTAGAGTGAGACTCGAGTAGAAACTGTATTGGTCTGACAGCACCATGCCCGATATACGGTCTTTGGGATATTAGATGGATGAGAGACTATAGGTACATGGTAACTAAGGACAGATAGGTCCAATGGATTGGATTCCCCTATATCGTTTGGGGACTATGGCGTAGTGGCCTAGTACATTTGTAGTCAATGAGTCGAGTGAATTATTGTGAAGATAATAATTCACTGAGCCAGAAGGAGTTCTGATAGGTATGACTCACGGTCAGCTCAATATTGTGCCTAGGGGTCACACACATATGGTAGACGTTGCGATGAATAGAGGTTTGGATATGAGATATCTGTTGGAGCCCCTATCTTATTGGATATCCAATAAGCCCCTGAATTATTGGATCCTATGGATGAGATATAATAAGAGCCCATAATAGATTATTGGATAGAGATCTACTAATTTAAGAGGCTTGGGTAATTGGATGCAGATCCAATACCCAATGGGGGAGGATCCATTAAGGTTTTGATAGAGGACCTCCATAAATAGGAGGGATTCAATGGTTCACAGGCTAGAGCCTTTGCTTGCCTCTCCTATTCTCCTCCCCCTCTCCACCTCATAGTAGGCTAGGCTTGGAGTTTTGAGGAGCATTGTCGTAGCCCTACTGTGTGGATCACCACTAGAGAGGAGGACGCTTGACCTCCTTCACCCTCTCCTAGATATCTGTAAGGAAATAGAGATATACGATCTCTCTAAGTAACACAATATATTCTATATGTAGATTGTTTTGTGGATTTTTGCGCACCAATCTTTACATGATGACGAACATCTCTTTGGGAATAGGGGATTTTGTTTTCTTGTTCTTCCGCTGCTCATGTGATGTCGCCCCCAAGATTTCCCAATAGGTACCACCCAACATAGCCTCCCAAGCGGAGGTATCGCCTAGTATAGCCTCCTAGGTGGTGGTACCACTAGATTGGGTGGTGGTACCGCCTAGTGGCAGTGTTGTAGGCGATGGTACCGCCTAGCACAAGCGGTGGTACCGCCAGCACTCGGGAAACCCAGGATGAGATATTTTTAGGCTCCAAATTTGAATCCACTCGAAGCCTATAAATACCCCTCTCATTCCTGGTTAAGTAACACAAGTATTGAGAGTGAAAAAAAAAGAAAACACTGTTGCAATCTTGTGTGAATTCCTCTCAAAGTTCTAAGTGTTAGAATAGTTTGAGAGAGGAGTAAGTGGGGGTGTAAGGGTTATCTCCTAAACCTAGTAAAAGGATAATCGAGTTATAAATGGTAGTTGGACTTTGCTTATTGAAGGAAGACCGATAGTGGATGCCGATGGCCTCAACGGAAGAAGAATCGGTGGAGTGGATGTAAGTCACGATGACCAAACCACTATAAAAATCTAGTTTACATTTCTTTTCTGCAATTTACCTTACTACAAACCACTTTACTACTTTCAATATGTTTACAAACACGCCTTCAAGTTAAGCATTTCCGAGTTCGATTTTTATTGTATGAAAAGATTTCTTAAATAGACATTTTTACCGCTGCACTAATTCACCTCCCCCTCTTAGTGTCGACTGCTTTCCTAACAAAGTTATAATAATAGACTATATAATTAAATAATATTAAGAAACAATACATCATATTGGAACAATTATGCAATATAATGACATAACTATATTTTATGTGGTGATAGTTATATCCAATCTTCTTTTTAAGAAAACATAGAACCGATTGTTATAATAATGTTTATCATAGATGAAAGTTAATATTTGAAATTTCATTTGGGTTATCTTTTCTATAAGTTCACATTTAACCATTTCAATTTTATCATTAATATTAGAGAGACATGTATTTTAATAATTTATATTTCATCTCAAAGTAAAATAATGACAACGCATAATGCATTACAGTTTATTGTTTATGATATTAAGACAATGAGCCTATAGGTGTATAGGGTGTATAGGATTATGTAGAGGAGGAATGATTTGATGTCATCTCCAGCTATAGCCTCTTTAATAGCAATGGCTAAAGAACAAAATTAATTTAAGTTAGTAAAATACTAAGAGGCTTGGGTTGTTGGATGAAGATCCAATACCCAATAATGGAGGATCAATTATGGTTAAGTTGATAGGAGACCTCTATAAATATGAGGGAATCAGTGGTTCATAGGCAAGAGGCTTTTGCTTGCCTCTCCTAAACTCCTCCCTCTCTCCACTTTAAAGCAGACATGGAGTTTTGAGGAGCATCGTCGCAGCCCTACTATGTGGATCACTGCTAGAGATGAGGGTGCTTGACCTTCTTCACCCTCTCCTAGAGATCTGTAGGGTTTTAGGGATATATGATCTCCCTAGGTAACACAATCTATCTCACACGTGGTTTCTGTTTTGTGGATTTTTATGCACCAATCTTCACACGACGACAAACATATCTTTGGGAATGGGGGATTTTATTTTCTGTTTTTCTACTATGCATGTGATGTCGCTCCCAAGATTTCCCAATAGTGGTATCAAAGTCAGGTTGTTCGTGCGAAAGATTGGTTTTGAACTATGTATATTGTGTTTTGGAGAAGCTTTTGATGTTAAAATCGTTGACACAAAAGCAAGAAAGGGGAGCAACAATTGTTGCCCTTGTTGCCCTTGATCTACGTGCATGTAGCTACTTGTAGCGATTGCCCCAGGTAGGCGCTGCGCTTGCAGTAGCCAACCGGTGTCCTACTTGCAGCAAGCTTATGGCTGGCGAGGCTGGCAGCCCATGGGTGTCCCACTCGCGGGCGCTGCCTATGGCCACAATGCCCGCAAAGGCAGGTGGCACCTACAAGAGTGCCCGCATTAGTAGTTCCCCAAAAGAGGGGTGCTGCCCATGAGCAGAGTTGCCCGTGGGGGTGCCCATATGTAGGGGCGGCGTCGCTTGCGGGCGAGCCACTCACAGGCAAGGGTAGTGCCCCTGCTCCCCATCGCATAGGCCATCGCCAGCAAGGTGGCATCGGTGGCAGCAACAGTAAGGGAGAGGGAGAAGGGCATTAGGGTTTTTGGGTAAAAAGACATTTTTGCCCCAGTAAATTTAAGAAATTTTCATTCTATCCTTTTTGACTAAATTATGAAAATACCCCTCATAATTCAAAAAATTCCTTACATGTCCCTGATTTAAAAAATATTAATTATTTAAAAGATTTAATTGATTGTTATTTTATTATTATCTTACAGTCCTGCATAATGATGATTTATACATGTGATGTATGATGTGTGGACGGATGATTATGGACCATGTGATGTATGTACTTATGATTATTATTATTGGGGCTTCTGAACCTTCATTATATTTCTCGTTTATTATCGAGCCTACATATCTTTGATTAAGTTATAATCATATGAGGAGACGCAGCGGGAGTGTGGATGCGATAGCAGGACCCACGAGACTAACAATCGTGATGCATGGAGATGCGTCGAGATGCCGACGGAACCAACGAGGATAAGATGGATGATCATAGGGCATGAAGATGCACTACTGCACACATAGATCTTGATGTGAGTGATAAGGCCCATTGGCTCGGGCTTGATTATATTAGGTTGTGGTCCATGATTATATGGTGTAATTACTCATGTGATGTGTGATTGCTTATACTCATACTAGATATGTATATATATTTGTATGCGATGTAGATATATATTAAATATGTATGTGTGTGACATATCATATTGGGAGACCAAATCAAAGAAACCCCTCTCTCGACAATATTAAGTCGGTAAACGTGAGGTAATTAGATTGACCCACATGGCCTTCCATCGTTATAGGTAGGGACTGATTCTCAGTGTAGATTGAGTTGGTCAAGTCCCTCGAGGCTTACCTATATTGCGATTCGCTATCTTGCCTATGACATAGAGATGTCACCGATGACCTGAGGACATGGTATACTTGGTCGAGTCCCTTGAGGGTATATCATCAAATCAAACTCATCTTGTAACGATGGTGTTGACTTAACCAAACATCATGGTTAGTCAAGTCTCTCGAGACCATGGTGATTCGGAGGCCGAACAGGACAGGAATCACAAAGAGTTGTGATCGACAAGAGTTGCCTACCTTTTAGGCTTAGTGTGATTGGTCGAGTCCCTCGAGGTTACACTAAGACGCTGATTGGATCCTAATCTCCACTAGAAGTCTATCGGAGACTTCCATTTCACGTGCTGAGGGTGTCACATGACTCGCCAGTAAAATAGTGGAAGCATATTAAGATAGAAGTCTATATCTTGATTATTTATTTTCTGTAAAATCTGCATATTATTCGTTTCTACTACATCTTTATTTTCAGAAAATGTTGCTTTCAAATCCCTTACGTAACATACTTGATGTCAACTGCTTCACTGGTCCAAATTATATAGATTGGCTTTGTAACTTGAGAATTGTTCTCACGATGAAGAAAATCGCGTACGTCCTTGATAGTGATGCCTATACTCGAGGAAGGGGCAAGCGAGGATGAGATCACTCGCTATGTGAAGTACATTGATGACTCCACTCTTGCTCAATGTTACATGTTGAGCTTCATGACTCCTGAGTTATAGAGATAATATGAAAAGATGGATGCCAGATTCATTCTCCTACATTTTTCGTAAACTATTTGAGGAACAAAGAAGGACTCAACTTTATGAGATATCCAAGAACCTATTCCGTGCTAGGATGACCGAGAGGATACTTGTTCAAAACCATGTCCTAAATATGATTAAGTAGATAGAGAAACTCACAAGTCTAGGAATGGTCATAGAGAATAACTTATGTGGATCTTGTACTTCAATCCCTACTAGATTCCTTTTCACAGTTCATAATAAATTTTAATATGAACAAGCTTGAGCTGACTCTCCCACAGCTCCTCAATATGTTGAGGGAGGTAGAAAGCACTATCAAGAAAGAGAAGCCAGTTCTCTACACTAGTGAGACTAGAAAGAAAATGATAGTAAAAAAGTCCCTTAAGAAGGGTAAGGGTAAGGGCAGACCAGGTAAAGCAATGGTTGTTAAGAAAGACCCAACAAAGAACAAAGGCCAGTGTTTCCATTGTGGCAAAGATGGGCACTGGAAGAGGAATTGCAAATAGTACCTTGTAGAGAAGATGAAACAGAAACTTAGAGAAGCTTCGAGTACATTCATGATTAGTCTCCATTTATTAGACTCTTATGATAATACATGGGTATTGAATACCAGTAGTGCTTAACATATTTGTAATTCGTTGCAGGTTTTGATAAGTCCTAGGAGATTGGCGAGAGGCGAGATGGACCTTAAGATGGGCAAAAGTTGCTGTAGTAGCTATTGGCAAGGTCACCCTACATCTGTCTGGTGGAGCTATTATTGCATTGGATGATGTTATTTTGTTCCTTCTATTATCAAAAACATAATTTTCATTTTATGTTCGATAGTTAGTGGATATAAATTAGTTTTTGAGAATAATGGTTATTCAATATTATTAGATGATGAGATCATAACGAGAGAAATATTGCATAATGGTTTATTTATGCTAGACACTGCTCCACATATCATGAATGTATGTGTGTCTAAGAGGAAATGAGATGAGATGAACAGTACATACTTGTGGCATTATAGGCTAGGTCACATCCATGAGGGAAGGAATTAAAAGTTGCTAAAGGATGGATATCTAGACCCATTCGACTATGAGTCATATGCAACTTGCGAGCCTTGCCTTCGTGAAAAACTGACCAACTCTCCATTTAGTGGAATTGGAGAAAGAGCTACTAAGCTACTAGAACTCATATATAGTGATGTATGTGGACCCTTGTTAACTCATGCCATTAGTGGTTACTCCTACTTCATTACATTTACTGATGATTTCTCAAGGTATGGACATATGTACTTAATGAAGTATAAGTCCAAGGCCTTTGAGAAATTTAAAGAGTATAAGAATGAAGTGGAGAACTAGATTGGAAAGAGTATCAAGACTCTTCAATCATATCAAGGAGGTGAGTACTTAAGTACAAAGTTTACCTAGTTCCTCAATGACCATGGGATTCTATCCCAATGGATACCTCCTTATACACCTTAGCTCAATGGTGTATCTGAAAGGAGCAATCGTGCACTGTTAGACATGGTTCGGTCTATGATGAGTTTCATTGACCTACCCATCTCATTCTAGGGATATGCCCTAGAGACCGCAGCTTACCTCCAGAAAAGAGTTCCAATTAAGTCGGTAGTGTCTACACTATATGAGATATGTAAAGGGAATAAGCCCGATCTTAAGGTTGTTAAGATTTGGGGCTGCCTTACCCACGTTAAAAGACATAACCACAATAAGTTGTAATCCAGGATGGAGCAATGCAAGTTCATGGGATACCCCAAGGAAACTTATGGGTATTATTTCTATCATCTTGAGGACCAAAAGGGTTTTGTAGCCAAAAGAGTGGTGTTCCTTGAGAAGGAGCACATTCTTAGCGGAGACAATGGGAACATGATAGATTTGAGCGAGGTTGGAGAACCTAGCTCAACCATCACTCTACAGCCCGAGTTTGTTCAGATACCTAACATACCATTTCTAACTTTTTGTAGGTCCGGCAGAGTATCCCAATCCTCCTAAGAGATATGTGGGACATATTGGAGGAGAGGATGTTGAGGATATTGATCCTTAGACCTACGAGGAGGCTATTATGAGTATAGACTCCGGGAAGTGGCAAGAAGCTATGAATTCTGAGATGGATTCCATATACTCCAGCAAGGTTCGAAACCTAGTTGATGCACCCGAGGGTATTGTACCCATCGGTTGCAAGTGGATCTTTAAGAAAAAGATCGGAGTAGATGGAAAGGTAAAGACCTATAAAGCAAGGGTAGTGGCTAAGGGGTATCATCGAAGGCAAGGTGTTGACTATAACAAAACCTTCTCACCCGTAGCCATGCTAAAATCCATCCAAATTTTATTAGCTATTACAACACACTATGATTATAAGATCAGGCAAATAGACATGAAAGCCACATTCCTCAATGGCAACCTCGAAGAGGAGGTATATATGATACAGCTCGATGGATTCGTGTCCAAGGACTATCCAGATAAGGTGTGCAGGTTACTTAGATTTATTTATGGACTAAAGTGAGCTTCGCAAAGTTTGAACATAAGTTTTGATAAGATAATTAGATCTTATGACTTCATTAAGATCGAAGATGAGCCTTGTGTATATAGGAAGGTAAGTGGGAGTGCTATCACTTTCTTAGTGTTATATGTGGATGACATCCTGATCATTGGGAATAATATAGGAATGCTATCCAAAGTAAATACTTAGTTATCTAGACACTTCTCCATGAAGGACTTAGGGGAAGCATTTTATATCTTGGGGATTCAGATCTATAGAGATAGATCTAAGAGGATACTATTGAATCTCAGATTTTGATGATGAAATCAATTGTAAATTATTTGATCTAATCTATATATTGAGAAAAGTGTGTAGGATTAACTACGATAGTAGTAAGACATAAAGCAAGTATTGTGCTAGAGTCAAGATCGATATCTCATTAGGAGTTTAAGAATTTGCCAAAAGTCCGGATGTTCATCAGAAATTTTGCTAGAACCAACTGAGAAGTCGAGGAGCTTGCCAAAGAAGCTCATTGGAACTCGCCAAGAAGATCATCGTAAAGTCCAAGAGCTTACTTAGAGTCCGTCGGAACATTGTCAAGAGTTTGTTAGAAGTTCGACGAAAGATCGCCGGAAGTTCGATGAAAGATTGCCGGAAGCTCGCTGGAAGAGCAATTGATGTATTAGAACATGAGTGATTTGATTATGTCTTAGTTATTGTAGTTAGATCGAAAATTAAGTTAGGATTGGAAGGTAATCCCACTAACTTAGTTAGGGGACAACTAGGCCCTTAACAGGGCTGAATTGGGCCGAATTGAAAAGACTATTCAACACCTGAAATCATAACCGACGTTGGCACGGCTAAGGCTAGTGGTGGCACCGCCTAGAAGACCTAGTCTCCCAAGTGGTCTGGGCAGTGGTACCACCCAGACTGAATGGTGGTACCATTGGCAGTTAATGCTGCCAACGGTGGTACCGCCCCTGTCAGGCGGTGGTACCGCTAGAGCTCGATCTCCAAGCTCTATCAGGCGATGGTACCACCCAATGTCAGGTGTCAAGCGGTGGTACCACCCAATAATGGTAGTGGTACCGTTAGTACCCCGAAAACTGAGGAAATGACACTTTTTGACTTCAATTTTGAAGCCATTGGGGGCCTATAAATATCCCACCCTTTTCTGCATGAAAGGGTACAAAGCATTGGCATAATCATGAATTTTTGAGTCTTAAAGTGATGTAAAAAGTGCTAGAGTCCTCCTCCTCCCTTTCTAAGTGTTGAGATCATTCAATAGAGGTGTGAGACTTGTAAGGGTTATCTCCTAAGTTTGTGATAAGGAGAAAGTGCTGTAAAAGGTGGTTGGTCGATCTTCGCATATTGAAGGAAGGCCTTTAATGGACGCTGGTGACCTCGACGGAGGAGGAATCCGAAGTGGATGTAGGTCTCATTGACCGAACCACTCTAAATTCTGGTTTGGTTTTCCTTTTGTGTAATTTACTTTACTGCAAACCTCTTTGAGCTTCTCCTTACATTCTTATGAAAGTTTTAAGTTCAATATCTTTTCGAAATAATTTGAATCGAGACGAAGTTTATATGAAATCGAAGAATTTTCTACTACACTAATTCACCCCACCCCCTCTTTATGCCACTCTTGATTCTAACAATTGGTATCAGAGCAAGGTTCACTCTCATTTGGTTTAAAACCCAAGAGAGATGGTATTTGCTGGCAACCAAGAAGGTCATTCAATTACATGTCCGCCCATATTCAATAGGACAGATTACACATATTGGAAGACTAGAATGAGGATCTTTCTAATTTCAATGGATTTCAAATTATGAAATATTATAGAAAATGAGTTTTAAAAGTCTTCTCTTCCAATGAATGATTGGAATGAGTTGGAGAAGAAGACTTTCACTTTAAATGCCAAGGCTATGAATGCCTTGTTTTGTGCATTAGATAAAAATAAGTTCAATCGAGTGTCGATTTGTGAAATAGTTTTTGATATTTGTTACACACTCAAAGTGACTCATGAAGGCACTAGTAGAGTAAAGGAGTCAAAAATTAATCTTTTAGTGCACGCTTATGAGTTGTTTAAGATGAAACCGAGTGAGACCATTGGGGACATGTACACCAGATTTACGGATGTCATCAATGATCTAAAAGAACTTGTAAAAGTTTATTGGATTTTGAACTTGATAATAAAATTTTAAGATCTCTTCCAAAGAGTTGGGACCCTAAAGTAACAACCATTCAAGAGGCCAAGGACTTAAATAACTTTCCTCTCGAAGAACTAATCGGGTCACTAATGACCTATGAGATGACTTGTAATGCTTATGAAGAGCTTAAGAACAACCTTCTAAAGAATAGGAAGGATATGGCACTAAGAACTCAAGAAGACCACTTGAAAGAAAATTCAAGTGATCAGGACTTTGATGATGACTTGGCACTCTTGACAAGAAAGTTCAAAAAATTCATAAAACAGAATAAATTTAAAAAATGACACTAAAAATAAATTTAAATCAAAGAAAGATCAAGTAATATGTTACGAATGTAAGAAGCTAGGACATTATAAGAGCGAATGTCCCCTAGCAAAGAAGAAGCAACTAACGAAGAAGAGGCTCTTAAAGCAACATGGAATAACTCAAGTGCATCCGAAGAAGAGGAGCCAACCAACACCGAGCAAGTTGCTCACTATGCACTAATGGCTATTGGAGATGAGGTAACAAGTTCATTCGATGCAAATTTATCTTTCGATAAGCTTTGAAGTACTTTTCATGATTTATTTGATGAATATAGAACCTTGAGTAAAAAGTATAATTCTTTGAAAAAGGAACATACTTCTCTTGTTAGTGATTTTGAAAGACTAAAACTTGAGCATGATGATAGTTTAGCTTCCTGCACAAAATGCCATGAGATAGAAACACTTAGAAAGGAAAACTTGCTACTCAAAGAAACATTAGAAAAGTTTGAGATTGGTAGCAAGTCCTTGAACATGATCCTTGCCAACAATGGTCACATTCATAGAAAAGGTGGAATCGGATTTATGAGTAGCTCTCACCAAAATCCAACCACCTTTGTCAAAGGCCCTACTTTGCATGTTTCACCCCGAAACAAATGCAACTTTTATTGCAAAGATGGGCATGTAGCTTATCATTGTCCATTTAAGAAATGTAGTCCACACAAATTAATTTGAGTTCCTAAAGGAACCATAAAGAACTCCATGCAAAATGATAAGTTAAGCCGATCGATTTTTGAGGCACCCAAGGTCAAATAGGTACCTAAAAATTATCCTTTTTTTAAGAAACATTTAACATCACAAGTTAGGAGCAAGAGATAATACTTGATAGTGAATGCTCAAGGCTTATGACTAGAGATCCATCTCAATTCTCTTTACTCACTAGCCTAAACGAAGGATATGTCACCTTCAGAGACAACAACAAGGGTAAAATCATTGGCAAAGGAACCATAGGTAACAAATCCAACATTTTTATTAAAGATGCGTTGTTGATTGATGGCTTAAAGTATAACCTTTTGAGCATTAGTCAATTATGTGATAAAGGATATATTGTTAGATTTGAATCTAATGCTTGCATTATTGAAAAGCCACACAAAAACACATATATGATTGCCCTAAAACAAAACAATGTATACACTATCAACATCGATGATCTTTGTAATGAAATGTGTTTTTTGGTTTTGAATGATGATGCTTGGCTTTGGCATAGGAGATTAGGTCATGCTAGCATGAAACTAATCTCTGAAATTTCATCTAAAGAACTTATAAGAGAAATTCCTCACATTAGGTTCATCAAAGATAATGTGTGTGATGCATATCAACTAGGAAAATAAATAAAAGGTAGCTTTAAAATAAAAAACCAAATAAGCACCTCTAGACCATTGCAATTGATTCATATAGGCTTGTTCGGATCAATTGCTACATCGAGCCAAGGAGGTAGTAAATACGCATTTGTCATCGTGGATGATTATAGTAGATACACATGGACTTACTTTTTGGCACACAAAAATGATTGCTTTAGGTATTTCTCTAAGTTTTGTAAACTTATTCAAAATGAAAAGGGTTTTATGATTTCATCAATTTGAAGTGATCACGGTGGTGAATTTCAAAACTGTGATTTCCAAGATTTTTGTGAATCTAATAGATACAACCACAATTTCTCTACTCCAAGAAATCCTCAACAAAATGGAGTAATAGAAAGAAAAAATAGAAACTTCTAAGAAATGGCAAGAACCATGTTAAATGAACATAACCTATCCAAATATTTTTGGACCGAAGTTGTAAATATGGCATGCTATATCATGAATAGAGTTCTAGTAAGACCATTACTTTCAAAAATATTTTATGAGTTGTGGAACAACAAAAAACCCAACATTTCATATTTTAAAGTCTTCGGGTGCAAATGTTTTATTTTGAATGAAAAAGATATTTTAGGAAAATTTGATGCAAAATCTGATGAAGGAATTTTTCTTAGCTATTCTTCTATCTCTAAGGCTTTTTATATTTTTAACAAAAGAACTTTAGTTATAAAAGAGTCTATTCATGTTATCCGAAGTTAAGAAAAATGAGTTTGATTATGATCTTAATTTTGATGCTTTGAATTTAAATGAAATCATTTCTCCATCTAGCAACTTGGATGTATCTTCTTTCGAAACATCCTTACCCAAGGAATGGAAGTATGTAGATGCTCATCCTAAGGAGCTAATCATATGAGATGCATCAAAAGGGATTCAAACTTATTCTCTTAAGAATTTTTGTGCCAACACCACTTTTCTCTCCCAAATTAAACCTAAATACATTGACGAGGCCTGGAAAGATGATTTATGGGTTATCACAATGCAAAAAGAATTGAATCAATTTAAGTGAAATGAGGTATGGAAGCTTGTTCCAAGGCCAAATGACCATTTAGTTAATGGTACTAAATGAGTTTTTAGAAACAAGCAAGATGAATTTGGTATCGATTATGAAGAAACCTTCGCTCCTATGGCATGATTAGAAGCCATAAGGATGTTCCTTACCTATGCTAGTAGTAATAATTTTAAGTTGTTTCAAATGGATGTTAAAAGTGTTTTTCTTAATAACTTTATTTCCGAAGAAATTTATGTTGAACAACCTCCCAGATTTGAGAATGATAATTTCCTTAATCATGTGTTTAAATTGACTAAAGCTCTTTATAGATTGAAACAAGCCCCAAGGGCTTAATATAAGAGACTTAGCTCCTTTCTTATTCAAAGTAATTTCTTTAAAGGCAAGGTCGATACTACATTATTTATTAAAAATTTTGAAAATGATTTTCTTATTGTTCAAATTTATGTTGATGATATTATTTTCGGTTCCACGAACAGCCCATTCGGACCATAAATTCATGGCCGACGGTGGCATTGCCTAGGAGACTCGATCTCCCAAGAATTCTGGGCGGTGATACCGCCAACAGTTATTGCTGCTAGTGGTGGTACCATTGGTAGTTATTGCTGCCAACGGTGGTACTGCCCCTGTCAAGCAATGGTACCACTTAAGCTCGGTCTTCGAGAGCTGTTAGGCGGTAGAACCGCCCAGACTGAGTGGTAGTACCGCCTAATGTTAGATGGCAGGTGGTAGTACTGTCTAGTAATGGCGGTGGTACTGCCAGGACCTTGGAAATCCAAGAATGGACACTTTTAGGCCCCATTTTCAAACTCATTGGGGCCTATAAAAACCCCACCCTTTCCTACAGGAAAGAAAACAAAAACTTGCTTTAATCTTGAGTCTTTGAGGCCTTAAAAGTGTTGTAAAAACTAGAGTTCTCCTCCTTCTTTCTTCTAAGTGTTGAGATCATTCATGAGAGGAGTGAAACTTATAAGGGTTGTCTCCTAAGCCCGGCAAAAGGAGAAAAGCTGTAAAAGGGTGGTTGGCTTTCGTTTATTGAAGGAAGGCCTCTAGTGGATGCTGATTACCTCGTCGGAGGAGGAAGCCGAAAGTGGATGTAGGTCATGATTGACTGAACCAATCTAAAATCTCGGTTTGCATTTACTTTGAGCATCTTTCCTTTATAGTAAGCTGCCTCTCCTCCTTACTGTGCTTAACTACGTCTACTTACTCTTTGACATAAACATCTTCCGAAATCAGCTTTACTCGTACGAAAACTTTATGAAACCAACATTTTTCAGTTGTGTACTTTACTTTGCTGCAAATCCCCTTAGTCCTCTCTTTGTCTTTCACGAAAGGTTTCAAGTTCAAAGTTCTTCCGAAAAGGATTGTGTTGAAACCATTCTTGTTGAATCGACTTTAATCGCAATAAGTTTTTTAAATCATAAAAGTTTTCCGCTGCACTAATTCACTCCCCCCCCCTCTTAGTGCGCTCTTGATCCTAATAATTGATATTAGACCAAGGTTCACTCTTAGTTGGATTAAAACCCAACAAAGATGACATTTGCCAGAAACCAAGAGGGTCACTCAATTACACGTCCTCCTATGTTCAATGGGATGAATTACACCTATTGGAAGACTTAAATGAGAATCTTCCTAATTTCTATGGATTTTGAGCTTTGGAATATTGTAGAAAATGGATTTTAAAAGTCTTTTCTTCCAATGATCGATTGGAATGAATTAGAGAAGAAGACTTTCGCTTTAAATGCAAAGGCTATGAATGCCTTATTTTGTGCACTAGATAAAAACGAGTTCAATCGTGTTTCGATTTGTGAAACGACTTTTGATATTTGGCACACACTCAAAGTGACTCACGAAGGCACAAGCAGAGTGAAAGAGTCAAAAATCAACCTTTTAGTACATTCTTATGAATTATTTCGAATGAAACCGAGTGAGACCATTGGAGACATGTACACCTGTTTTACAGATGTCGCCAATGGTCTAAAAGGACTTGGTAAAGGTTTTTTGGATTTCGAGCTCATTAACAAAGTTTTAAGATCCCTTTCAAAGAGTTAGGACCCTAAAGTCACGGCCATTCAAGAGGCCAAAAATTTAAATAACTTTCCTCTTGAAGAATTAATTGGGTCATTAATGACCTATGAAATGACTTGCAAAGCACATGAAGAACTTGAGGAAACCCTTCCAAAGAACAGGAAGAATATGGCACTTAGAACACAAGAAGACCACTTGAGATTAAACTCAAGTGATGAGGACTTTGATGATGACTTGACACTTTTAACAAGAAAATTCAAAAATTTCATTAAAAGAAACAAATTTAAAAATGACACTAAAAAAAAATTTGAATCCAAGAAAGACCAAGTAATTTGCTATGAATGCAAGAAGTCGGGACACTACAAAAGTGAATGTCCCCAAGCCAAGAAGAGAACACCAAAGAAGAAGGCGCTCAAAGCAACATGGGATGACACAAGTGAATTCGAAGAAAAGGAGCCCGACACCGAGCAAGTTGCTCACTATGCACTAATGGCCATCGGAGAGGAGGTATCAAGTTCAATTGATGCAAATTTATCATTTGATGAATTATTAAATACTTTTCATGATTTATTTGATGAATGTAAAACAATTAGTAGAAAATATAAATTGTTAAAAAAGGAGCATGATACTCTTGTTAGTAATTTGGATAAATTAAAAATTGAGCATAATGATAGTTTAGCTCTATATACGAAATGCCATGATTTAGAAATACTTCAAAAGGAGAACTTATTACTCAATGATACCTTGAAGAAATTTGAGATTAGTAGCAAGTCTTTGAACATGATCCTTACCAATAAGGGTCACGCTCATAAAAGAAATGGAATCGGATTTGTGAGAAGCTCTCACCAAAATCCAACCACCTTCATTAAAGGCCATATGTTGAATATTTTGCACCAAAACAAATGCAACTTTTGTTGCAAACATGGACATAGAGCTTATCGTTGTCCATTCAAGAAGGTTAGTCAACACAAATTGACTTAAGTTCCTAAAGGAACAATAAAGAATTCCATGCAACATGATATGCAATTTAGATCAGTTTTTTAGGAACCCAAAGTCAATTGAGTACCTAAAAATCATCCTTTTTTATAGAAACATATACCATCATAAGCTAGGAGCAAGAGATAATACCTTGATAGTGGATGCTCAAGACATATGACTAGAGATCCATCTTAATTTTCTAAGCTCACTAGCATAGACGAAGGATATGTTACCTTTGGAGACAACAACAAGGGTAAAATCATTGGCAAAGGAACCATAGGTAACAAATCCAACTTCTTTATTGAAGATATTTTGTTAGTTGATGGTTTAAAACATAACCTCTTGAGCATTAGTCAATTGTGTGATAAAGGATATATTGTTAAATTTGAATTTAATGCTTGTATTATTGAAAAACCACACAAAAACACATCTATGATTGTATTAAAACAAAATAACATATACACCATTGACATTAATAATCTTTGCAATGAAATATATTTTTTGGTTTTGAATGACGATGCTTGGCTTTGGCATAGGAGATTAGGTCATGCTAGCATGAAGCTAATCACACAAATTTCATCTAAAGAACTTATAAGAGGAATTCCTCATATCAAGTTCGTTAAAGATAATATATGTGATGCTTGTCAATTAGGAAAACAAATAAAAGGTAGCTTCATATCTAAGAATCAAATAAGCACCTCTAGACCTTTGCAATTGATCCATATGGACTTGTTCAGACCAAATTCTATATCAAGCATAGGAGGTAGCAAATACACTTTTATCATTGTAGATGATTACAGTAGATACACATGGACTTATTTCTTGACACACAAAAGTGAATGCTTTAGATATTTCACCAAGTTTTGTAAACTTGTTCAAAATGAAAAGGGTTCTATGATTTCGTCAATTCGAAGTGATCACGGTGGTGAATTTTAAAATCATGATTTTCAAGAATTTTGTGAAGCCAATGGATACAACCACAACTTCTCTACTCCAAAAAATCCTCAACAAAATGGAGTAGTAGAAAGAAAGAATAAAAATTTACAAGAAATGGTAAGAACCATGTTGAATGAACATAGCATACCCAAATATTTTTGGGCCGAAGCCATAAACACAGCATGCTATGTCATAAATAGAGTTCTAATAAGATCCTTACTCACCAAAACTCCTTATGAGTTGTGAAACAACAAAACACCAAATGTTTCATATTTTAAAGTTTTTGGGTGTAAGTGTTTTATCTTGGATGAAAAAGATGCCTTAGGAAAATTTGATGCTAAATCCGATGAAGAAATTTTTCTGGGCTATTTTTTGATTTCTAAAGCATTTTGTATCTTCAATAAAAGAACTTTAATTATAGAAGAATCCATTCATGTAGTTTTTAATGAGATTTTTAAAATTAAAAAAATAATTTTGATGATGATGTTAATTTAAATGAAACCCCTTCTCCAACTAGCAACTTGGATGTATCCACTTCCGAAACATCCTTACCCAAGGATTGGAAGTATGTAGATGCTCATCCTAAGGAGCTAATCATAGGAGACATATCTAAAGGGGTTCAAACTCGTTCTTCTCTTAAAACTTTTTGTGCCAACGCCGCTTTTCTCTCCTAAATTGAACCAAAATGTATTAATGAAGCCATGAAAGATGATTCATGGATTATCGCAATGCAAGATGAGTTAAATCAATTTGAGAGAAATAAGGTGTGGAAGCTTGTTCCTAGGCCAAATGACCATTTAGTTATTGGTACTAAATGGGTTTTTAGAAATAAGCAAGATGAATCTGGTATCGTGGTTAGAAATAAGACTAGATTAGTAGCCAAAGGTTTCAACCATGAAGAAGGTATCGATTACGAAGAAACCTTCACTCCTATAGCTCAATTAGAAGCCACAAGGATGCTCCTTACCTATGCTAGTAGTAACAATTTTAAGTTGTTTCAAATGGATGTTAAAAGTGCTTTTCTTAATGGCTTTATTTCCAAAGAAGTTTATGCTGAACAACCTCCCGAATTTGGGAACAATAGTCTCCCTAATCATGTGTTTAAATTGACTAAAGAGCTCTATGGTTTAAAACAATCCCCAAGGGCTTGGTATGAGAGACTTAGTTCATTTCTTATTAAAAATAATTTCTCTAAAGGCAAGGTCGATACTACATTGTTTATCAAAAATTTTGAAAATAATTTTCTTATTGTTCAAATTTATGTTGATGATATTATCTTTCATTCCACGAATGTATCTCTTTGTGAATCATTTGCTAAGAGTATGAGTCTTAAATTTGAAATGAGTTTGATGGAAGAATTAACCTTCTTTTTGGGTTTACAAATCGAACAACTAAGTAATTGCATCTTTCTTAGTCAAATAAAATATGATTTAGATTTGCTAAAGAGGTTTAATATGGATAGCTCAAAAGCTATTAACACTCCTATGAGCACCTCCACTAAGTTAGAAATTGATGAAAGTGGAGAAAGCTTTGATCAAAAAACTTATAGGGGTATGATTAGAAGTTTACTTTACCTCACTGCAATTAGACCGGATATCATATTTAGTGTAGGACTTTGTGCTAGATTTCAATCTAATCCTAAGATATTTCATCTCAAAGCAGTTAAAAGAATACTTAGATATCTTAAAGGAACCACAAATCTAGGATTATAGTATCCAAAATCTGAGAACTTTAAGCTAATTCTTATGCTGATGCGGATTTTGTTGGATGTAGACTAGATAGAAAAAGTACATCAGGAACATGTCAATTTTTAGGGCATGTACTTGTTTCTTGGTCATCTAAGAAACAAAACTCGGTTGCACTATCTACAACCAAAATTGAGTACATAGCAGCTGTGCATACTGTGTAGAAGTTGTGTCGATGAAAAACACTTTAGAGGACTACAAGATTCATCTTAAAAATATCCCCATAAAATGTGATAGCACAAGTACAATATATATTTAACAAAGAATCCCATTCAACACTCTAGAACAAAACATATTGATATTAGGCATCATTTTATATGAGATCATGTCACTAATCATGATGTAATCATAGAGTTTATTGATACTAAACATCAATTAGCTGATATTTTTACAAAACCTTTAAGTGAAGAATAATTTGATTTTATTAGAAGAGAATTAGAAATGTTGATTTGTCTGAATGCATGAATTTGTTAAATTTTATTTTTGGACTTTCTTGATTCTTGATCAATCACTTAAATTCGGTACTAAAAATTTTATAATACAAATTTTACATGATGATAAGATTGCGTGCTTCAATAAAATGTTTACTTTAATGTTGGAAATTTTGTGCCTTAATGCGAAAAGTTTCCATGATGATGAGCATGTTATACTTTCATGATTGTGATTTGAGAAGTTTTAATCATACATCGGATTCTTAATCTTTGAGCACTACAAAGCACTAATGAGTTTACCTTCATAATTGTGATTAAAAAGTTATGACAAAATATTATCCGAATGCATGATTTTGTTATATTTCTCTTCCGGACTTAATGTATTTCTTGAATGGTGTTTCCATGAGTCTATGCCATATCAAATTTATTGCATATCCATGCTCCATCACTAAATGATTTTTGATACATGGAATTAATTAACAAATGCTTCTTGATGAAGGAAGATTTTTTTTTTGAGATGAACACTTGCAAGGATTTAATTTCACATATATATTTTGATCCTTGTTAAAAATGAAGCATAATGAAACTCTTTTATTGTTTTTAACTTCATTCAAAGTTGGCTCTCAAAGGCTTTTCCTCCTTACTTTCATCCTTCATGCAAAGCGTTGATAATAAATAAAAAGGAAGAAGTAACGAAATCTATCTCCGTGAGAACTTGTGAATGATACCATGTCATGAATGATTGAAATATGATTGATATAAATTGTTTTTACAAAGTTGAAATATGACATGAATCCTTTTTTACCACACTTGCATACATTGTTGAATCGTTCTCCTTTTTGTTGATGACAAAGGGGGAGAAATATATGGTAAATTGATAATAAAATGAATTGCTATACATGTTTGCATTATGATAAGATATCTAGAGCTTAACTTGCAATTTTACAAAGTTGATATCTTACCATATGATGAAATTGCTATGATTGTTATATTGCTATGATTGCTATCCTTCACATTCGAAATATAAGACTTGAAAATGATTGTCATGCCTTGACATCATTTTCAGAATTGCTATATTATGATAAGAATTATGATGGGAGTATTGATAAGTTTAAATGAACTTAACTTATCAATATGTCTCTTGAATTCAAAGGCTTTGAATTCAAGAATAACTTTTTTCAAGTATGGCATATAGATAGGGTGAGTTAAGGTTAACTCCATCATCAATTGATTGTCATCATAAAAAAGGGAGAGATTGTTGAATCTCGGACTTCGATGATGAAGTCAATTGTTATTTGTTGATCTAATCTATATGTTAAGAAAAGTATGTAGGATTCACTACAATGGCAGTAAGACATGCAATAGGTGTTGTGCTGAAGTCAAGACCAAGTTTACATTGGGAGTTCGAGAGTTTGTTGGAAGTCCGAACGTTCGTCAGAAGTTATGCAGGAACCAACTGAGAAGTCCTGGAGCTTGCCATAGAAGCTCATCGAAACTCACCAAGAAGATCATCGCAAAGTTTAGGAGCTTGCCGGGAGTCCGCTGGAGCATCACTAAGGGTTTGTCAGATGTTCGTTGGAAGTTCATCGGAAGCTCGCCGGAAGAGCGATTGACGCACCGGAACACGAATTGCAGTATTCATGTCTTAAATGTCGTAGTTAGAGCTTAGATGAAGTTAGGATTGGGAGATAATCTCACTAACTTAATTAGGAGCCAATTGGGCCCTTAATAGACCCAAATTAGGCCGAATGGAATAGCCCATTCGGACCCTGAATTCCTAGCCGATAGTGGCACCGCCCAGGAGACTCGGTCTCCCAGGAATTCTGGGCGGTGGTACCACCCAGACTGGGCAGTGGTACCGCCGGTAGTTATTGCTGCCAGCGGTGGTACCACCCCTGTCAGGCTGTGGTACCGCCTGAGCTCGATCATCAAGCGCTGTCAAGCGGTAGAACCGCCTAAACTGAGCGGTAATACCGCCCAATGTCAGATGGCAGATAGTAGTACCACCCAGTAATGGCGGTGCTACCGCCAGGACCCTAGAAATCCTAGAATGGACAATTTTAGGCTCCATTTTCAAACTCATTGGGGCCTATAAAAACCCTACCCTTTCCTATAGGAAAGAAAACAAAAACTTGCTTTAATCTTGAGTCTTTGAGGCCTTAAAAGTATTGTAAAAGCTAGAGTTCTCCTCCTTCTTTCTTCTAAGTATTAAGATCATTCAAGAGAGGAGTGAAACTTGTAAGGGTTGTCTCCTAAGCCCGACAAAAGGAGAAAAGCTGTAAAAGGGTGGTTGGCCTTCGCCTATTGAAGGAAGGCCTCTAATGGACGTTGCTAACCTCGTCGGAGGAGGAAGTCGAAGTGGATGTAGGTCACGATTGACCGAACCACTCTAAAATCTCTGTTTGCATTTACTTTGAGCATCTTTCCTTTATAGCAAACTGTCTCTCCTCCTTACCGTGCTTAACTACATCTACTTACGCTTTGATGTAAACATCTTCTGAAATTAGCTTTACTCATATGAAAACTTTATGAAACCGATGTTTTTCAGTTGTGCACTTTACTTTGCTACAAATCCCCATAGTCCTCTCTTGGTCTTTCACGAAAGGTTTCAAGTTCAAAGTTCTTCCGAAAAGGGATTAAGTTGAAACCATTCTTGTTGAATCGGCTTTAATCACAATAAGTTTTTTAAATCGTAAAAGTTTTCCGCTGCACTAATTCACCCCCCTCTTAGTTTATGTGAATGAATCTTTATGTGAATCATTTACCAAAAGTATGAGTATAGAGTTTGAAATGAGCCTAATGGGGGAACTAACCTTCTTTTTAGGCTTATAAATTAAATAACTTAGTAATGATATTTTTCTTAATCAAACAAAATATGCTTTATACTTACTAAAAAAATTTAATATGGATAGTTCAAAGGCTATCAACACGCCTATGAGTACCTTCACTAAGTTAGATGTTGACGAAAGTGGAGAAAGCTTTAATCAAAAAGCTTATACGGGTATGATAGGTAGTTTACTATACCTCACCGTCACTAGACCGAACATCATGTTAGTGTAAGACTTTGTGCTAGGTTCTAATCTAATCCTAAGATATCTCATCTTACAGCAGTTAAAAGAATTCTTAGATATCTTAAAGGAACCAATAATCTAGGATTATGGTATCCAAAATCCGAGAACTTTGAACTAATTGCTTATGCTGATGCAGATTTTGCTGGATGTAGAATAAATAGAAAAAGTACATTCGGAACATATCAATTTTTAGGACATGCACTTATCTCTTGGTCTTCCAAGAAGCAAAACTCAATTATACTATTCACAACCGAAGCCGAATACATAGCGGCTAGTGCATGTTGTGCACAAGTCGTATGGATAAAAAATACATTAGAAGATTATAAGATTCAACTTAAGAACATTCCCATAAAATGTGATAACACTAGTGCAATATGTTTAACAAAAAACCCTATTCAATACTCTAGAACTAAACACATTGACATTAGGTATCACTTTATACAAGATCATATCAATAATCATGATGTAATCTTAGATTTTATTGATATGAAACATCAATTAGCTGACATTTTTACAAAACCTTTAAGTGAAGAATAATTTGATTTTATTAGAAGAAAGTTAGGAATGTTAAGTTGTCCGAATGTATGAATTTGATGTATATCATTCCAGACTTTCTTAATTCTTTAAAGCTTTCATGAAATTATTTCATAAATGAGACCTTTATGAATTCCGAAATAGAAATCTACTAAATATCAAATTTATTTCATAAAAACTTAATGACGTTTGATACATGGACAAATGCATTTTTCACGGATTTCACTCTTATGAATCTTGAATGAGAAATGGATTTGATGTGATGCCCCTCTCATTATGAAGGTTTGTTCATGGAATTTCTTTTATCCTTCATATGATGATTCTTTCACATGAATTCTTTCTTAATAAAGGAAGAATTTTTATGAACTTTTTAGTATGAGATGAATACTTGCAAAAGTGAGGATTTGATTTCACATGAATATCTTGATCCTTTTCATGAATCCTATCTCCTTGTGAAAATTGAAGCGTGATTTATTGAAACTCATTTATTATTTTTTACTTGATTCAAATCATTTCACAAAGTTGGTTTTTAATGGATTTCCTCCTTACTTTCCTCCTTCATGCAAAGTTTTGACGACAAAGGGGGAGAAGTTGATGGAATCTCTCTCTTTAAATGTTGATAACTTTTAATATCGAGAACTTTTGAATGTTATCATATAACGAAGCAATATTAATTGGATAAACTTGCTTGAATTTTTACCACACTTGCATTGTTGAATTGTTCTCCTTTTTGTTGATGATAAAGGGGGAGAAATGATACCAAAATATGGTAAATTGATGATATATTAGCATTGTAAATATATGCAATGTATATTAGCATTGTAAATGTATGCAATGTATCTTATTGTAAATGCTTATATGCTTTGAAACATATCAAAACGAAGATTGTAACACATCGCAAATGCTTGAAAAATATCTTTCATTATGATAAGATATCATGAGTTTAACTTGCTACTTTACAATTGATAACTTGCCATCTTGTCATGGAATGATGACTTGCTATTTTGCTAATGTATATTAGCATTGTAAATGTATGCAATGTATCTTATCGTAAATGCTTATATGCTTTGAAACATATCAAAATGAAGATTGTAACACATCACAAATGCTTGAAATGTTTCATGAACACTTGATAAATATCTTTCATTATGATAAAATATCATGAGCTTAACTTGCTACTTTACAATTAATAACTTGCCATCTTGTCATGGAATGATGACTTGCTATCTTGCTAAATTTCTTATTCAAAATTTGTATCAATGATGATTATCATTGGATTTGAAAATGGATGTCATACCTTGACATTATTTTGACAAATACGTGGTATCCTATTTAGAATTGGCAAATCATGATAAATATCATGTGTTAGGAAAGTAGTCGGCACTAAGAGGGGGGGGTGAATTAGTATAGTAGTAAAAACTACATCGGTTCAGAACTTTATTGCGATTAAATCTGTTTCCGACTAAAAACCATTTCATAAAGGCATTAACTTTGAAAGCATACAGAAGAGCATAGTGGATGTAAAGCAAGTAAAGTGGTTTGCAGTAAAGTAAATTGCATAAGAGAAACACAAACCAGATTTATAGTGGTTTGGTCATTGTCGTGACCTATATCCACTCCGTCGATTCCTCTTTTGTCGAGGCCACCAGCATCCACTATCGATCTTCTTTCAACGGGAGCAAATCAACTATCCTTTTATACCTCTCTTCTCCTTTTCACGGGTTTAGGAGACAACCCTTACAAGCACTCACTCTTCTCTTAAACAGAATTCTAAACTTATAGTGGAGGTGGGAATTTCTCAAGAGATTGCAGCAGCTTTTTCTTACTTTTAAATTCTCTATGCTTGTGTGACCTAACCAGGGACGAGAGGGGTATTTATAGGTCTCAAGTTGATTTAAACTTGAAGCCTAAAAATATCTTATCCCGGGTTTCCTAGGCACTAGCGGTACCACCACCTGTGCTGGGCGGTACCACCACCAGTGTCAGTCTGACATTAACACTGTAGTAGGCGGTACCATTGCCTGGCACCCTGCCATTGGGCGGTACCACCACTCAGACTAGCGGTATCACCACTTGGGAGGTTGTGCTAGGTGGTACCACCACCCAGACTAGCGGTACCACCGTCCAGACTGGTGGTACAATCACTTGTAGCCTTTCGGAGGCTGTGTTTGGGCAGTACCATCGCCTGACACAGTCTCAGAGATTGTGCCATGATGGTGTCACCTCTTGGGTCACTATTTGGGCCTTTCATTAGGCCCAATATAGTCCTTATATGGGCCCAACTGGCCCCTAATTAGGTTGCCCCAAATCCAATCCCAATTATGTGCTAACTATGAATTCTAAGATATTTTCTAAGCTAAACAAGTCCGTAAGTCAAGTTTCTTCTAGTGATCTTCTAGCGAACTTCCGACGATCTCTCGGCAATGTTCCAGCGGACTCCCAGCAAGCTCTTGGACTTTATGACGATATTTTTGGTGAGTTCCGATGAGCTTCTGTAGCAAGCTCTAGGACTTCTCGGTTGGTTCTGGTAGAACTTCCGACGAACATTTGGACTTTTGACGAACTCTCTAACTCCCAATGAAATCGCGTTTTTGACTCCGGAACTTCATTTTGCTTTATGCCTTGCTATCATAGTTAATCCTGCATATGTAAAAACATACTTCGATCTAGATAATTATTACTAAGCTTGAATCATGTTGTCCAAAATGTCATTAGTCCATCGATGCTTCGTTCGATTCTTCGGCGCATCATCCTCTCTTGTGGCTTATTGCCCAATCGGCCAGTTAATCTCTACAACTCCAATATCCTTGGCGTAATATCCGCTCTTCTTGGCCCAATGCCCGAAACCATGGCCCGAAGCCTTCTATCGATACGTCGATTGTTCCTCCGGCTCGACGTCCAATCTTCTGACATGTTTTCATTCGGCCCAATATGATTCTTCCTGCTTTTATTGTCTCATCCTAATCGAAGTATCCTGCATCACTCAAAATGCATATCAAATCATAAACACTATCAATTAGTTTCATCATCAAAATCCAAGATTAAACAATTTCCCCCTTTTTGATGATGACAACCAATTGATGACGAAGTTTAAACAAACTTCTAGAGTTTAAACAAACTCCCCCTATCAATATGCCATATTGATAGAGCCTTGAATTCAAGCTGAATTTAAGTCATTGCAAATTTCATCATGAATATTTACAACACGTCATCATACATAACATGATCATACTTCTCCCCCTTTGTCATCAACAAAAAGGAGAAGTGCAACTTTCAAGTGTTTGAGATATTCAAATTTAAATCATTGCATAATAAACATAATTTTTAATTTAAATTTTGCTTCTTGAGATAGGCAAGATAGCACTTCTTGGTGATGTTCAAGAAAGCAAGTTCTACATCATGCAAGCTAGTGGATCTTACAACATTTTAGAACATGCAAGCTAACAATTTGAGATATTCAAGAAACAAGTTCTTTCTTCTCTTTTGAGAAGTGTAATTTTTGCTTTCTTCTTGAATTGTGTGAGCTAACATTTTTATCTCCCCCTTTATCATTGTCAAAAAAAAGGGAAGACCCTTTATATCAAATTTCAAATTATGACAAAGGTAAAGTATTAATCCTTTTTCAATATGTTTGTGCTTCATCCTAGTATTAAATTAAAACATACATTATTTCAAAACCTTACATATCATCCTTACTTTATGCATCATATTGAAAATAAATCAATCATCATATCATCATAGTATCATGATGGTATCTAAATGTCAGATCCTATCATGCATGATCATGATTTTTCATGAGTATTTCGTGCATAATTTCATTTCATCATATTCATTTCATCTCACGATGAATATCGAGAAAAAGTTGCTGATAAGTTCTTCATAAATATATAAAAATATTATATTATGAAATACCAAAACACATGATTCATTTTGACAAATATTCTCTTTAGTGAATTGCAAAAAGAAACAAGGATGATATCATGAATTATAAAGAAAAATCATATCATGAATTACAAAATTATATTCTTCTTTTCCCTTTACATCAATTTTCACATCATGAGAACAATAAATTTGCATTATAAACATAATCTCATGTTTTATCATTCAAGCTAGCATATATATATATTTTTCTTTTTGCAATGTGCAAGCTAATAATTTCCTTTTTCTTTTACAATAATGATTCAATCATATCATGTGATATACAAATCATAAATATTTCAAATCATTTCAAGGCATACAAGCTATAAATACAAAGAGATCATGTCATTAAAAATAAGACCACTTAAATACCAAAAGACATGATTCATATAGTAAATCTCTTTTTTAAATAAGATACCAAGAAGAATCATAAGAGAACGATAAATGAAAAATCTTAATTCATAATAAATCTTAATTTATAAATATCAAGGAATCAAGATCATGATTTGGATAAAAATTTATTCAAATTTAAATCATCAAAATCATTTTCAAAGTCCAAGAGATTCGTAAAAAATGATACAAATAGATTCATCAAAATCTACAAGATAGAGAAAAAGAATTTTCAAGAAAAATATTTTCCTATTTTTAGTTATTTTAATTCATACGATTTATTTTATTTATGCCAAATAAAAACACGTATCATGTTTAAAACCAAAAGTGCAAGATTTATTACGACAAAGATCAATAAGTCTTATGCCTTATTGATAAAATCACCCAAAAATCATCATTACTTCAAAGGATAAAATTTATTCAAATTTAAATCATCAAAATCATTTTCAAAGTCCAAGAGATTCGTAAAAAATGATACAAATAGATTCATCAAAATCTACAAGATAGAGAAAAAGAATTTTCAAGAAAAATATTTTCCTATTTTTAGTTATTTTAATTCATACGATTTATTTTATTTATGCCAAATAAAAACACGTATCATGTTTAAAACCAAAAGTGCAAGATTTATTACGACAAAGATCAATAAGTCTTATGCCTTATTGATAAAATCACCCAAAAATCATCATTACTTCAAATCATTATGTATAATTTCGAAAGATAAATTCATTAAGCGCTATCATTATGCATCATTATATTATTTCATCAAGCATGATTTCATAAAGTGTTTTCAATCAAAAGTAATACGGAAATCATACACATTATCATTAAAACATCTAGCATAATTTAAGTCTAACATTTTATTCCTTTATCATAACACATAAAATTTTCATGATTATTTTAAAAATTACTAGATAAACACGATTCCTAATTTTTTCATTTTCATTTATTAAACATTCAATTTTTAAGAAAAATAATTATTCTAAACTAAAATAAAAATAACTCATGAAAAGCATTAGGTAATTTCGAAATAAATTAAGGAGATTTTGGTTACCTCATCGTCGAAAGCTGTTAAGGAGTAGTTTGTCACCTTGCCTTTGTTGATTTGCTCATCTTTGGAGGAGCTCGATTCATCCCAAAGTGCTTCCCTCTTCTTGCGTTCATAGTAAGTAGTTACGTTCTTTTTATTCTTTAATTTTTGTTTCATAAATTTTTTAAATTTCATAGTGAGGAGTTCAAGTTCACCATCACTCGAGCTTATGTTCAAGTGATCTTCGATTGTTCTAAATCCCAAATCCTTCTTGTTCTTTGGAAGGTGGTTCTCATGTTCGTCAAGTACTACATTAGTTATTTCATAGGTCATTAAAGACCCAATTAGTTCTTGAGAGGGAAATAGTTTATATTTTTTTATTCTTGAATAGCCGTTACTTTTGAATCCCAAGTTTTAGAAAGTGAGCGTAAAACTTTCTTCACAAGTTCAAGATTCAAAAAATATTTGCCAAGAGCTTTTAAACTATTGACAATATCCGTAAAGCGGGTGTACATATCAATAATAGTTTCGCTCGGCTTCATTCGAAACAACTCGAAATCATGCATCAAAAGATTAATCTTCAAAATTTTTAATCTATTAGTGCCTTCGTGTATGGTTTCAAGAATGTGCCAAATATCAAAAGCCGTTTCGCAAATAGAAACCCGATTGAATTTATTTTTGTCTAAGGCGCAAAACAAGGCATTCATAGCCTTTGCATTTAAAGAGAAAGTCTTCTTCTCCAACTCATTCTAATTATTAATTGGAAGAGAAGACTTTTGAAAACTAAATTTGACTATATGCCATAAATTCAAATTCAAAGAAAGCAAGAAAACTCTCATTCGAGTTTTCCAATATGTGTAGTCCATCCCATTGAACAAGGGAGGATGAATGAGATAAAGTCCCTTTTGAAAGCCGAAAAGAGCCATTTCTCTTGAGTGTTAAAACAAATGAGAAATCATGAGGCTTTGATACTAATTGTTGGAAAAGTAGTCAGCACTAAGAAGGGGGGGTGTGAATTAGTGCAGCGGTAAAAACTACGTCGATTTAAAACTTTGTTGCGATTAAATTCGTTTTCGATAAAAAATCATTTCGTAAAGGTATTAATTTTGAAAGCATACGGAAGAGCATAGTGGATGTAAAGCCAGTAAAGTGGTTTGCAGTAAAGTAAATTGCATAAGAGAAACAAAAACCAGATTCATAGTGGTTCGGTCGTCGTCATGACCTACATCCACTCCGTCGATTCCTCTTTCGTCGAGGCCACTGGCATCCACTATCGATCTTCTTTCAACGGGTGAAGATCAACTACCCTTTTACACCCCTCTTCTCCTTTTCATGGGTTTAGGAGACAACCCTTACAAGCACTCACTCTTCTCTTAAATAGAATTCTAAACTTATAGTGGAGGAGGAAATTTCTCAAGAGATTGCAGCACCATTTTCTCACTTTTAAATTCTCTATGCTTGTATGACTTAACCAAGGATGAGAGAGGTATTTATAGGCCTCAAGTTGATTCAAACTTGGAGCCTAAAAATATCCTATCCCGGGTTTCCTAGGCATGGGTGGTACCACTGCTTGTGCTGGGCGGTACTACCGCTAGTGTCAGTCTGACACTGACACTACACTAGGCGGTACCACCACGTGGCACCCTGCCATTGGGCGGTACCACTGCCCAAACTAGTAGTACCACTGCCTAATATAGTCTTGGAGACTATGCCATACGGTGCCACCTCTTGGGTCACTATTTGGGCCTTTCATTGGGCCCAACACAATCCTTACATAGGCCCAACTGGCCCCTAATTAGGTTGGCCCAAATCCAATCCTAATTATATGCTAACTATGAATTCTAAGACATTTTCTAAGCTAAACAAGTCTGTATGTTAAGTTTCTTCCAATGAGCTTCTAGCGAACTTTCAACGATCTCTTGGCAATGTTCTAGCGGACTCCCGGCAAGCTCTTAGACTTCAGGAGGATCTTCTTGGCGAGTTTCGATGAGCTTCTTTGGCAAGCTCCAGGACTTCTCAGTTGGTTCTGGCAGAACTTCCGACGAATGTCTGGACTTTCGGTGAACTCTCGAACTCCCAATGAAATCACATTCTTGACTCCAAAACTTCATTTTGCTTTATGCCTTGCTATCGTAGTTAATTTACACATGTAAAAACACACTTCGATCTAGACAGTTATTACTAAGCTTGAATCATGTTGTCCGATATATCATTGGTCCATCGATACTTCATCCGATTCGTCGGCGCATCATCCACTCTTGTGGCCTATTGCCCAATCGGCTAGTTGACCTTCGCAACTCCGATATCCTTGGCGCAATATCTTCTCTTCGTAGCCGATGCCCGAAACTATAGCCTGAAGCCTTTTGTCAATACGTCGATTGTTCCTCTAGCTCGACGTCCAATCTTCTGAAATGTTTTCCTCTAACCTAACATAATTCTTCCTGCTTTAATTGTCTCATCCTGATCAAAGCATCTTGCATTAGTCAAAACATATATCAAATCATAAACACTATCAATTAGTTTCATCATCAAAATCCGAGATTCAACATCATGATGTGCATATTTGATAAGTTTAACTTAACTTAAGTTTGATACTTGAATTCGAAGGCCTTGAATTCAAGAATGTCTTTTCTCAAGTATGGCATATAGATAGGGGGAGTTAAGGTTAACTACGTCATCAATTGTTTGTCATCATCAAAAAGGGGAAGATTGTTGAATCTCATATTTTGATAATGAAATCAATTGTAAACTGTTTGATCTAATCTATATGTTGAGAAAAGTATGTAGGATTAACTACTACAGCAGTAAGACATAAAGCAGGTGTTGTGCTAAAGTCAAGATCGAGATCATATTGAGAGTTCAAGAGTTCGCCGGAAGTTCGGACGTTCGTCAGAAGTTCTACCAGAACCAATCGAGAAATCCAAGAGCTTGCCAAAGAAGTTCATTGGAACTTGCCAAGAAGATCATCATAAAGTCTGGGAGCTTGCTAGGAGTCCGTCGGAACATTGCTAGTAGTTCGTCGGAAGTTCGATGGAATATTGCTGGAAGTTCAATAGAAGATCGCCGGAAGCTCTCTAGAAGAGCAATTGACATACCGGAACATGAGTGCTTTGATTATGTCCTAGTTACTGTAGTTAGATCAAAAAATAAGTTAGGATTGGAAAGTAATCCTACTAACTTAGTTAGGGGCCATTTGGGCCCTTAATAGGGCTAAATTGGGCCGAATTGAAAAGCTCATTTAGCACCTAAAATCATGGTCGATGGTGGCACCACTAGGGCCAGTGGTGGCACTACTTGGAAGACCCAATCTCCTAGGTGGTTTGGGTAGTGGTACCGCCAGAGCTCGGTCTCCGAGCTCTATCAAGCGGTGGTACCGCCCAGTGTCAAGTCTTAAGCAGTGGTACCACTCAATAATGGCAATGGTACCGCCAGTACCTCGAAAACTAGGGAAATGATATTTTTTGGCTCCAATTTTGAAGCCATTGGGGGCCTATAAATACCCTACCCTTTTCTACATGAAACGGTACAAAGCATTGGCATAATCCTAAATTCTTGAGTCTTAAAGTACTATAAAAAGTGCTAGAGTCCTCCTCCCTTTCTAAGTAATGAGATCATTCAAGAGAGGTGTGAGACTTGTAAGGGTTATCTCCTAAGCTTGTGAAAAGGAGAAAGTGCTATAAAAGGTGGTTGGTCTTCGCCTATTGAAGGAAGGCCTTTAGTGGATGCCGGTGACCTCCATAGAGGAGGAATCCGAAGTGGATGTAGGTCTCGTTGATCGAACTACTAATCTAGTAGGGATTGAAGCACAAGATCCACACATAGGTTATCCTCTAGGACCATTCCTAGACCTGTGAGTTTATCTATCCACTTAATTATCTTTAGGATATGGTTCTGAACCGGTGTCCCCTTAGTCATCCTAGCATAGAATAGACTCTTGGATATCTCATATCATTGAGTCCTTCCCTATTCCTCAAACAATTTGTGGACATGTAGGAGAATGGATCTAGCATTCATCTTTTCATGTTATCTCTATAACTCAAGAGTCATGGAGCCCAATATGTAACACTAAGCAAGAGTGGAGTCATCGATGTACTTTACGTAATGAGCAATTTCATTCTCACTTGCCCCTTTCTCGGGTGTAGGCATCACTGTATCAAGGACCTACGTGATTTTCTTTGCCGTGAGAATAATTCTCAAGTTGTGGAGCCAATCCATATAATTTGGACCAATGAGGCGGTTGACATTAAGTATGCCACAAAAGGGATTTGAATGTGATATTTTCTGAAAATAAAGATGCAATAGAAATAAATAACATGCAGATTTTGTAGAAAATAAATAATTAAGATATGGACTTCTATCTTAATCTACTCCCGCTATTTTATTGGCGAGTCATGCGACACCCTCTACATATGAAACGAAAATCTCCGACAGACTTCTAATGGGGATTGGGATCTAATCAACGTCTTAGTGTAACCTTGAGGGACTTGACCAATCACACTAAGCCCAAAAGGTAGACAACTCTTGTCGATCACAACTCCTTATGATTCCCATTCTATTCGACCTCCGAATCACCATGGTCCCAAGAGACTCGACCAACCATGATGTTCGGTTAAGTCAACACCATTGTTACAAGATGAGTTTGATTCGATGATATACCCTCGAGGGACCCGACCAAGCATACCATGTTCTCAGGTCACAGGTGACATCTCTATGTCGTAGGCAAGATAGCAAATCGTGATATAGGTGAGTCTCGAGAAACTCGACCAACTCAATTTACATCGAGAATCGGTTCCTACCTATAACGTGTTGGGAAATCTTGGGGGCGACATCACATGCGCAGCGGAAGATCAAGAAAAACAAAATCACCAATTTCCCAAAAGGATGTTCATCGTCGTGCGAAGATTGGTGCACATAAATCCATGAAACAAACTGCGTATAAGATAAATTGTGTTACCTAGGGAAATCGTATATCCCTGTTTCCTTGCAGATCTCTAGGAGAGGATGAAGGAGGTCAAGCGTTCTCCTCTCTAGCGGTGATTCACACAACAGGACTGCGACAACGCTCCTAAAAAAAATTCAGGCTTACTTTGAGGTGGAGAGGGGGAGGAGAATAGGAGAGGCAAGCAAAGGCTCTAGCCTATGAGGCTTTGAATCCCTCTTATTTATAGATGCCCCCTGTTAAACCCTAATGGATCCTCCCCTAATGGGTATTGGATCTGCATTCAATTATCCAAGCCTTTTAGATTAGTGGATCAATATCCAATAATCTCTCATGGGCTTTTATTGGATCTCGTCCATGGGATCCAATAATTCAGGGGCTTATTGAATATCCAATAAGATAGGGGCTCCGGCGGATATCTCATATCCGAACCTCTACTCATCGCAACGCCTACCATATGTGTGTGACCCTCTAGGCCCAATATCGAGTTGGCCATAAGTCATAGCTATCAGAACTCCTTCTATCTCAGTGAATTATTATCTCTATAATAATTCACTCGACTCGTCGACTACGGACGTACTAGGCCACTACGCCGTAGTCCTCAAACAAATACAGGGGAATCCAATCCATTGGACCTGTCTGTCCTCAGTTACCGTGTACCTATAGTCTCTCATCCATCTAATATCTCAGAGACCGTATATCAGGCATAGTGCTATCAGACCCATACGATTTCTACTCGAGTCTCGCTCTAATCGGATTCTCCGGAAGACCTCTTTCTCTCTCAACTCGAATGACCCTAGCTAGGGATTTGTCTGAGCAAGAACACATGGGATATTCCTCTCATGACGCCGAGAGTGAATGATCCTCTATCGACACTCAATAGCCCTCGTAAGGTTGACTACCATTCCCAATGACCAGTTGTATTAGATCTGGGACAGCCAAACCTATAAAGTCTAGTATCAAAGAGTGGAGCATCATACAGGACATCCTTGGTGTCTCAAGTCTAAGTACCAGATACACCACTAGGACTACGAAATCGCTGTCTGACAATAGGCCTCATCAATCAGTATCCATACATATATATATCTATATATATATATATCTATATATATATATATCTATATATATATATTATATATATATATAGATATATATATATAATATATATATATATCTATATATATATATAGATATATATATATATCTATATATATATATCTATATATATATATCTATATATATATATCTATATATATATATCTATATATATATATATCTATATATATATATATCTATATATATATATATATCTATATATATATATCTATATATATATATCTATATATATATATATATCTATATATATATATAGATATATATATATAGATATATATATATAGATATATATATATATCTATATATATATATCTATATATATATATCTATATATATATATTATATATATATATTATATATATATATATCTATATATATATATCTATATATATATATCTATATATATATATCTATATATATATATCTATATATATATATCTATATATATATATCTATATATATAATATATATATATATATATATATATATATATATATATATATATATATATATATATATATATATATATATATATATATATATATATATATATATCTAGTAGGTATATAAGCAATCACACATCACATGAGCAATCATACCAGATGATTATGAACCACAGCTTAATGTGAGCTAGTGGGCCTAATCACTCACATCAAGATCTATGTGTGCAGCAGTACATCTCCATGCCCTATGATCATCCATCTCATCCTTGTTGGTTCCGTTGGCATCTCGACGTATCTCCACGTATTGCGATCGTCCATCTCGTTGGTCTCGTTATCGCATCCATGCTCCTACTGCACCTCCTCATGTGATTACAACTTAATCATAGGCATGCAAGCTCGATAATAAATGAGAAATATAATGGAGGCTTGCAGGCCCCAATAATAATAATCACAAGTACACGCATCACACGGTCCATGATCATCTGTCCACACATCATACATCACATGTAAATATTATTTTGTAAAACTACTAGATAATAATAAAAATAGTAATCAATTAAATATTTTAATTAATTAATATTTTTTGAAATCAAGGACATGTAGGAAATTTTTTGAATTTTGAGGGTTATTTTTATAATTCGGACAAAGGATAGAATTTTAAATTTTTAAAATTTCGAGGGGTAAACTATCTTTTGCTTAAAAACCCTAACTGCCCTCCTCCCCTTGTTTGCTATGGCCACCGACACCTTGTTGGCGGCGGCCTGTGTGGTGAGGGGTAGAGGCGTTGCCCTTGCTTGAGGGCGGCACACTCGCTTGTCACGGCCTTAGTTGGAATTGCCTAAGGCGTGAGGCACCCTTGCGACCAAGACGTGAACTTAGCTTGCATTGCCTAAGTTGCGCTTCACCCTTGCGATATTGCTCCGCAAAGATCAGCCCACTTGCAACCTCTTGCAGGTCACGAAGGACCTATAAAAGAGAAAGTTGATTAGTTCGAAAGAACGAGCGACGGACAAGTCCCAACGTCTCGCGAAAAGGGGGGAAAGCTTTACAAGCAATTCAGCGAGCACCTTGCGTGCACAAAAGAAAAGAGGGAGAGGGGGAAAACAAGGACTTTAGAGGGTTGAACGAATAGTTGCAAGTCCACCCATACAAGTAATGTCTCCAAATCTTTAGAGCAAAGATGATTGCTGCCAATTCCAAATCATGAGTTGGATAATTCAATTCATAATTCTTTAGCTGTCTTGAAGCATAAGCAATTACTTTCCCTTCTTGCATCAAAACACATCCAAGACCCTTTCTTGAAGCATCAGTATAAACTACAAATCCTTCATTACTACTCAGAATAGTGAGAATAGGGGCACTAGTCAATCTTCTTTTTAATTCTTGGAAACTTTGCTCACAATCACTACTCCATTCAAATTTCACATTCTTTTGAGTCAGTTTGGTGAGGGGATGAGCAATTTGAGAAAATCCCTCCACAAATCTCCTATAATAACCTGCCATGCCCAAGAAACTTCTAATTTCTATTACATTTGTTAGCACTTCCCAATTAACTACTGCTTCCACCTTCTTTGGATCAATAGATATGACCTTTCCTGAAATCACGAGGCCTAAGAAAGTAATTTCCTTCAACCAAAATTCACATTTGCTGAACTTTGCATATAGCTTCTTTTCTCTTAGTATAGATAATAAATCTCTCAAGTGTTTATCATGCTCTTGATTACTCCTTGAATATACTAATATGTTATCAATGAATACAATTACACAATTATCTAATAGTGGTTGAAATATTCTATTCATTAGTTCCATAAAAGCTGCAGGAGCATTAGTCAAGCCAAAAGGCATTACTAAAAATTTGTAGTAACCATATCGAGTTCTAAAGATTGTTTTTTTGGAATATCCTCCTTCTTGACCTTCAACTGATAGTAGCCTGATCTTAGATCAATCTTGGAGAATACTTATGCATCCTGCAATTGATCAAACGAGTCATCAATCTTGGGTAGGGGATACTTGTTTTTGATGGTCAACTAATTCAATTATCTATAATCAATATAAAGTCTCAACGTCCCATCCTTCTTCTTAACTAATAGCACTGGAGCACCCCATGGTGAGACGTTGGGTCAAATAAAACCCTTATCTAACAACTCTTGTATTTGTTTCTTCAATTCCTCGAGCTCAAGTGGTGCCATTCTGTAGGGAGGCTTAGATATTGGGGCTATCCCAAGGACTAAATCAATAACAAATTCACCTTCTCTGTCTGGAGGTAGTCCAAGCAAATCTTCTAGGAATATATCAGGGAACTCTTTAGCCACGAAAATTTCATTTAGGTGAGTTTCTTGTTCTGAATGTTCCTTTACACATATAACATAACAAAAACATCCCTTTTGCATAAGGCGTTGAGTTTGAAGTGTCGATATTAAGCAAAGTGGCAAATCATGCCTAATACCCTCAAAGTAGAAGATAGGCTGATTTGGTATGCAAAAAGTAATTATTTTTGTATAGCAATCAATACTAGCATGATAGGAAGATAACCAATCTATACCCAGTATAATATCAAAACCTTGGATTTCTAGGAGTATCAAATCGGCAAGGAGTTCATGTTCTCCGATAGAAATCAAACAAGATGGATAAACCAGATTTGTAGTCAAAGAATCCCTAACAACAGTAGTTACGTGTAGCAAATAATCCAGTGGTTTAGGTTGAATGCCCAAGTGACAAGCAAAATATTGTGAAACAAAAGATAAGTTGGAACCAGGATCAAACAAAACTTTTGCATTTCTATTAGAAACATGTAGAATACCTTCAACCACTGATTTAGAGGCTTTGGAATCTTGTTCTATGATAGCATATACTCTAGCATGGGTTATTGGCTTAGGGGTTAGTGGCTCTTTCTTCTTGTTTAGTGGGTAGTCTCTGACTTTATGATCTAACTTTCCACAGGTAAAACAAGCTCCAGTCACTTGAAAACACTCACTTGTTTCATGATTACGTCCAAATTTTGTACACGATAGAGTTCCTTTCTCAAATCTAGGTACCTTTACTCTCTTATTACTTCTTTCTACTTCATTTCTTCTCTTACTTTTACTAACAAACTTATCCTTATTGTTCTTGTCCCTGATTTCTTAGATCTCCTCCAAGTCTTTTTCAAGTATGAAAGCTCTTTCTACTACATCAGTGTATACCTGGAGTTTTAAAGTTGATATCCGACTTCTTATTGCCAGCCTTAGTCCTCTTTCAAATCTTCTTGCTTTCCTATATTCATCATCGATCATATGCGTGGCAAATCTAGAGAGCTCAGTAAATTTAGACTCATATTTGGCTACTATCAAATTTCCCTGGATGAGATTCAAGAACTCCAATTCTTTCTGCTCTCTGATATAATCTGGAAAATATTTATCATTGAACTTTTATGTAAATACCTTCCAAGTGATTGGCTCCTATCGAGCTTCAGAAATCCTCTTCATGGTTTGCCACTAGTGCTCAACCTCTCCTTCTAGCATGAAGGTAGCAAGAGAAACCTTCTTATCATCTGGGCAATTTAAAACATCAAATATTTTCTCTATCGGCATCATCTATTGTTCTGCTCCCATTGGATCAGGCTCACCACTAAAACTGAAAGGACTAAGCTTCTTAAACTGTTCAATTCCCAACCCAGTCTGGTTTGAATTCCCCGTTTCATCATTTCTTCCTTGTCGAACTTGTTATTGCATTAATTGTGTCATAGCCTCTAGAGTTTTTATAATTCCACTCAATTGATCAGAAGTAGATGTAATAGGAGTACCAGATGACCTCGTCATCCTTGCTTCCTTAAAATAGCAAAAGATAACTTTTGATCAGTCTCTAAATAGAAATCACTAAACCTCAAAATTTATTACACATCTAGCATATCAAAATTCTTAGAAATCCTCAAACATTGCTCTGATACCAACTCTGTCACGCCCCCCCCGAATTTAATCCATTCAGGAGGTGTGACCCTATCTAAAATCAATAATATTATAATTCATCATCACAAATCAATTCAGGATCCAATCTAACATTTGAGGATAACAAGAACCATTCAAATCAATATTCATAATTCATAAACCTGTACTTTTCATAAATCATACTCCACTTCACTCAAAGATTCATAAAATCCACAGCTCAACTAAACATCAACCACAACACAAATCCATAATCATAGAAATATATACAATCACAAAAAAAATAATTATTTACCATGAGTTCTTATCCTTATACAACTTAAACTTATCATTCCATAAACATGAGCAGTCCATTAAACTTTTACAACACATAAGTATCAATATATCCTTAACATTACATCAGAAGTACAGTATACTATATAACAAAAACCTATCAACCAACAAAGATTAGTCTGAAATCTTCTAGCCTTTCACTGCTTCAACCCAATTCTAGCTTTTCAGTGCGTGACAAGCTACCTTGAAAAATTTATATAACAACGAGGTGAGCATAAAGAGCTCAGCAAGCGATTAACATATCCATGGCGGCAGGAGAAATTCAAGCAAGCTTAGTATCAAGATAACAAAAGCAGAAATACAAGTGTTCATTTGAAATCATCTCATTTGGTATAAAAATCACAAAGGGTTTCCTCATTCGAAAACAGGCATTAGACATAACAATATGAGAAAGGAAATTGAAGCATTTCATTGGCAAAATAAGCATTTAGGCATGTATCAAATGGCACCTGAAGCATTTAAGTGTATATCAAAGGCGTAAGAGTGTTTAAGAGCATAACAATGATATACGAAACACTCCAAAGTATAACAAGTGAACCGAATAGTAAATACAAGCTTGTATGTAATTTTTGATGTAGCATGCATTCCATTTTTATCCAAAGCATAAATATAAACTCATAAGTAAACTTTGGATATCATATCAAAAACATAGAAGGCGCTGTGGGACCACATACATAATGTGATTCATCCATTTCAGGATGACCACCAAGCATAAGTCTCCCACGTTTGGGAGCTCCATCCACCCACGTCTAAGTGAAGTCAATGGGACCGGCAGAGCATCGCGGGCTCTATGCATAACTCCCTTTACCATTTCTGGCAAAGGTTCACAATATTCCCCAAGACACCAGAGTACAAAAGGGTAGCATGAACAATGACATTGGCACATATCGGAAGCACATGCGGAAACAACGGAAATATGCGTGCCTTTATCAAACAAGGAAATGCAAATAAAACATTACATAAATTTTAGACATACAACAATTTTAGGATGAATAATACAAGAATTTTCAAAGGACTGCAGAAGAATTTAATAGAAATCAAACTTCCAATAGAATGAGACTTGAATAGGCAAAACTCAACAAAGTTTTCAATTCTGGCAGAATTCGAATGGTACATTTCCTGATTTGTTTGAGTGACCAAGCATGCTCCAATTCACTAAAATAGGTGTCATGGGAAAGCTGTATCAATCTATTTTCCAAAAACAGGAAGTTACAACAAATAGAGTAAAGGAAGGTCAGAATTGATCATCTCTGTTTTTGCAGAATTGATAGAATCAATTTAAACAGATGTTTCAGAAGACAAACGTACTTCAAAATTTCCAAATTGATGTCAAAAGAAAGATATACAAATCTAGTTTCCAAAGAACCAAGTTTTACATAATTCAGAATTTTTTACTAGAGAATTATGAGTAATTTAGTAACAGAAGGTCCGAAATTACAGTCCCTATTTTGTAGAATCTATAGGGTTAATTGCAATAGAAGTCATATTAGGCATTTCGACTCCAAATCATTCAATCCAGGTATAAAAAGAAAGGTCTTCGAGTTTACTTTCAAATGGAATAAGTTTTGCCTAAATCAGAGTTTAGTACAAAAAGTTAGGACCGAAACAATACATGGAGGTCAGATTACCGAAAAATTACAGATTCATGGCTTTGTATCAAAATGAAAGAAATGTTTGGTTCTCAGCTGAAATCTTTCAAATTTTGTAGAATGGAAAAGAAAACAGAGATTAGGATTCTGTTGGATGGGGTTAGAATACTTGCTTTAAAAAGTTTTGATTTCCAAATGTGGGGGAATTGATGCAAAGCCTTAAGCCAAGATAAACTTCTTCTTCTTCAATTCCTTCTCTTCTAAAGTTACGTTGGCTGCAAAGTTTCCCTTAGTTGTGCCTTAAATTACTTAGGTTTGGCTCATGCTAAAATAGTGAGGTGGCAAGCATGCATGGAGGTTTAGGTGTCAACTTTAGAATNCTTCTCTTACTTTTACTAACAAACTTATCCTTATTGTTCTTGTCCCTGATTTCTTAGATCTCCTCCAAGTCTTTTTCAAGTATGAAAGCTCTTTCTACTACATCAGTGTATACCTGGAGTTTTAAAGTTGATATCCGACTTCTTATTGCCAGCCTTAGTCCTCTTTCAAATCTTCTTGCTTTCCTATATTCATCATCGATCATATGCGTGGCAAATCTAGAGAGCTCAGTAAATTTAGACTCATATTTGGCTACTATCAAATTTCCCTGGATGAGATTCAAGAACTCCAATTCTTTCTGCTCTCTGATATAATCTGGAAAATATTTATCATTGAACTTTTATGTAAATACCTTCCAAGTGATTGGCTCCTATCGAGCTTCAGAAATCCTCTTCATGGTTTGCCACTAGTGCTCAACCTCTCCTTCTAGCATGAAGGTAGCAAGAGAAACCTTCTTATCATCTGGGCAATTTAAAACATCAAATATTTTCTCTATCGGCATCATCTATTGTTCTGCTCCCATTGGATCAGGCTCACCACTAAAACTGAAAGGACTAAGCTTCTTAAACTGTTCAATTCCCAACCCAGTCTGGTTTGAATTCCCCGTTTCATCATTTCTTCCTTGTCGAACTTGTTATTGCATTAATTGTGTCATAGCCTCTAGAGTTTTTATAATTCCACTCAATTGATCAGAAGTAGATGTAATAGGAGTACCAGATGACCTCGTCATCCTTGCTTCCTTAAAATAGCAAAAGATAACTTTTGATCAGTCTCTAAATAGAAATCACTAAACCTCAAAATTTATTACACATCTAGCATATCAAAATTCTTAGAAATCCTCAAACATTGCTCTGATACCAACTCTGTCACGCCCCCCCCGAATTTAATCCATTCAGGAGGTGTGACCCTATCTAAAATCAATAATATTATAATTCATCATCACAAATCAATTCAGGATCCAATCTAACATTTGAGGATAACAAGAACCATTCAAATCAATATTCATAATTCATAAACCTGTACTTTTCATAAATCATACTCCACTTCACTCAAAGATTCATAAAATCCACAGCTCAACTAAACATCAACCACAACACAAATCCATAATCATAGAAATATATACAATCACAAAAAAAAATAATTATTTACCATGAGTTCTTATCCTTATACAACTTAAACTTATCATTCCATAAACATGAGCAGTCCATTAAACTTTTACAACACATAAGTATCAATATATCCTTAACATTACATCAGAAGTACAGTATACTATATAACAAAAACCTATCAACCAACAAAGATTAGTCTGAAATCTTCTAGCCTTTCACTGCTTCAACCCAATTCTAGCTTTTCAGTGCGTGACAAGCTACCTTGAAAAATTTATATAACAACGAGGTGAGCATAAAGAGCTCAGCAAGCGATTAACATATCCATGGCGGCAGGAGAAATTCAAGCAAGCTTAGTATCAAGATAACAAAAGCAGAAATACAAGTGTTCATTTGAAATCATCTCATTTGGTAAAAATCACAAAGGGTTTCCTCATTCGAAAACAGGCATTAGACATAACAATATGAGAAAGGAAATTGAAGCATTTCATTGGCAAAATAAGCATTTAGGCATGTATCAAATGGCACCTGAAGCATTTAAGTGTATATCAAAGGCGTAAGAGTGTTTAAGAGCATAACAATGATATACGAAACACTCCAAAGTATAACAAGTGAACCGAATAGTAAATACAAGCTTGTATGTAATTTTTGATGTAGCATGCATTCCATTTTTATCCAAAGCATAAATATAAACTCATAAGTAAAACTTTGGATATCATATCAAAAACATAGAAGGCGCTGTGGGACCACATACATAATGTGATTCATCCATTTCAGGATGACCACCAAGCATAAGTCTCCCACGTTTGGGAGCTCCATCCACCCACGTCTAAGTGAAGTCAATGGGACCGGCAGAGCATCGCGGGCTCTATGCATAACTCCCTTTACCATTTCTGGCAAAGGTTCACAATATTCCCCAAGACACCAGAGTACAAAAGGGTAGCATGAACAATGACATTGGCACATATCGGAAGCACATGCGGAAACAACGGAAATATGCGTGCCTTTATCAAACAAGGAAATGCAAATAAAACATTACATAAATTTTAGACATACAACAATTTTAGGATGAATAATACAAGAATTTTCAAAGGACTGCAGAAGAATTTAATAGAAATCAAACTTCCAATAGAATGAGACTTGAATAGGCAAAACTCAACAAAGTTTTCAATTCTGGCAGAATTCGAATGGTACATTTCCTGATTTGTTTGAGTGACCAAGCATGCTCCAATTCACTAAAATAGGTGTCATGGGAAAGCTGTATCAATCTATTTTCCAAAAACAGGAAGTTACAACAAATAGAGTAAAGGAAGGTCAGAATTGATCATCTCTGTTTTTGCAGAATTGATAGAATCAATTTAAACAGATGTTTCAGAAGACAAACGTACTTCAAAATTTCCAAATTGATGTCAAAAGAAAGATATACAAATCTAGTTTCCAAAGAACCAAGTTTTACATAATTCAGAATTTTTTACTAGAGAATTATGAGTAATTTAGTAACAGAAGGTCCGAAATTACAGTCCCTATTTTGTAGAATCTATAGGGTTAATTGCAATAGAAGTCATATTAGGCATTTCGACTCCAAATCATTCAATCCAGGTATAAAAAGAAAGGTCTTCGAGTTTACTTTCAAATGGAATAAGTTTTGCCTAAATCAGAGTTTAGTACAAAAAGTTAGGACCGAAACAATACATGGAGGTCAGATTACCGAAAAATTACAGATTCATGGCTTTGTATCAAAATGAAAGAAATGTTTGGTTCTCAGCTGAAATCTTTCAAATTTTGTAGAATGGAAAAGAAAACAGAGATTAGGATTCTGTTGGATGGGGTTAGAATACTTGCTTTAAAAAGTTTTGATTTCCAAATGTGGGGGAATTGATGCAAAGCCTTAAGCCAAGATAAAACTTCTTCTTCTTCAATTCCTTCTCTTCTAAAGTTACGTTGGCTGCAAAGTTTCCCTTAGTTGTGCCTTAAATTACTTAGGTTTGGCTCATGCTAAAATAGTGAGGTGGCAAGCATGCATGGAGGTTTAGGTGTCAACTTTAGAATAAGTGCAAGTGGCTCATCCTTGCTAATGCCACAAGTCCTCCATATAATTTAATATTGATATAAAAAACTAAACTATTAAAGTACCATATAAGCATTTTTTTTTTTAAATGAGGGATGTTACAGATCCACTTGGCGAGTTCCGACGAGCTTCTTTGGCAAGCTTCTAGACTTCTCGGATTTGGTACTATAGAACCTCCGACGACCGTCCGGACTTTCGTCGAACTCTCGAACCCCCAACGTAATCATAGTCTTGACTTCGGTGCAACTCCTGTTGCATGTCTTACTTTCATCGTAGTTAATCCTACACACTTATCTCAACATATGGATTAGATAACAAATGACAATTGACTTCATCATCAAAATCCGAGATTCAACAATATCATAAGCAAGTGAAACTATATTATTACTAATATAAGATTTTAGTTAACTATTCTAATTCTCAAGATGATGTTGGACAATCTCTTTATATACTAGTGCAAAAAATTGCATTGTTGTTAAGAGAAGGAAGATCATTAGGCCAATTAGAAGTTGACTTTGAAACGTGATGGACTAACATTTGATTATTTATAAAAAAAATAAATTTTGCATTATTGAAGTAATGTCTAGATGGTGAATTATTCATCACAAGAGTGAGATAATATAAAGATTATGGTCAATTGAATTTTATACATAAGGCTATATTATTTTAAAACTGTCCATGCAAATTGAAATCTTTATATAACAAATTCCTTAGTATCTAATAATGTATAAAATGGTAGAAGTGAAATGTATAAAAGTTGAATAAAGAATAGTGACATTATACAATTTATAAACTATGCTTGTTATATCCATAAAGTAAATATTTTAAAAGAATATTATCATCTTTTAACATGATACTTATACCTTATATAACACTACTAAGATTGTGGTTTGGTAAATTTAAAAAAATTTATTTTATATCTTTCAAGTGCATAAAAGTAACTAAGAGAGGAATTAGAGTTTACTTTGTGAATTACCAAGTAATACCTTAATCGTTTAATATGTTATGCTCATCTTAAGATGAAGTATATAAAGTATGGTGTAAAAATCTCCACACATAGAATTCTTATTTGAAAAGAGAACCAACTTAGTTTTTTATGTGGTCAATTTAGTATTCTTATAATATGTGAAAATCTAAATATAAAGTGAAAATTCTCACCATTATAATTTTTTATTTAAATAATATGTTGCTCACCTTGTCTAGGAATATAGTTGATGATCCTCTTCGTACAAGTTAAAAATATTAAAATATCGATGTATTGATTTTCAACTTGACTTGTTCGAGTTCTTTGTTAATTATTTTATATCAGAAGAATAATATTTTACAATAAACATCTATTATCTCATGATAATTTAAATCAAAATATGATGTTATCATTATTGTATTTATGAATAGCAAACCTGAAAATATTTGTAACTATTCATCTTTGCTTTTATGTTAATTCTTTTACTCATATCCAAAAAAGATAAATTTTAATAATTGATTGTCAAAAGGAGTGAACTAAAATGTCAAACATATTAAAAATCTAAAATGTCACAATTGTATAATTTTTTTACAAAACTTTAGTTTTGCCTACTCTAAGATTATAATCACTTAAAGTCCAGAATAAGTGTCTTTTAACGGTGCAATGCTAATTTTTCATGGACAACTAATAAGATATTTATACTTTCTTTTTATAGGAATGTTTCAACCCATTACCAACTGGTGACTTGAAATTAATTCAAGTTAGTAAAATATTTTGAAATAAATTCTAAATTTTAACAAGCATATGAAGCAATAAAAACTATTGTCTAATATAGCAAAATTAGTAAAAGAAACAAGCTTTTAGATTTGCAAGAAAAGAATTGAAGATAACTTTTCACATTACATATTTCTTATATGGTCCACATTTATTAGAACTTGGTGTTATTTATCATTAGTTTTAAAATCAAAACTACCATAATGCTGGATTGTATACTATTCCAAATACTATAAACAAATAAATAATTATTATTACTAATATAAGATTTTTGCCAACTCTTCTAATGCTGAAGATGATGTTGGAGCAAGCTCATCAGATGCTATTGGGAAAAATTGCATTGTCGTTAAGAGGAGGAAGACCATCAAGCTAATGAGAAGTTGTCTTAGAAATTTACACATGATTATTTGTAAAAAAAATTTATAATATTGAAGTAATATATCTTCATAATTATTCTAATGCTGAAGATGATGTTACCGGGAAGCTCATCAGATGAAGATGATGTTGGAGTAAGCTCATCAGATGCAATCGGGAAAAATTGCATTGTCGTTAAGAGGAGGAAGACCATTAGGCTAATGAGAAGTTGTCTTAGAAACATGATGAGCTAACACTTAATTATTTGTAAAAAAAAATTATAATATTGAAGTAATATGTCTTGATAGATGAATTGTTCATCACAAGAGTGAGTTGGTTTAAAAATTAGGATCAATTAAATGTTATAAATAAGGTTTTAGTTTTTTGAAACTAACTATGATTGTCTAGAAACTGAAATCTTCATTGTATATTATAAATTTCTTCGTATGCAATAACATATCTTATGCTAGAAGAGAAATGTATATACATTATTTTGAATCTCGGATTTTGATGATAAAGTCAATTGTCATTTATTTATCTAATCTATGTGTTGAGATACGTGTGCAGGATTAACTATGATGGCAGTAAGACATGCAGTAGGTGTTGAGCCGGAGTCAAGACCAAGATCACATTCAGGGTTCAAGAGTTCGTCGGAAGTCCGGACGGTCGTCGGAAGTTCTACAGGAACAATCCGAGAAGTCCAAGAGCTTGCTAAAGAAGCTCGTCAAAACTCGCCAAGAGGATCGTCACGAAGTCCAGGAGTTTGTCGGGAGTCCGCCAGAGCATCACCAAGGGTTCGTCGAATGTTCGCCAGAAGCTCGCCGGAAGAAGCAATTGACACACCGGAACACGATTTGCAGTATTGATGTCTTAATTATCATAGTTAGCATGTAGATTAAGTTAGGATTGGGAAGTAAACCCATTAACTTAATCTAGGGTCAATTGGGCCCTTAACAGACCCAAATTGGGCCGAATGGAATAGCTCATTCGAACCCGGAATTCCTAGCCGGCAGTGGCACCCCAAAGAGACTCGGTCTCCTAGGAATTCTGGGTGGTAGCACTGCCCAGACTAGGCAGTGGTACCATTGGTAGTTATTGCTACTAGCGATGGTACCGCTAGAGCTCGGTCTCTAAGCTCTGCCAAGTGGTGGTACTGCCCAAACTGAGCGATAGTACCGCTTAGTGACAGATGACAAGCGGTAGTACCGCCCAGTTATGGCAATGGTACTGCTAGGACCCCAAAAATCAGGAAATAGACACTTTTGAGCTCCAATTTCAAACTGATTAGGGCCTATATAAACCCCATCCTTTCCTGCATGAAAGGGAACCGAAAACTTGCTTTTATTATAAGTATTTGAGAGCTTAAAAGTGTTATAAAAGACTAAAGTTCTTCTCCCTCTTTTTTTTCTAAGTATTGATCATTCAAGAGAGGAGTGAAAACTTGTAAGGTTGTCTCCTAAGCCCGTCAAAAGGAGAAAAGCTGTAAAAAGGTGGTTGGCCTTCACCTATTGAAGGAAGGCCTCTAATGGACGTCGATGACCTCGTTAGAGGAGGAAGCCAAAATGGATATAGGTCAAGATTAACCGAATCGCTCTAAATCTCGGTTTGCATTTACATTCTGCTCTTTATTTTAACTGTAAACTGCCTTCATTGATTTACATCAACTATACTTCTACTTACTCTTAACTTTAAAGATCTTTCCGAAATGGTTTTCATACGAAAGTCTTTTTAACCGATGAAAGTTTTCTGCTGCACTAATTCACCCCCCTCCTCTTAGTGCTATTGATCCTAACAATTGGTATCAGAGCGGGTTCACTCTCAGTTGGATTAAAACCTAAGAGAGATAGTATATGCCGAAAACCAAGAGGGTCATACTATTACATGTCCGCCTATGTTCAATGGGACGGATTACACCTTCTAGAGGACCTGAATGAGGATCTTCCTTATTTCCATGGATTTTGAACTTTGGAATATTGTTGAAAATGGATTTTCAAAGTCTTCTTTTCCAATAATTGATTGGAATGAATTGAAGAAGAAGACTTTCACTCTAAATGCAAAGGCTATGAATGCCTTATTTTGTGCACTTGATAAAAACGAGTTCAATCATGTTTCGATTTGTGAAACTGTATTTGATATTTGGCATACACTCGAAGTGACTCACAAAGGCATGAGTAGAATAAAATAGTCAAAAATCAATCTTTTAGTACATTCTTATGAATTTTTTTGAATGAAACCGAGTGAGACCATAGATGACATATACACCCGCTCTACGGATGTCATCAATGGTCTAAAAGGACTTGGTAAAAGTTTTTAGATTTCGAGCTCGTTAATAAAATTCTAAGATCCCTTCCAAAGATTTGGGACCCTAAAGTCACTGCCATTCAAGAGGCTAAAGATTTAAACAACTTCTCTCTTGAAGAATTAATCGGGTCATTAATGACTTACGAAATGACTTGCAAAGCTCATGAAGAGCATGAGGACACCCTTCCAAAGAATAAGAAGGATATGGCACTTAGAACACAAGAAGACTACTTGAGAGAAAACTCAAGTGATGAGGACTATGACGATGACTTGGCACTTTTAACAAGGAAATTTAAAAAATTCATTAAAAAAAATAAATTTAAAAATGACACTAAAAATAAATTTGAATCCAAAAAGGACTAAATTATTTGCTATGAATGTAAGAAGCCGGGACACTATAAAAGTGAATGTCCCTAAGCCAAGACGAGAACACTAAAGAAGAAGGCGCATAAAGCAACATGGGATGACTCAAGCAAATCAGAAGAAAAGGAGTCCAACACCGAGCAAGTTGCTCATTATGTACTCATGGCCATCGGAGATGAGGTATCAAATTTAATTGATGTAGATTTATCATTTGATGAATTATTAAATGCTTTCCATGATTTATTTGATGAATGCAAAATAATTAGTAGAAAATATAAATTGTTAAAAAAGGAGCATAATATTCTTGTTAGTAATTTCAATAAATTAAAAATTAAACATAATGATAGTTTAGTTCTTTGTATGAAATGCCATGACTTAAAAATACTCTAAAAGGAAAACTTACTACTCAAGGACACCTTGAAGAAATTCGAGGTTGGTAGTAAGTCCTTGAACATGATCCTTACCAATAAGGGTCACGTTCATAAAAGAAGTGGAATCGGATTTGTGAGAAGCTCTCACCAAAATCCAACCACCTTCATTAAAGGCCCTATCTTATATATTTTGCACCAAAACAAATGTAACTTTTGTTGCAAACATGGACATAGAACTTATCATTGTCCATTCAAGAAGATTAGTCCTAACAAATTGATTTGGGTTCCTAAAAGAACCGTAATAAATTCCATGCAACATGGAAAACAATTTAGATCAGTTTTTTAGGCACCCAGGATTAAATGGGTATCTAAAAATCATCCTTTTTTGTAGAAACATATATTACCACAAGCTAGGAGCAAGAGATGGTACCTTGATAGTGGATGCTCAAGGTATATGACTGAAGATCCATGTCAATTCTCTAATCTCACTAGCATAGATGAAGGCTATGTCACCTTTGGAGACAACAACAAGGGTAAAATCATTGACAAAGGAACCATCGGTAACAAATCCAACTTCTTTATTGAAAATATTTTGTTAGTTGATGGTTTAAAACATAACCTCTTGAGCATTAGTCAATTGTATGATAAAGGATATATTGTCAAATTCGAATCTAATGCTTGCATCATTGAAAAACCACACAAAAATACATCTATGATTGCATTAAAACAAAATAACATATACACCATTGACATCAATGATCTTTGTAATGAAATGTGTTTCTCGGTTTTGAATGACGATGCTCGGCTTTGGCATAGGAGAATAGGTCATGCTAGCATGGAACTTGTAAGAGGAATTCCTCATATCAAGTTCATCAAAGATAATGTGTGTGATGCTTGTCAATTAGGAAAACAAATAAAGGGTAACTTCAAATCTAAGAATCTAATAAGCACATCTAGACCTTTGCAATTGATCCATATGGACTTATTCGGACCAATCTCTACATCAAGCCAAGGAGATAGCAAATACGCTTTCGTTATTGTAGATGATTATAGTAGATACACATGGATTTATTTCTTGAAACACAAAAGTGAATGCTTTAAATATTTCACCAAGTTTTGTAAACTTGTTCAAAATGAAAAAAGTTCCATGATTTCATCAATTCGAAGTGATCATGGTGGTGAATTTCAAAATCGTGATTTCCAAGAATTTTATGAATCTAATGGATATAATCACAACTTCCTTACTCCAAGAAATCCTCAACAAAATGGAGTAGTAGAAAGAAAGAATAGAAATTTGCAAGAAATCGCAAGAACCATGTTGAATGAACATTGGCTCATGCTATATTATGAATAGAGTTCTAGTAAGACTCTTACTCACCAAAACTCCTTATGAGTTGTGGAACAACAAAAAACCCAATATTTCATATTTTAAAGTTTTTGGGTGTAAGTGTTTTATCTTGAATGAAAAAGATGCCCTAGGAAAATTTGATGCTAAATCCGATGAAGGAATTTTTCTTAGTTATTCTTCGATTTATAAAGCATTTCATATCTTCAATAAAAGAACTTTGATTATAGAAGAATCCAATCATGTTGTTTTCAATAAGATATCCGAAATCAAGAAAAATGATTTTGATGATGATGTCAATTTTGATTTTTTGTATTTAAATGAAACCCCTTCTCTAACTAGCAACTTGGATGCATCCACTTCCGAAACATCCTTTCCCAAGGATTGGAAGTATGTAGATGCTCATCCGAAGGAGCTAATTATAGGAGACACATCTAAGGGGGTTCAAACACGTTCTTCTCTTAAAAATTTTTGTGCCAATACCACTTTTCTCTCCCAAATTAAACCTAAATGTATTGACGAAGCCATGAAAGATAATTCATGGATTATCACAATACAAGATGAGTTAAATCAATTTTAGAGAAATAAGGTGTGGAAGCTTGTTCCTAGGCCAAATGACCTTTTAGTTATTGGTACTAAATGGGTCTTTAGAAACAAGTAAGATAAATCTGGTATTGTGGTTAGAAACAATGCTTGATTAGTGGCCAAAAGTTTTAACTAAGAAGAATATATCGATTATGAAGAAACCTTCACTCCTGTGGCTCGATTAGAAGCCATAAGGATGCTCCTTGCCTATGCTAGTAGTAATAATTTTTTATTTCAAATGGATGTTAAAAGTACTTTTTTTAATGACTTTATTTCTGAAGAAGTTTATATTGAACAACCACCCGGATTTGAGAATAATAATTTCCCTAATCATGTGTTTAAATTAACTAAAGCTCTCTATGATTTAAAACAAGCCCCAAGAGCTTGGTACGAGAGACTTAGTTCTTTTCTTATTGAAAATAATTTCTCTAAACGGAAGGTTGATACTACATTGTTTATCAAAAATTTTGAAAATAATTTTCTAATTGTTCAGATTTATGTTGATGATATTATCGTCGATTCTACGAATGAATCTCTTTGTGAATCTTTTGCTAAAACTATAAGCCTTGAGTTTGAAATGAGTTTGATGAGAGAATTAACCTTCTTTTCAGACTTACAAATTAAGCAACTAAGCAATGACATCTTTATTAGTCAATCTAAATATGCTTTAGATTTGCTAAAAGGATTTAATATAGATAGCTCAAAAGCTATCAACAATCCTATGAGCACCTCCACTATGTTAGAAATTGATGAAAGTGGAGAAAGCTTTGATCAAAAAACTTATAAGGGTATGATAGTAAGCTTACTTTACCTCACTGCAACTAGACCGGATATCATATTCAGTGTAGGACTTTATGCTAGGTTTCAATCAAATCCTAAGATATCTCATCTCAAAGTAGTTAAAAGAATACTTATATATCTTAAAGGTACCACAAATCTAGGATTATGGTATCCAAAATCTGAGAATTTTGAACTAATTACTTATGCTGATGTAGATTTTGCTAGGCGTAAACTAGATAAAAAAAGCACATCAGGAACATGTCAATTTTTGGGGCATACACTTGTTTCTTGGTCATCTAAGAAACAAAACTCAATTGCACTATCTACAACCGAAGTTGAGTACATTGCAGCTAGTGCATGCTGTGCACAAGTTGTGTGGATGAAAAACACCTTAGAAGATTATAAAGTTCATCTTAAAAATATTCTCATTAAATGTGATAACACAAGTGCAATATGTTTAACAAAGAATCTCATTTAACACTCAAGAACAAAATATATTGATATTAGACATCACTTTATACGAGATCATGTTACTAATCATGATGTAATCCTAGAGTTCATTGATGCTAAACATCAATTAGCTGATATTTTTACAAAGCTTTTAAGTGAAGAACAATTTGATTTCATTAGAAGAGAATTAGGAATGTTGATTTCGTTGAATCTCGGATTTTGATGATGAAGTCAATTGTCATATTTTATCTAATCCATATGTTGAGATAAGTATGCAGGATTAACTACGAAAGCTTGAAGATATAAAGCGAGTCTACCGGAATCAAGTTCGATGGGTGTTTGAGAGTCCGAAGGTTCGTCGGAGATGCTATTGGAACCAATCGAGAAGAAATCGGGGACTTGTTAGAGTTTTTGGAAGTTCACCGAAGAGATCATCAGAGGTTCGTAGAGATCACCGAGAAGGCTCGGCTACTCGCTGATTTTGCCACAAGATCAGGAGCCAGTTGGGAGTCCGTCGGAAGAAATCCAAGGGCGTATCGGAAGTCCACCGGAAGATCGTCGGAACAAGACTTGAAGTTCGCCGGTTAAAAACTTGCTTAGGATTATGTTTTTAGTTACGTAGTTTGCATGTAATTAAGGTTAGGATTAAGAAATAATCCTATATCTTGATTAGGGGCCAATTGGGCCTAAAATGAAACATGGTTTAGGCCGGACTTAAAGCCCAACCAATGACCAGTAAGGTCGGGCGGTGGAACGGCCATACTGGGCGGTGGCACCGTTGGTCTGGGTGGTGGCACCGCCCAGCACCCGAAGAGCTAGGCGGTGGCACCGCCCATTACACTGTCAGTGTCAGAACTAACAGGTGGTGGCACCGCCACTGACAAGCGGTGGCATCGATAGCTTTGGGAACCGAAGAGAATTTAAATTTTGGAGCCCAAATTTGAATCCTCTTGAAGCCTATAAATACCTCTCAATTCTCAGTAGAGATTACAACTTTTTGAGAAGCAATAGAGTGAAAAAAAAAGGTCTTAGCAAAGCCTTAGCAAGTCTTACTTTCAAATTGCTTGAGTGTTCACCTCCCTTTCTTTCTTACTGAAATTTTGTAAGAGTGTGAACCACTTGTAAAGGTTGTAAGAGGGGTGTTTGTCCTTCCCCTTCAAAGTGATTTGCTAGTGGAAGTTGGGGGCCTCATCGAAGAAGGCTTCGCAAGTGGATGTAGGTCATTTTGACCGAACCACTTTAAATCTACGTGTTTCTTGAATGTGTGAGTTGTTATTTTTCTGCAATCATTATCTACATAGAAGCAAGTTTTAGTTCTTCACTTTACTCTAGTTACTATCGAACGAAATCTCCTCGCATTTTATGGAATCAGTTTCAAACCTACTATTTTTAATCCGCTGCACTAATTCACCCCACCCCCTCTTAGTGCCGCTCCGATCCTAACAATCGGTATTAGAGCAAGGCTCACTCTCATATTTGGTTTAATACCCAAGAGAGATAGCTTACTCCGGCATGCATGAGGGACATTCTATTACACGTCCACCTATGTTTAATGGGTCGGATTATACGTATTGGAAGACACGTATGAGAATCTTCCGCATTTCCATGGATTTCGAGCTTTGGACTATTGTTGAAAATGGATTTCAAAAATCTTCTCTTCCAATGAGCGAATGGAATAAATCGGAGAAGATGGATTTTGCTTTAAATGCAAAGGCTATGAATGCCTTGTTTTGTGCACTAGACAAAAATGAATTTAATCGTGTTTCATTTTATGATTCTACTTTTGATATTTGGAGAACTCTTGAGGTCACTCATGAAGGCACTAGCCGAGTGAAAGAGTCCAAAATCAACATTCTTGTGCACTCTAACAAACTTTTCCGAATGAAACCAAGTGAGTCCATCGGAGATATGTACGCTCGTTTCACAGATGTCATCAATGGACTCAAAGCTCTTGGTAAAGATTTTTCTAACTTTGAACTAGTAACTAAAATCTTAAGATCCCTTCCTAAAAGTTGGGATTCAAAAGTTACTGCCATTCAAGAGGCCAAGGACCTTAAAACATTCCCTCTTGAAGAACTTATTGGGTCTTTAATGACCTACGAAATGACATGTCAAGCTCATTACGAGCTCGAGAACCCCCTTCCAAAGAATTGGAAGGATATGGCACTCACATCATAAGAAGACCACTTGAAAGGATGTGCTAAAGAGAATATCAAGAATGCAAGAAGCCGGGGCATTTCAAAAATGAATGTCCCCAAGCCAAAAAGAGAATATCAAAGAAGAAGGCGCTCAAAGCAACGTGGGATGATTCAAGTGCATCCGAAGAAGAGGAGTTCAACACCGAACAAGTTGCTCATTACACCCTAATGGCCATCGGAGAGGAGGTAATGAATTTAATTGATGTAGATTTATCTTATCATGAATTATTAAATGCCTTCCATGAGTTATTTGATGAATGCAAAACAATTAGTAGAAAATACAAATTGTTAAAAAAGGAGCATGATAGTCTTACTTGTAATTTTGATAAATTAAAAACTAAATATCATGATAGTTTAGCTCCATGCATAAAATGCCATGATCTAGAAACTCTTCAAAAGGAGAACTTGCTACTTAAGGACACCTTGAAGAAATTCGAGATCGGTAGCAAGTCTTTGAACATGATCCTTACAAATAAGGGTCACGTTCCTAAAAGAAGTGGAATCAGATTTGTGAGAAGTTCTCACCAGAATCCAACCACCTTCATTAAAGGTCCTATCTTACATGTTCAACACCAAAGCAATTGCAACATTTGTTACAAATATGGACATAAAACTTATCAATGTCCATTCAAGAAAATTAGTCCGAACAAATTGATTTGGGTTCCTAAAGGAACCATAATCAAGTCTATGCAACATGATAAATAAGTTAGATCAGTTTTTGAGGCACCCAAAAGTAAATGGGTACCTAAAAATAATCCCTTCTTGTAGAAACATACATTATCACAAGCTAGGAGCAAGAGATGGTACCGATAATATAAAAAATCATTGGCAAGGGAACCATATGTAAAAAATTAAACTTTTCTACTGATAATGTATTACTAGTTGATGGATTGAAACATAATTTCTTGAGTATTAGTCAATTATGCGATAAAAGTTATATCGTTAGATTTGAATCAAATGTGTATATTATTGAAAAACCAAACAATAACATGACTATGATTGCATTAAAACAAAATAATATCTACACCATCAATCTTGATGAACTAGGTAATGAAATGTGCTTCTCCGCTTTAAAAGATAATGCTTGGCTTTGGCATAGGAGATTAGGCCATGCAAGCATGAAACTAATATCTAAGATCTCATCTAGAGAATTAGTATGAGGGATTCCAAATATGAAGTTTGTTAAGGACAAAGTATGCGATGCGTGTCAACTAGGTAAACAAATAAAAACTAGTTTCAAACCAAAAAATCAAATTAGCACTACTAGACCATTACAATTGATCCATTTGGACTTATTTAGACCAATTGACACGACAAGTCTAGGAGGAAGCAAATACACTTTTGTAATTGTAGATGACTATACTAGATACACTTGGACCTATTTCTTGGCTCACAAATGTGATTGTTTCAAATGTTTCTCTAAATTTTATAAACTCACTCAAAACAAAAAAGTTTCATGATTTCATCAATTCGGAGTGATCATGGTGGCGAATTTCAAAACCGTGATTTCCAAAATTTTTGTGAAGTTAATGGATATAACCACAACTTGTCTACTCCAAGAAACCCTCAACAAAATGGAGTAGTAGAAAGAAAAAATAGAAATCTACAAGAAATGGCAAGAACTATGTTGAATGAACATAGTTTACCCAAGTATTTTTGGGCCGAAGCCATGAATACGGCTTGTTACATCATGAATAGAGTTCTAATAAGACCATATCTATCAAAAACTCCCTATGAATTATGGAATAACAAAACACCAAATGTTTCTTATTTTAAAGTTTTCAGTTGCAAATGCTTTATTTTAAATGAAAAGGATGCCTTAGGAAAATTTGATGCTAAATCCAATGAAGGCATCTTTCTTGGTTACTCTTCCGTTTCTAAGGCTTTTCATGTTTTTAACAAAAGAACCTTAGTTATAGAAGAGTCTATTCATATAATTTTTAATGAAATTTTGAGTTAAAGAAAAATGATTTTGATGATGATATTGGTTTTGAAAATTTGGATTTAAAGGAACCCCTCCTCAAAATAGCAACTTGGATGCATCTTCTTCCAAAATCTCCTTACCTAAGGAATGGAAGTATGTAGATGCTCATCTTAGTGATGGTATATTTCTTAACCAATCTAAATATACATTAGAATTGTTAAAACGATTTAACATGAATAATTCAAAAGCAATAAACACCCCTATGAGTACTTCGACTAAGTTAGATATGGATGAAAACAATAAAAATTTCGATCAAAAAATGTATAGGGGAATGATAGATAGTCTACTCTACCTCACCGTGACTAGACTAGATATTATGTTTAGTGTGGGACTTTGTACTAGGTTTCAATCTAATCCTAAATTATCTCATCTCAAGAGTGTTAAAAGAATATTTAGATATCTTAAAGGAACTCCAAATTTAGGACTTTAGTATTCGAAATCAGAAAAATTCAATTTAATAGCTTATGCATATGCCGATTTTGGCAGATGCAGGATAGATAGAAAAAGTACATCCGGAACATGCCAATTTTTAGGACATGCACTTGTTTCTTGGACTTCTAAGAAACAAAATTCAGTTGCACTATCTATGGCGGAAGCCGAATACATCGCAGAACCTTAGTTATAGAAGAGTCTATTCATATAATTTTTAATGAAATTTTTGAGTTAAAGAAAAATGATTTTGATGATGATATTGGTTTTGAAAATTTGGATTTAAAGGAACCCCCTCCTCAAAATAGCAACTTGGATGCATCTTCTTCCAAAATCTCCTTACCTAAGGAATGGAAGTATGTAGATGCTCATCCAAAAGAGCAAATTATAGGAGATACATCACAAGGGGTTCAAACTCGTTCTTCTTTCAAGAATTTTTGTGCTAATGCTGCCTTTCTCTCTCAAATCGAACCTAAGTGCATTGACGAGGCCTTGAAAGATGATTCTTGGGTAATTGCAATGCAAGAGGAATTAAATCAATTTGAGAGGAATGAGGTATGGAAGCTTGTTCCTAGACCTAGTGACCATTTAGTCATTGGTACTAAATGGGTCTTTAGAAACAAGCAAGACGAATGTGGTATCATAGTTAGAAACAAGGCTAGATTAGTGGCCAAAGGTTTCAACCAAGAAGAAGGTATCGACTACGAAGAAACCTTCGCTCTTCTGGCAAGATTAGAAGCCATTAGGATGCTCCTTGCCTACGCTAGTAGTAATAATTTTAAACTATTTCAAATGGACGTCAAAAGTGCCTTCTTGAATGGTTTTATTTCGGAAGAAGTATATGTCGAACAACCTCCTGGATTTGAAAATTCTCTTCTTCCTAATCATGTATTCAAATTAACTAAGGCTCTCTATGGTTTGAAACAAGCTCCTAGAGCTTGGTATGAAAGGCTTAGTTCCTTTCTTATTTTAAATAATTTTACCAAAGGAAAAGTTGATACTACATTATTTATCAAACACTTTGAAAACAATTTTCTTATTGTGCAAATTTATGTTGATGATATTATTTTGGTTCTTCGGATGAATCACTATGTGAATCATTTGCCAAATGTATGAGTCATGAATTTGAAATGAGTTTAATGGGTGAATTAACATTCATTTTAGGATTGCAAATCAAACAACTTAGTGATGGTATATTTCTTAACCAATCTAAATATACATTAGAATTGTTAAAACGATTTAACATGAATAATTCAAAAGCAATAAACACCCCTATGAGTACTTCGACTAAGTTAGATATGGATGAAAACAATAAAAATTTCGATCAAAAAATGTATAGGGGAATGATAGATAGTCTACTCTACCTCACCGTGACTAGACTAGATATTATGTTTAGTGTGGGACTTTGTACTAGGTTTCAATCTAATCCTAAATTATCTCATCTCAAGAGTGTTAAAAGAATATTTAGATATCTTAAAGGAACTCCAAATTTAGGACTTTAGTATTCGAAATCAGAAAAATTCAATTTAATAGCTTATGCATATGCCGATTTTGGCAGATGCAGGATAGATAGAAAAAGTACATCCGGAACATGCCAATTTTTAGGACATGCACTTGTTTCTTGGACTTCTAAGAAACAAAATTCAGTTGCACTATCTATGGCGGAAGCCGAATACATCGCAGCAAGTGCATGCTATGCACAAATTGTTTGGATGAAAAATACATTAGAAGACTATGGAATTCACTTGAAAAATATTCCAATAAAATGTGATAATACAAGTGACATATGTCTTACCAAAAATCTATTTCAGCACTCTAGAACTAAGCATATCGACGTTAGGCATCATTTCATACGCGATCATGTCCTTAACAATAATATTGTTCTAGAATTCATTGACACAAAGCATCAATTGGCAGACATCTTTACAAAAGCCTCAAATGAAGACCAATTTGAATTCATTAGAAGGGAACTAGGCATGTTAAATTGTCCCTAAGAATGTACTTTCCGAAAAGTTTTTCATCCTCTTTTCGTTCCTTGGTGGATTTGATCCTTCTCTTTCAATTCCAAAAGAAATGTTTATCCTAACATCTCTGAAAAATAAAAAATAAAAAAAAGGGGGGGAAGGAATGAAAATTTTTTCGCAGCATGCCAGCGATGGCACCGCCAGAATCGGCGATAGCACCACCTTCCTTCCGCGGCATGCCAGCGGTGGCATCGCTAGAACCAGCGGTAGCACCGCTTGAGCGTTCGGTCGCTAGGTGGTGGCACCGCTCGGTTTGGCGGTGGCACCGCCCGAGAGCCCCTATATAAATCTAAGGGTTAGGGCCGGCGGTGACACTGCCCCCCAACCCGTGAGAACCTACCTCAACCCTCCCCCAACCTCTCTAAAGCCTCATTCCAACATTTAGAAGCCTTGGAAAGGGATTCTTGTTGGTCCAAGCTCTCCATCTTTCAAGAAATAGATGTCTTGTATCAGCACTATGCATTTCCTCCTTAAGATTAATCGATGTATCTTTTATCTTGACATGCGATCTTTGTCATCTTCTTTCCTTGAATGATGTTGAACCTTCTTTTGCAATGTATTTTGAATGAATGCTGAACCTTCTTTTGCGTTGTATTTTGAATGAAAGATAAAGTTTTAAATTCTAGATTAATTTTTTTTTCCATAGTAATGTTGAATTCCTTTGCTTTAATAATCACAAATTATATGCTTAAAGTCGCTCTCCTTTTTCTTGATGACAAAGGGGGAGAAATATGGTAAATTGATAATTGCTATGCTATGATTGCCATATTTTCACTATGAAATGTTTGCATTATGTTAAGATATCAAAAGCTTAAATCATAATTTTATATGTTGATATCTTGCTATGATCACTATCATTCACGTTTGAAATATAAAACTTGAAAATGATTGTAAATTGATAATTGCTATGCTATGATTGCCATATTTTCACTATGAAATGTTTGCATTATGTTAAGATATCAAAAGCTTAAATCATAATTTTATATGTTGATATCTTGCTATGATCATTATCATTTACGTTTGAAATATAAAACTTGAAAATGGTTGTCAAGTCTTGACATCATTTTCAGAAAGATACATCATGATAGGAATCATGATGGGAGTATTGATAAGGTTTAACTTATCAATATGTCTCTTGAATTCAAGAATGACTTATCTCAAGTATGGCATATAGATAGGGGGAGTTAAGATTCACTCTGTTATCAATTGATTGTCATCATCAAAAGGGGGAGATTGTTGAATCTCGGATTTTGATGATGAAGTCAATTGTCATGTTTTAACTAATCTATATGTTGAGATAAGTATGCAGGATTAACTACGAAAGCTTGAAGACATAAAGCGAGTCTACCGGAATCAAGTTCAATGGGTGTTTGAGAGTCCGAAGGTTCATCAGAGATGCTGTCGGAACCAATCGAGAAGAAATTGGGGACTTGTCAGTGTTTTCAGAAGTCTGCCGAAGAGATAATCGGAGGTTCACAGAGATCACCGAGAAGGCTCGGCTACTCGCTGATTTCACCACAAGATCGGGAGCCAGTTGGGAGTCCATCGGAAGAAATCCAAGGGTGTATCGGAAGTCCACCGAAAGATCGCCGGAAAGCTCGCCGGAACAAGACTTGAAGTTTGTCGGTTAAAAACTTGCTTAGGATTATGTTTTTAGTTACGTAGTTTGTATGTAATTAAGGTTAGGATTAAGTAATAATCCTATAACTTGATTAGGGGCCAATTGGGCCCAAAATGAAACCTGGTTTGGGCCGGACTTAAAGCCCAACCAGTGACCAGTAAGGTCGGGCGGTGGAACCGCCATACTGGGCGATGGCACCGCCCAGCACCCGAGCCAGGCGGTGCCGGTCTGGGCGATGGCCCCGCTGGTCTGGGCAGTGGCACCGCCCAACACCCGAAGAGCTAAGCGGTGGCACCGCTGGACTGGGCAGTGGCACCGCCCAATACACAGTGTCAAAACTGACAAGCGGTGGCACCGCCACTAACAAGTGGTGGCACCGCTAGCTTCGGGAACCGAAGAAAATTCTAATTTTGGAGCCCAAATTTGAATCCTCTTAAGGCCTATAAATATCCCTCAATTCTCAACAGAGATTACAACTTTTGAGAAGCAATAGAGTAAAAAAAAGGTCTTAGCAAAGCCTTAGCAAGTCTTACTTTCAAATTGCTTGAGTGTTCACCTCTCTTTCTTTCTTGCTGAAATTTTGTAAGAGTGTGAACCACTTGTAAAGGTTGTAAGAGGGGTGTTTGTCCTTCCCCTTCAAAGTGATTTGCTAGTGGAAGTTGGGGGCCTCATCGAAGAAGGCTTTGCAAGTGGATGTAGGTTATTTTGACCGAACCACTTTAAATCTGTGTGTTCCTTGAATGTGTGAGTTGTTATTTTTTTGCAATCATTATCTACATAGAAGCAAGTTTTAGTTCTTCACTTTACTCTGGTTACTATCGAACAAAATCTCCTCGCATTTTACAGAATCAGTTTCAAACCTACTAGTTTTAATCCGCTGCACTAATTCACCCCCCCCCCTCTTAGTGCCGCTCCGATCCTAACAGATTTGTCTGAATGCATTAATTTGTTAAATTTCATTTTTGGACTTTCTTGATTCTTTGATCAATCACTTAAATTCAATGTTGAAAATTTTATGATACGAATTTTACATGATTATAAGATTGTGTGCTTCAATAACATGTTTGCTTTAATATTGGAAATTTTGTGTCTTAATGCTAAAAGTTTCCATGATGATGAACATGTTTACCTTCATGATTGTGATTGAAAAGCTATGAGAAAACATTATCCGAATGCATGATTTTGTACTTCTCTTCTAGAATTAAATGTATTTCTTGAATAGAGCTTTCATAAGCCTATGTCATATCAAGTTTATTTCATATCAATGCTCTATGATTTTTGACATATGGAATTACTTAACAAATGCATCTCTCATGGATTTATCTTTTGAATTTTTAATCAAGAAATGGATTTAATGTAATGATTCTTTACATGAATTCCTTCTTGATGAAGGAAGATTTTTTTTTGAGATGAACACTTGCAAGGATTTGATTTCACATGTATATCTTGATTCTTGTAAAAATGAGGCATAATTTAATCTCTTATCGTTTTTAACTTCATTCAAAGTTAGCTCACAATGGCTTTCCTCCTTCATGCAAAACGTTAATGACAAAGGAAGAAGTAATGAAAGCTATCTCCTTAATGAATGTTTGAATGATACCATGTCATGATTGCTTGAAAAATAATGTGTATGAATGGTATCTTATCACTTATTGTTGAAAAATGATATGAATCTTTACCATACTTATTACTATGCTTGAAATACGCTTGAATTGTTCTCCTTTTTGTTGATGACAAAGGGGGAGAAATATGTGGTAAATTGATGATAGAATGAATTGCTATGCACTTGAAATATTTGCATTAATGATAAGATATCTAGAGCTTACATTACAATTTTACAAATTGATATCTTACCATATGATTAATTGCTATGATTGCCATATTTGCATTATGTTAAGATATCTAGAGCTCAATTTGTAATTTTACAAATTGATATCTTACCATATGATGAATTGCTATGATTGCCATCCTTCACATTTGAAATATAGGACTTGAAAATGGATGTCTTGCCTTGACATCATTTTCAGAAAGATACATCATAATAGGAATCATGATAGGGGCATTGATAAGTTTAAATGAACTTAATTTATCAATATGTCTCTTGAATTCAAGAGCTTTAAATTTAAGAATGACTTATCTCAAGTATGGCATATAGATAGGGGGAGTTAAGGTTAACTCCATCATCAATTGATTGTCATCATCAAAAAGGGGGAGATTGTTGAATCTCAAATTTTGGTGATGAAGTCAATTGTCATTTGTTTATCTAATCTATATATTGAGATAAGTGTGCAGGATTAACTACGATGGCAGTAAGACATGCAGTAGGTGTTGAGCCGGAGTCAAGACCAAGATCACGTTGGGGGTTCGAGAGTTCGTCGGAAGTCTGGATGGTCATCGAAAGTTCTGCGGGAACAATTTGAGAAGTCCAAAGCTTGCTAAAGAAGCTCGTCGGAACTTGCTAAGAGGATTGTCGCAAAGTCCAGGAGTTTGCCGGGAGTCCACCGGAGCATCACTGAGGGTTCATCGAATGTTCGCCGAAAGCTGAAAAAGGCATGCTTATATGAAATAATCTAAGTATTATGCTTGACAAGTTTATATTTAACAAGTTAAACGATTTGAAGGTAAATGATGATTTTTCTCTTGATTATAACTTGTGATATTGTTTTATATGAATCATCATCTTGATTTCTCGATATTTGATACATGAGATTTCTCTATGAATCAAGATCTTGTTTTTGAACTCATACTTTTCTTCTTACCATTTTTCTAAAAAGGAGATATTAATGAATATATTTATGTCCTTTTTATGAATCTCTTGAAAATGATTTGATTTGACAATTTGAATTTGAATGAGCTTTATCTTGATTTTTCAAAAATTTATAACTAAAAATTTCTTATGTATCAATCAAGATATTATATCATTTTTTCTCCCATGTTTCTTTTTGCTAATTGCTAAAGAGAAAATAAATGCTTTAAAATGTTGATTTAATGTTTGGTATCATGAATGCTTTAAACTGTTAGGATCAAGAGCGGCACTAGGGGGGGGGTGAATTAGTGCATAAAAAAATTCTTAGATTTTGGAAAAATATTCGTTTCGATTCAATCCATTTCAAAAATTAATTGAACTTAAAAGCTTTCATAAAAGTGCTAAGAGAAGGTTAAGGAAGTTTGCAGGAATATAAATTGTACAAATAGAAAGGCAAACCAGAATTTAGAGTGGTTTAATCAAAATGACCTACATCCATTTTCGGATTCCTCCTCCGTCAAGATTACCGACATCCACTAAAGGCCTTTCTTTAATAGGTGAAGACCAACCACCTCTTTATAGTGTTTTCTCCTTTTCACAGGTTTAGGAGAGAACCCTTACAAGTCTCACACCTCTCTTAAATGATCTCAACACTTAGAAAGAGAGGAGGAGAACTCTAGCACTTTTACAATTCTTTAACACTTCAAAAACTCAAGATTATGCCAACACTTTTATGCCTTGTCATATAGAAAAGAGTAGGGTTTTTAAGGACCCAATGGCTTCAAAATTGGAGCTAAAAAGTGTCTCATCCCAGATTTCTAGGGTACTAGCAATACCACCACCATTACTGAGTGGTACTACTGCCTACAGTCTGACACTAGGCGGTGCCACCGCTTGACAGAGCTCGGAGATCGAGCTCTATGTTAGGATCAAGAGCACTAAGAGGGGGGGGGTGAATTAGTGCAGCGGATTAAAACGTCGGTTTTGATAAATCTTTTTCGTACGGTAAAAATTGAACTTGAAAGTGTATTCGTATAGTAGAGCAACTAAGGTAATGAGTAAATAAAGCAAGTAAGAAAGTTTGCAGTAATGTGAATAGCAACAATGAAATGCAAACCAGAGATTACGCTGTTTTTAAAGTGGTTCGGTCAAATGACCTACATCCACTTGCGAGGCCCCTCTTCGACGAGGCTCCCACCTTCCACTAGCAAATCTCTTGAAATGGAAGGATAAATACCCCTCTTACAACTCTTTACAAGCAGTTCACACTCTTACAGATTTTCAAGAAAGAAGGAGGTGAACACTAGCAAATTGAAAACCAAGGATTGCTAAGACTTTTCTAAGACCTTTCTCTCAATCACTTGTTGCTCAAAAAGTTGTTCTCTCTGCTGAGAATTGAGGGGTATTTATAGGCCTCAAGAGGATTCAAATTTGGGCTCCAAAAATTTGAATTCTCTTATGTTCCCGAAGCTAGCGGTGCCACCGCCTGTCAGTGGCGGTGCCACCGCCTGTCAGTTTTGACACTGACAGTGTACTGGGCGGTGCCACCGCTTGGCTCTCGGGTGCTGGGCGATGCCACCGCCTAGCTCTCGGCCTCTGGGCGGTGCCACCGCCTACACTATTTCAGCTCACTGGTTGGGCTCCAAAATTGGCCCAAACCAGTCCGAACTTGGGCCGAATTGGCCCCTACTTGGGTCATAGGATTAACACCTAATCCTAGCCCTAATTAACGTACTAACTACAAATTTAAAGACATTTTCTAAGCTATTACAAAGTCCATAAGTCAAGACTTCTTCCGGCGAGCTTTCGGCGAACTTCCGGCGGTCTTCCGATAAACTCTCGGAAACCATTCTGCGGACTCCCGGCAAGCTCCTAGACTTCACGATTTGATCTTGGCGAGTTCCGACGAGCTTCTTTGGCAAGCTCCGATCTTTCTCGGTGAGCTCCGTGAACTTCCGACGAACCTTTTGGCGAGCTTCCGAAAAACCCTTCGGCAAGCTCCCTACTCATTCTCGACTAGTTCCGACAGCATTCCCGATGAACCTTCGAACTTCCGTCGAACTCTCGAACTCCCAACGAATCCTTCGCGCTTGACTTCGGCACTTTGTTTCGTTTTATGTCTTCATCGTTATCATAGTTAATCCTGCACACATAAGCCAAAACTCTACTCCGATCTAGACAATTATTACAACGCGAATTGACATTCTGTTGCCCGGCACGTTATTGGTTGGCGCTTCGTCCGATTCTTCAGCGCATCGTCCACTCTTGCGGCTTATTGCCCAATCGGCGGTTGACCTCCGCAACCCCGATATCCTTGGTGCAATTCCGCTCTCCTTGGCCCGATGCCCGACGTCCGAAGCGTTCTACCGTCCAATATCCTAACGTGATCTCTTCCGGCGCAACGTCAATTCCTCCTGCGTCAACTGTCTAATCCTGATCGAGTAGACCTGCATCACTCAAAATGCAGTTAAAACATCTAAGCACAATCAATTAGTTTCATCATCAAAATCCGAGATTCAACAATCTCCCCCTTTTTAATGATGACAACTAATTGATGACTACCGGAGTTAACCTTAACTCCCCGGAGTTTAAACAAACTCCTCCTATCAATATGCCATTGATAGAACACTTGGATTATCCCAAATCCAAGTAACATTCATCACATGTTATGAAAAACATTTAAACCATCATGCAAATATATAAAATATTCAATTTAATGCATGAAGTCATCAATATACTTCTCCCCCTATGTCATCAACAAAAAGGAGAAGTAGCTCTAGCTATTTTAAAAGATATTCAAGTTTTTGTAACGTGAAGCTAGATTTTCATCACAACATATAAGCACAAAAGCATAGTAAGATTCTTAAGTTCAATCATGGCAATTCAACACTTGCTTCTTGTGCAAGATTGCACTTTGCTTTTCTTTGCATATTCTAACTAGCAAAAGCTTTCTCTCCTTTGTTTTTGTCGAAAGTAGGGAAGAGTACAAGCTAGCCAGCATTTGCCTTGAGCTAGCAATCTTTCTCCCCCTATGTCATTGCCGAAAAGGAGAGGAACCAATGATAAATTATAAATTTGCATCAATCAATATTTCAATCGTCGCATGATACATACAAGACAAAAATGCAAAGAAATCATGTCATGAAAGACATCAATTGTTAAAAATAGTCTCAAAAATTCAATTTGCGATACATGTGATACATTGCGATACAATTTAATGCGATGCTTTTAAGGATATCAACCTATTTTTGATACAAAGCATGGCAAGAGCAATTATATTGTAAGTTTTCTAAGTTTTACAATTTTTGCTTCTTTTGAGATAGCAATTCTTTGCTTATTGAGATAGGCAAGATAGTGATGTTCAAGAAGACAACTTTTGCTTCTTGAAATAAGCAAGTTTGCAATCTTTGCTACTTAAGATAGGCAAGCTAGCAATCAAGTTTTTGCATCTTCTTGACTTGTGCAAATTAGCTATCTACCCCTTTGTCATTGTCAAAAGGAAGGGAAGACCCTTTACATCAATTATGACAAAGGTAAGTATCAATCTTATTTGTGCATCATTATACTTTCAAATTAGAATATGCACATTTTCAAAAACCTTATATTTCATTCATGCACGATATTGAATAAATTGATTAACATTATGAGGATATCATACATGATACTATTATTTTGATCATGATACCAAACATTCATCATTTAGAGCATTCATGACACAAAACATTAAATCAACATTTCTAATACATCATTTTATCAACAACTCATAGTATTTTAAATCATGATTTACATCATATGCAATACATCACATCATAATTAGAAAGCACAAGTATTGCATGCATCATTGTAAATCATAAATGTTTCATATCATGATGGTATCAACTTGTCAAATTATATCCTACCATGCATGATCAAAACTTTTCATTTGTATGCATCAAAATAATATCAAGAGTATTTCATGCATATTATCAAATCATCATTTATAATTACATCAATATTCCAATCATTATTTCAGTTTACACATCATGAGATCAATAAATTTACATTATAGACAATTTCATGTTTTATCATTCATATTATTTCAATCATCACTATAACTCATCATGCACAAAATATAAAATCATCTAACATGATTCAAACATTTATTTTCAAAATATTTATCACTATTTTCATGTATGATAACAAAGTATTCATGATACCGAACATTAAATCAACATTTTAAGTATTAATCTCTTCATGATTGTTGGTACCAAACATTTATCATTTAAAGCATTCATGATACGCAGCATATGCAATACATCACATACATCATCATAATAAAAAGCATATGCATCATTTCAAATCATAAACATTTCAAATCATCATGGTATTAATCTGTCAAATTGCATCTTGCCATGTATGATCATAACTTTTTCAAATGATAGTATCTAAATGTCAATATTCATTACATCCTATCATGCATGATAATTAACTTCTCATTTGTATTTCATGCATAATTTCATTCATCACATTAGGAATATCAAGAAGAATTAATTGGGTGATGAGATGAATATTTTCATGAATACAAGCAATTGCATAAAAATCATATCATGAAGGATTAGAATATGTGTATACCAAAAGGCATGATTTCTTTTGAAAAACCTCCTCTTAAATAATCAAAAGAAAATCTTAGGAGATTAAATAATAAAAGATATTCAAAAGAAATTTTAAGTCATGAATTTCGAAAAAGATATTCTCTTTAGTAAAAGAACCTTAGGAGAAAAGGATTTCAATTCAAGCATATAAAATCTTGACTTAAGCATAAGAAATCTCAATTTACAAATTTTGAGAAATAAAGATAAAGCTCATTTAAATTTAAATCATCAAATCAAGATCATTTTCAAGAGATTCACAAAAGTGATACAAATAGATTCATGATTTTAATTCCCATGATAATATATTTTCCTTTTAAAATGTTTCTATTCATGTGATTTATTTCATTTATGCCAAAAAAAAATATGCATCAATGTTCAAAAACCGAAAAAGCCATTTTCATTACCGTAAAAATCGATAATCCATAAGTCTCAAGAATCATCATGCATAATTTCGAAATCTATTAAGCATGATCATTATGCATGACATCAAGACATGGTTTCAAAATATTTAATATTTTTATTACATAATTACATCATTATGCATCAACGAAATTGATTTCATAAAGTATTTTCCATCAAGATCATTTTGTTTGTTGTAGTCGTGCATTTTTCTTTTTAGGTGAATCTAACTTTTCAAGCTTAGTTTTTGATACAAGATCCATACATCATCATTAAGCATGATATCAAACTTCTTTATATTTTCATTAAGACATCAAGCATGGTTTCAATTAAAATTGGAAATCATCAAAATACACATTATTTCTTCTTGAAAAACATTTATCATCATTTAAACCAAAAAAGAGCTTTCATTACGGCAAATATCAATAATTCATAAATCACAAAAATTATCATGTATAACTTTAAAATCTCATGCATAAAATCGTCAATCATGGTATCAAAACATTTAATATTTTCATTACATCATTATGCATTACTTCAAATCAAACATGATTTCATTTAATCAAAATCGAGAAATAACAATGGAAATCAACATGAAACACATTATTACTTCTTAACCACATATAGCATAATTTCATAAGGCATTTTTAATCAAAATCATTTTGTTTATCATAAACATGCAATTTTCATGATTATTTTTAAAATTACTAGAATCATAAGCTTGATTCCTAATTTTTGCATTTTCATTATTAAATTATTAGACATGCAATTTTCAAGAAAATTAATTCTAAACTAATAAAAGAGGAAAATGCATCATAAAAAGCATCATGTAATTTCAAAATAATTTAAGAGAGTTGAGTTACTTACCTTGTAGTCGAAACCCGTTAAAGCCCAATTCGCCGTTTCACCTTTGGAAGTTCTTGTTTCATCCTTGGTTGCCTTCCTCTTCTTTGGCCTCTTCCTCCGTTCAAGTTCATTATTTATTTTAGATTTTTGTTTAATGAACTTATTAAGATTTAGTGTTCGAAGTTCAAGTTCATCATTGTCCTCATCACTTGAGTCATCGCTCAAGTGGTATTCATTTGTCCGGAGTTCCAAATTCTTCCTATTCTTTGGAAGGTGGTTCAAGTGCTCATCGGGTTCAAAATGTTCCAAGAGTGTCATTTCATTGGTCATTAATGACCCGATTAATTCTTCTAATGGAAAATCATTTAAATTTTTTGTCTCTTGTATTGCGGTTATTTTAGAATCCCACCTTTTTGGAAGGGATCTTAAGATCTTACTTATGAGGTCAAAATTCGAAAAAGATTTACCAAGAACTCTTAGATTATTGACGACATCCGTGAAACGGGTGTACATGTCGCCTATAGTCTCGCTTGGTTGCATTCGAAAAAGCTCAAAATCATGCAATAAAATGTTAACTTTCGAGTCTTTGACTCTACTAGTTCCCTCGTGTATGATTTCAAGTGTTCGCCAAATATCAAAAGCAGTTTCGCACATAGAAATCCGATTGAACTCATTTTTGTCTAAAGCGCAAAATAAGGCATTCATAGCCTTTGCGTTTAAAGAAAAATACTTCTTCTCCAAATCCGACCATTCGTTTATCGGTTTAGAGGGAAGTTGAAAACCATTTTCAACAATATTCCATAAATCCAAATTCATAGAAATCAAGAAAACTCTCATTCGAGTTTTCCAATAAGTGTAGTCCAATCAATTAAACAACGGTGGACGAAAAACCGAAAAGCCCTCTTGAAAGCCATGAAGAGCCATTTCTCTCGGGTGTAAATCCGAAATGAGAAATACCGGGCTCTGATACCAATTGTTAGGATCAAGAGCACTAAGAGGGGGGGGGTGAATTAGTGCAGCGGATTAAAACGTCGGTTTTGATAAATCTTTTTCGTACGGTAAAAATTGAACTTGAAAGCGTATTCGTATAGTAGAGCAACTAAGGTAATGAGTAAATAAAGCAAGTAAGAAAGTTTGCAGTAATGTGAATAGCAACAATGAAATGCAAACCAGAGATTACGCTGTTTTTAAAGTGGTTCGGTCAAATGACCTACATCCACTTACGAGGCCCCTCTTCGACGAGGCTCCCACCTTCCACTAGCAAATCTCTTGAAATGGAAGGATAAATACCCCTCTTACAACTCTTTACAAGCAGTTCACACTCTTATAGATTTTCAAGAAAGAAGGAGGTGAACACTAGCAAATTGAAAACCAAGGATTGCTAAGACTTTTCTAAGACCTTTCTCTCAATCACTTGCTGCTCAAAAAGTTGTTCTCTCTACTGAGAATTGAGGGGTATTTATAGGCCTCAAGAGGATTCAAATTTGGGCTCCAAAAATTTGAATTCTCTTATGTTCCCGAAGCTAGCGGTGCCACCGCCTGTCAGTGGCGGTGCCACCGCCTGTCAGTTTTGACACTGACAGTGTACTGGGCGGTGCCACCGCCCAGTCCAGCGGTGCCACCGCTTGGCTCTCGGGTGCTGGGCGGTGCCACCGCCCAGACCGGCGGTTCCACTGCCTAGCTCTCGGCCTCTGGGCGGTGCCACCGCCTACACTATTTCAGCTCACTGGTTGGGCTCCAAAATTGGCCCAAACCAGTCCGAACTTGGGCCGAATTGGCCCCTACTTGGGTCATAGGATTAACACCTAATCCTAGCCCTAATTAACGTACTAACTATAAATTTAAAGACATTTTCTAAGCTATTACAAAGTCCATAAGTCAAGACTTCTTCCGGCGAGCTTTCGGCGAACTTCCGGCGGTCTTCCGATAAACTCTCGGAAACCATTCTACGGACTCCCGGCAAGCTCCTAGACTTCACGATTTGATCTTGGCGAGTTCCGACGAGCTTCTTCGGCAAGCTCCGATCTTTCTCGGTGAGCTCCGTGAACTTCCGACGAACCTTTTGGCGAGCTTCCGAAAAACCCTTCGGCAAGCTCCCTACTCATTCTCGACTAGTTCCGACAGCATTTCTGATGAACCTTCGAACTTCCGTCGAACTCTCGAACTCCCAACGAATCCTTCACGCTTGACTTCGGCACTTTGTTTCGTTTTATGTCTTCATCGTTATCGTAGTTAATCCTGCACACACAAGCCAAAACTCTACTCCGATCTAGACAATTATTACAACGCGAATTGACATTCTGTTGCCCGGCACGTTATTGGTTGGCGCTTCGTCCGATTCTTCAATGCATCGTCCACTCTTGCGGCTTATTGCCCAATCGGCGGTTGACCTCCGCAACCCCGATATCCTTGGTGCAATTCCGCTCTCCTTGGCCCGATGCCCGACGTCCGAAGCGTTCTACCGTCCAATATCCTAACGTGATCTCTTCCGGCGCAACGTCAATTCCTCCTGCGTCAACTGTCTAATCCTGATCGAGTAGACCTGCATCACTCAAAATGCAGTTAAAACATCTAAGCACAATCAATTAGTTTCATCATCAAAATCCGAGATTCAACACTCTAGTGGTACCACCGCTTGACAAGGGTGGTACCACCATTGGCAAGTAATAATTGCCGATGGTACCATCGCCCAGACCACTTGGGGGATTGGTCACTGGGCGATGCCACCACCGGTCATGTTTTCAGGTGCTGAATGGGTTGTTCAATCCGTCCTAATTCAGCCCTATTAAGGTCCCAATTGGCTCCTAATTAAGTTAGTGGGATTATCTCCCAATCCTAACTTAATTTTTGGTCTAACTACATTATCTACAACATAATCAAAGCACTGTTTGTTCCGGTGCGTCAATTGCTCTTCCAGTAAGCTTCAGGTGATCTTCCTGCGAACTTCCAACAAACTCTCAACAATGTTCCAGCGGACTCCTAGCAAGCTCTTGGACTTTATGATGATCTTCTTGGTGAGTTCTGATGAGCTTCTTTGACATGCTCGTAGACTTCTCGTTTGGTTCCAATAGAACTTCCGATGAACGCCCGAACTTCCGACGAACTCTTAAACTCTCAACGTGATCTTCATCTTGACTCCTACATAACACTTGTTTATGTCTTACTATTGTCATAGTTAATCCTGCACACTTTTCTCAACCTATAGATTAAATCAAACAATTTACAATTGATTTCATTATCAAAATCTAAGATTCAACAATCTCTCCCTTTTTTATGATGACAATCAATTGATGACTGAGTTAACCTTAACTCTCCCTATCTCTATGTCATACTTGAGAAAAGACATTCTTGAATTCAATGCCTTTAAATTCAAGTATCAAACTGATAAGTTAAGTTCATTTAAACTTATCAATATACACATCATGATACTTATCATGATTTACCAATTCTAAATACGATACCATGTATTTGTGAAAATGATGTCAAGGTATGACACTCATTTTCAAATCCAATGATAATCATCATTGATATGAATTTTGAATATGAAATTTAGCAAGATAGCAAGTCATCATTCTATGACAAGATAGCAAATTATCAAGTTTGTAAAATAGCAAGTTAAGCTCATGATATCTTATAATGAAAGACATTTATCAATTTGATACAATAAGATATGTTTTTGCCATATTTCAATATGTTTCAAATGATAAGCACATAAGCATTTATGATAAGATACATTGCATATATTGTCATCAATTTACCATATTTTGGTATCATTTCTCCTCCTTTGTCATCAACAAAAAGGAGAATAATTCAACAATACAAGTGTGGTAAAAATTCATGCCACATTTTAATTTGTATTTGATGATACCAATCATATTTCAAGCATTCATGACATGATATCTGTAACATCCCCGATTAGTCCCACATCGGAAGTGGACAAGATTAAGATTGGCTTATAAGGGTCTGATGAGTGTATTATTATCACTTTCAGCTTAAGCATTTAGGTTAGTGGTTTAGACCAAACGAAATTGATAAGCTAGTTAGCCCATCAGGAGATAGCTTCCATCAACTTCTCTCCTTTTTTCATCAAAACTTTGCATGAAGAAGGAAAGAGAAATCATACTAAAAAATGCTCACTCTTGCAAGTGTTCATCTCATACTAAAAAATTCATTTCTCATTAAAAAAATTCATAAGAGTGCAATCTGTGAGAGATGCATCTGTCAATGAATTTCATGTATCAAACATCATTATGTGATGGAGCAAGGATATAGAATAGAATTGATATGGCATAAACTCTTAAAAGCTTCATTCAAGAAATTCATAAAGATAGTCTAAAAAATATATATAACAAATTTATGCATTCGGATAATTTAACATTCCTAACTCCCTTCTTATAAAATCAAATTGTTCTTCACTTAAAGGTTTTATAAAGATGTCAGCTAATTGATGTTTCGTATCAATAAACTCTAAGATTACTTCATGATTGTTAACAAGATCATATATAAAGTGATTCCTAATATCAATGTACTTAGTTCTAGAGTGTTGAATAGGGTTTTTTGTTAAACATATTGTACTTTTACTATCACATTTTATAAGAATATTCTTAAGGTAAATTTTATAATCTTTCAATGTATTTTTCATCTATACAACTTGTGCACAACATGCACTAGCCACTATGTATTCGGCTTTGGTTATGGATAGTGCAATCGAGTTTTGCTTCTTGGAAGACCAAGAGACAAGTGAATGTCCTAAGAATTGACATGTTTTGGATGTACTTTTTCTATCTATTCTACATCTAGTAAAATCCACATCATCATAAGTAATTAGTTCAAAGTTTTCGGATTTTGGATACTATAATCCCAGATTAGTGGTTCCTTTAAGATATCTAAGAATTCTTTTAATTGCTTTAAGATAAGATATCTTAGGATTAGATTGAAACCTAGTACAAAGTCCTACACTAAACATAATGTCCGGTCTAGTTGTGGTGATGTCCGGTAAACTACCTATCATACCCCTATAAGCTTTTTTATCAAAGCTTTCTCCACTTTCGCCAATGTCTATCTTAGTGAAGATACTCATAGGAGTGTTGATAGCCATTGAAATATCCATATTAAATCTTTTTAGCAAGTCTAAAGCATATTTTGTTTGACTAAGAAAAATACCATTGCTAAATTATTTAATTTGTAAGCTTAGAAAGAATGTTAGTTCCCCCATTAGGCTCATTTCAAACTCTAGACTCATACTATTAGCAAATGATTCACATAAAGATTCATTCGTGAAACCAAAAATAATGTCATCAACATAAATTTGAACAATAAGAAAATTATTTTTAAAATTTTTAATAAATAATGTAGTATCGACCTTGCCTTTAGAGAAATTACTTTGAATAAGAAATGAGCTAAGTCTCTTGTACCAAGCCCTTGGGGCTTGTTTTAATCCATAGAGAGCTTTAGTTAATTTAAACACATGATTAGGGAAATTATCATTCTCAAATCCGGGATGTTGTTCAACATAAACTTCTTCAGAATTAAAGCCATTAAGAAAAGTACTTTTAACATCCATTTGAAACAACTTAAAATTATTACTACTAACATAGGCAAGGAGCATCCTTATGGCTTCTAATCGAGCCGCAAGAGCGAAGGTTTCTTCATAATCGTACATTCTTCTTAGTTGAAACCTTTGGCCACTAATCTAGCCTTGTTTCTAACCATGATACCAGATTCATCTTACTTGTTTCTAAAAACTCATTTAGTACCAATAACTAAATGGTCATTTGGCCTTGAAACAAGCTTTCACACCTCATTTCTCTCAAATTGGTTTAACTCTTCTTGCATTGCGATGACCCATGAATCATCTTTCAAGGCCTCGACAATGCATTTAGGTTCAATTTGGGAGAAAAAAGTAGTGTTTGCACAAAAATTTTTAAGAGAGGAACAAGTTTGAACCCCTATTGATGTGTCTCCTATAATTAGCTCCTTAGGATGAGCATCTACATACTTCTATTCCATGGGTAAGGATGTTTTGGAAGAAGATACATCCAAGTTGCTATTTGGAGAAAGGGTTTCATTTAAATTTAAAGCATCAAAATCAACATCATCATCAAGATCATTTTTCTTTACTTTGGAAACTTCATTAAAAACAACATGAATAGACTCTTCTATAACCAAAGTTCTTTTATTAAAAGTACGAAAAACCTTAGAAATAGAGGAATAGCCAAGAAAAATTCCTTCATCGGATTTAGCATCAAATTTACCTAAGGCATCTTTTTCATTTAAGATAAAACATTTACATCCGAAAACTTTAAAATATGAAACATAGGGTTTTTTGTTGTTCCACAACTCATAAGGAGTTTTAGAAAGTAATGGTCTTACTAGAACCCTATTCATGATATAGCATGTCATATTTACGATTTTAGCCGAAAAATATTTGGGTAGGCTATGTTCGTTTAACATGATTCTGGTCATTTATTGTCAATTTCTATTCTTTCTTTCTACTACTCCATTTTGTTGAGGATTTCTTGGAGTAGAGAAGTTATGGTTATATCCATTAGATTCACAAAATTCTTAGAAATCATAGTTTTAAAATTCACCACTATAATCACTTCATATTGACAAAATCATAAAACCCTTTTTATTTTGGACTAGTTTACAAAACATAGAGAAATACTTAAAGCAATCACTTTTGTGTACCAAAATATAAGTTCGTGTGTATCTACAAAAATCATCCATAATGACAAATGCGTATTTGCTACCTCCTAGGCTTGATATAGCAATTGGTCCGAATAAGTCCATATGGATCAATTGTAATGGTCTAGATATACTTATTTGGTTCTTTGGTTTGAAACTACTTTTTATTTATTTTTCTAATTGGCATGCATCACACACATTGTCTTTAATGAACTTAATGTGAGGAATTCCTCTCATAAGTTCTTTAGATGAGATTAGTTTCATGCTAGCATGACCTAATCTCCTATGCCAAAGCCAAGCATTGTCATTTAAAACTGAAAAACACATTTTACTACAAAGATCATCAATCTTAATAGTGTATATATTATTTTGTTTAAGGGCAATCATAAATGTGTTTTTGTGTCGTTTTTCAATAATACAAACATTAGATTCAAATCTAACGATATATCCTTTATCACACAATTGACTAATACTCAAAAGGTTATGCTTTAAACTATCAACTAATACATCTTCAATATAATGGTTAGATTTGTTACCTATGGTTCCTTTGCCAATGAGTTTACCTTGTTATTATCTCCGAATGTGATATATCCTTCGTCTAGGCTAGTGCGCTTAGAGAATTGAGATGGATCTCTAGTCATATGCCTTTAGCATCCACTATCAAGGTATCATCTCTTGCTCCTAGCTTATGATGGTATATTTTTCTAAAAAAAGGATGATTTTTAGGTACCAATTTGACCTTGTGCCTCAAAAATCGATCTATAAAGCTTATCATATTGCATTGAGTCATTTGAGGTTCTCTTAGGAACCTAAATCAATTTATGTAGATTATATTTCTTAAATGGACATTTGTACGCAACATGTCCAAGTTTGCAACAAAAGTTGCATTTGGTGTGAGGTGATATATGCAAGGTAGGGCCTTTAACAAAGGTGGTTGGATTTTGGTGAGAGCTACTCACAAATCTGATTCTACTTCTCATATAAACGTGACCCTTATTTGTAAGGATCATATTCAAAGACATGCTACCAACCTCAAATTTTTCTATGGTTTCTTTGAGTAGCAAGTTTTCCTTTTTAAGTATTTCTAGCTCATCACATTTCATACAAGGAGTTAAACTACTATTATGCTCAACCTTTAATCTATCCAAATCACTAATAAGAGAAGCATGTTCCTTTTTTAACAATTTATATTTTTTATTAATTAATTTACATTCATCAAATAAATCATGAAAAGTACTTAATAATTCATTAAACGATAAATTTGTGCCAATTGAATTACTTACCTCATCTCCGATAGCCATTAGCGTATAGTGAGCAACTTGCTCGGTGTTGGTTGGCTTCTCTTCTTCGGATGCACTTGAATCGTCCCATATTGCTATGAGGGCATTCTTCTTCTTTGGTTGCTTCCTCTTTGCTTGGGGACATTCACTCTTGAAGTGTCCTGGCTTCTTGCATTCATACCATATCACTTGTTCTTTCTTGGGTTCAAATTTATTTTTAGTGTCGTTTTTAAATTTATTCCTTTTTATGAATTTTTTGAACTTCTTTGTTAAGAGTGCCAAGTCATCATCATAATCCTCATCACTTGAATTTTCTTTCAAGTGGTCTTCTTGTATTCTCAGTGTCATATCTTTCCTATTCTTTGGAAGGGTATCCTCAAGCTATTCATGAGTTTTACAAGTCATCTCATAGGTCATTAGTGACCCAATTAGTTCTTTGAGAGGAAAATTATTTAGATCTTTGGCCTCTTAAATAGCTGTTACTTTAGGGTCCCAACTCTTTGGAAGAGATCTTAAAATTTTATTAACAAGTTCAAAATCCAAGAAACTTTTACAAGTCCTTTTAGACCATTGACTACATCCGTAAATCGGGTGTACATGTCTCCAATAGTCTCACTTGATTTCATTCGAAATAACTCATAAGTGTGCACTAAAAGATTAATTTTTGACTCCTTCACTCTACTTGTACCTTCATGAGTCACTTCAAGTGTGTGCCAAATATTAAAAGCCGATTCACAAATAGACATACAATTGAACTCGGTTTTATCTAAGACACAAAACAAGACATTCATAGCCTTGGCGTTTAAGGCGAAAGTCTTCTTCTCCAACTCATTCCAATTGTTCATTGGAAGAGAAGACTTTTGAAACCCATTTTCTATAATATTCCATAATTCAAAATCTATTGTAGTTAGGAAGATCCGCATTCTAGTCTTCCAATATGTGTAATTCGTCCCATTGAACATGGCCGGACGTGTAATTGAATGACCCTCTTGTTTGCTAGCAAATGTCATCTCTCTTAGGTTTTAAACTAAATAAGAGTGAACCTTGCTCTCATACCATTTGTTAGGATCAAGAGCGACACTGGGGGGGGTGAATTAGTGCAACGAAAAATTCTTAGATTTTGAAAAAATGTTTGTTTCGATTCAATCCATTTCAAAAATAAATTGAACTTGAAAGCTTCCGTAAAAGTGTTAAGAGAAGGTTAAGAAAGTTTGCAGTAATGTAAATTGCACAAATAGAAAGGCAAACCAAAATTTAGAGTGGTTTAGTTGAAATGACCTACATCCACTTTCAGATTCCTCCTCTATTGAGGTCACCGGCGTCTACTAAAGGCCTTCCTTCAATAGGTGAAGACCAACTACCTTTTTACAGCACTTTCTCCTTTTCATGGGTTTAGGAGAGAACTCTTACAAGTCTCACACCTCTCTTAAATGATCTCAACATTTAGAAAATGAGGAGGAGAACTCTAGCACTTTTACAACTCTTTAACACTTCAAAGACTCAAGATTATGCCAATACTTTCGTGACCTTTCATGCAGAAAAGGGTGAGGTTTTTATAAGCCCCAATGGATTCAAAATTGGAGCCAAAAAGTGTCTCATCCCAGATTTTCTAGGTATTGACGATACCACCGCCATTATTGGATAGTACTACCACATGCAGTCTAAAACTAAGTGGTATTACCACCTAACAGAGCACAAAGACCGAGCTTTGGCAGTATCACCGCCTAATAGGGGTGGTACCACCACTAGCAGGTAATAACTGTCGATGGTACCATCGCCCAGACCACTTGGGGGATTGGTCACTAGGCGGTGCCACCGCTAGCCATGTTTTCAAGTGTTAAATGGGCTATTCAATCTAGCCCAATTCAGTCCTATTAAGGGCCCAATTGGTCCCTAATTAAGTTAGTGGGATTATCTCCCAATCCTAACTTAATTTTCGGACTAACTACATTATCTAAGACATAATCAAAGCACTCTTTGTTCTGGTGCATCAATTACTCTTCTGACGATCTTCCGGTGAACTTCCAACGAACTCTTAGCAATGTTCCGACAGACTCCCAACAAGCTCCCGGACTTTACGACGATCTTCTTGGCGAGTTCTGACTCTTCCTTGGGAGTCGAGCTTCTTTGGCAAGCTCCAGGACTTCCCGGTTGGTTTTAGCAGAACTTCCGATGAATGCTCGAACTTCCAACGAACTCTTGAACTCCTAACGTGATCTCGATCTTGACTCTAGCACAACACTTGCTTTATGTCTTACTATTGTCGTAGTTAATTCTACACACTTTTCTCAACATATAGATTAGATCAAACAATTTACAATTGATTTCATCATCAAAATATGAGATTCAACATAAACGATGATAAATGTTTTTATTTAGCAAAGGCATGCTTGTATGAAATAAAAAAAAGGGAATATATTTCTTGAAAATTTCTCAATTCCTATGTTATGAATTTTGTGAATCATGGAATTGATTTTGATTTTTCATTAATGAATCCATGTATATTATGCTTTTGTGAATCTTATATATTATGAAAATTATTTAAATTTAATGGATTTTATTGAAATCATGATCTTGATTTCTCATGATTTATAACTTGAAATCGTTTATGAATCAAGATTTTGTTTTTTGAACTCTCATGTTTCTTCTTGTCGTTTGCTAAAGAACAAAATCTCCTAAATGAATCATATTTTTTAGAATTATAATTTTTATGATTCATAATAAATTAATAGATTTTATATGCATGAATTAATATCTTGTTCTCCTACAAGATTGAATAAATTTTATCTATATCATGATCTTCTAAGAAATCTTTTCGTTATTTATTTAAAGAAGATATTTACTATATGAATCATGTCTTTTGGTATTCAAGTGGTCTTATCTTTCGTGACATGATTTCTTTGTATTTATGGCTTATATACCTTGAAATGATTGAAATATTTTATACCATTATGTTCTTCCCTTCTTTCTTGTTAACAATGATAAAATGGGGAGAAGTTTTGATCATGCATGGTAGGATGTAATTTGACAAAATTGGTACCATCATGATATGAAATATTTATGATTTGAAATGATGTATGCAATACTTATGATTTTATTATAATGATGTACATGATGTATTGCATATGATGTAAATCATGATTAAAATTGCATTGACTAAAATTCAATTTAAATTCAAGGTTTATCTCAATTATGACATATTGAAATAAGAATGAAACTTTACCTTTGTCATAATTTGAAAATTATTATAAAGGGAAAAAGAATTACAAAATTATATTCTTCTCTTCTTTTTTACAATGACAAAGAGGAAGAAAAATCGATAGTGTGCACTTCTCAAAAGAGAAGAAAGAACTTGCTATCATGAACATCTCAAAAATAAATTTTGATTTGGTGATTATGCATGTTGTAAAGTAATTTGCTAGCCTGTATGTTGTAAAACTTGCATATTGTAAAAATTGCTAACTTGTAATCTAAAGAGAAGCAAAAAGTTGCTATCTCAAGAAAAGCAAACATGCAAAACTTGCACATCTCTAATTTTGCTAGCTTGCATGTTGATAAAACTGAAGATTATGTTTATTATGCAATGATTTCAACTATAATATCTAAAACACTTGATAGTTGAACTTCTCCTTTTTGTTGATGATAAAGGGGGAGAAGTATGATGATGTTATGCTTAAGTTTATGATAACATGTTGCTTGGATTTTTGAATCCAAAAGTTCTATCAATATGGCATATTGATAGGAGGAGTTTGTTTAAACTCCAAGAGTTAAGGTTAACTCCGTCATCAATTAGTTGTCATCATCAAAAAGGAGGAGATTGTTGAATCTTCGATTTTGATGATGAAACCAATCAATAAGTGTTTATGATTTGATCTGCGTTTTGAGCGACGTATGATGCTTCGATCAGGATGAGACAATTAAAGTAGAAAGAATCATGTTAGGCCAGAGGAAAACATGTCAGAAGATTGGACGTCGCGCCGAAGGATTGGTTGACATATCGACAAAAGGCTTCGAGCCATGAGTTCGGGTATCAGACCAAGAAGAGCAGATATTACACCAAGAAAATCAGAGTTGCGGAGGTCAACTGGCCAATTGGGCAATAGACCGCAAGAGATGATGATGCGCCGAAGAATCAAACGAAGCATCGATGAACCAATAACATGCCGAACAATATGATTCTTGCTTAGTAATAATTTTCTAGATTGAAATGTGTTTTACATATGCAAGATTAACTACGATAGTAAGGCATAAAGCAAAATGAAGTTCCAGAGTCAAGAATGCGATTTCGTTGGGAGCTCGAGAGTTCATCGGAAGTCCGGACGTTCGTCGGAGGTTCTGCCGAAACCAACCGAGAAGTCCTAGAGCTTGCCAAAGAAGCTTGTCAGAACTCACCAAGAAGATCATCATGAAGTCTAGGAGTTTGCCGGAAGTCCACTAGATCATTGCCAAGAGATCGTCGGAAGTTTGCCGAAAGATCACCGAAAGCTCACACGAAGAAAACTAGACTTACGGACTTGTTTAGCTTAGTAAATGTCTTAGAATTCACAATTAGCACATAATTGGGATTGGAATTGGGCAAACCCAATTAGGGGCCAGTTGGGCCCATGTAAAGACTGTGTTGGGCCCAATAAAAGGCCCAAATAGTAACCTAACAGATGGCACCGTCGTGGCATAATCTCCGAGACTGTGTTAGGCAGTGGTACCACTAATCTAGGTGGTGGTACCGCCCAGACACAACCTCCCAAGTGGTGGTACCGCCTAGTATAGTGTCAGTATCAAACTAACACTAGTAGTAGTATCGCTCAACACAGCCCATGAAACCCGGGATAGGATATTTTTAGGCTCCAAGTTTGAATCAACTTAAGGCCTATAAATACCTCTCTCATCCTTGGTTAATATATATAAGTATTAAGATTGAAAAAGAAAAGAAACAATATTATAATCTTATGTGAACTCCTCTCAAAAAATATGTGTTAGTATAGTTTGAGAGAGGAGTAAGTGGGGGTGTAAGGGTTATCTCCTAAACCCGGTAAAAGGAGACAGAGCTATAAAAGGTGGTTGGTTTTCACCTATTGAAGGAAGACCGATAGTGGATGCTGGTGGCCTCAATGAAGGAGGAATCGAAAGTGGATGTTGGTCACAACAATCGAACCACTATAAAATCGGGTTTGCCTTTATTTTGAGCAATTTACATTTACTACAAATCATCTTACTTGCTCACTGCTCAACTACCTTATACTCTTTCGTATGCCTTCAAGGTATCTTTCCAAAATTAGTTTTTATCGTATGAAAAATTTTTCGAAACCGACGAATTTTATACTAATTCACCCCCCCCCCTTAGTGCTGACTTGTTCCTAATAGCATGAATATAAATTCATGAGTATTTCATGCATAATTTCATATCATCACATTAAAAATATTAAGAGAATTTTGATGATGAGATATACTTCATGAATACAAGGAATTATAAAAATCGTATCATGAAAGATAAGATCATATGAACACCAAAAGACATGATTCATATAGTAAATCTCCTCTTTAAATAAAATATCAAAAAAATTGTAGGGGTAAAAAGAAGAGATCTTGATTAAGCAAAAAAAAAAATCTCAAGTAATTCTAGGAAATCAAGATCATGATTTGAATAAAACTCATTCAAATTCAAATTATCAAGTCATCAAAGTTATTTTCAAGAGATTCAAAATGACATTAATTGATTTATCAATCTCTTGAAATGCCAGCGATTTTCTTTCTCCCTTTTGTAATTGAAAACAAGAATGAAAAAGGGAAGAAATGCATAACAAAACTCAAGTCATAAATTTTCAAAATGTCAAGTAGCATATCATGGTTTGTTAGGATAAGTCTCCATTTTATTTGGTGAATAGCAAAAAGAAACAAGGAGAAAATGATCTTAATTCATAGAAAGATTTCAAGTATCACAAATCAAGAAATCAAGATCATGAATTGGATTATTTTTCTCTTTAGTAAATGGCAAAGAGAAACATAAGAGATCAAATAAGAAATCTTAATTAATAAAAGAAAATCCCAAGTTATAATTTCGAAAAATCAAGATCATAATATATACAAAATTCATTCAATTTCAAAACATAAATTCATCAAAATTACTTTCAAGAGATTCAAAATGGCATAAATGACTTTATCAATCTCTCAGTGAAAAATCGATAAGATACAGAAAAAGAAAATTTTCAAGAAAAATGTTTTCCTCTTTTTAGTTATTTCAATTTATATGATTGATTTTATATAAGCATGCCCCAAATTTTTATGACAAATAAAAACAAGCATCAACAAGCATCAACATTTAAAACAGAAAAGAACTTTCATTACGGTAAAGATCGATAATTCATAAATCATAGGAATCATCATGTATAATTTCAAGATAAAAATCGTTAAGTATGATTATTATGCATCATTACTTTGGGCATGATACCAAAACATGATTTCAAGTTTTCAAGGTATAACATGCATAATTTCAAACTATAAACTCATTAAGCATGATATCAAATCTCTTAACATTTTCATTAAGACATTAAGCATGGCTTTACTGAACATAAAGCATAATCAAAATAAAAAATCATTAAGACCAAAAATATAACACATTAAACATAAGGTCTCTTCAATCAAAATCGAAAAGCAATATGAAGATCAACATGATATAGATTATTGCTTCTTAAACTCATGTATAAGATTAATCTTACTAGGTGTACAAGCATTAGATTAACATTTTATTGTATTTTCATAAAACATGCAATTATTATGATCAATTTTTAAAATAGATAAAAAAAGAAGCATGATATAATTTTTGCATTTTTATATTTTTATTTTTACTAACTAAAATAACTCATGAAAAATTATCAAGTAATTTCAAAATAGAGTAAAGGAGTTTCGTTTGAGTTGTTTACCTTATTGTCGAAAGCCATTAAGGCGTAGTTTGCCACTTTGTCTTCATCGATTTGCTCCTCATCTTTGGATGAGCTTGATTCGTCCCAAAGTACTTCCTTCTTCTTGTGTTCATAGCAAGTAGCTGCGTTCTTCTTAAGTTTGTTTTTATTCTTTGATTCATATTTTAAGAATTTTTTAAGCTTCATTGTGAGGAGTTCGAGGTCATCATCATCATCACTTGAGTCATTACTCGAGTAGTATTCTTTTGTTCGAAGTGCAAAATTCTTCCTATTCTTTGTAAGGTTGTTCTCAAGTTTATTTTGTCCCATGTAATTTATTTCATAGGTCATTAAAGACCCAATCAGTTCTTCAATGGGAAAATGGTTCAAGTCATTTGATTCTTGGATTGCCATTATTTTAGAATCTCAATTTTTAGAAAATGAACGTAAAACTTTATTAATAAGTTTAAAATTTGAAAAACTTTTACCAAGTGCTTTTAAACTATTGACGATATCTATAAAATGGGTGTATATGTCAACAATAGCTTCACTTGGTTTCATATGAAACAAATCAAAATCATATATCAAAAAGTTGATTTTCGAATCTTTAACTTTACTAGTGCCTTCGTGTGTGATTTCAAGTGTATGCTAAATATCGAAGGTTGTTTCGCAACTAGAAACCCGATTGAATTTATTTTTATCTAAGGTACAAAATAGAGCATTCATAGTTCTAGCATTTAAAGAAAAAGTATTCTTCCCCAAATTATTCCAATAGTTTATTGGAAGAGAAGACCTTTGAAAACCAAATTTGACTATATTCCATAAATTGAGATTCAACGAAAGTAAGAAAACTCTCATTTAAGTTTCCAATATGTGTAGTTCGTCCCATTGAACATGGGAGGACGAATGAGAGAGTGACCCTCTTGAAAGCCGAAAAGAGTAATTTCTCTTTGGGTGTTAAACCAAATGAGGAAAACGTGGCTTTGATACCAACTATTAGGAACAAGTCGGTACTAAGAGGGGGGTGAATTAGTGCAGTAGATAAAAATGTTGACTTGATAAACTTTCATACGATAAAATTGATTTCAAAAAGATAGCTTGAAATTAAAACCGTACGGAAGAGTATAGTGGATGTAAAGGAAGTAAGTCTACAGTAAAGGTAAATTGCACAAAGAAATACAAACCAAATTTTTATAGTAGCTCATCGTCGTGACCTACATCCACTCCGCCGATTCCTCTTCCGTCAAGGTAACCAACATCCACTATTGGTCTTCTTTCAATAGGCAAAGACCAACCACCTTTTATAGCTCTTTCTCCTTTTACCAAGTTTAGAAGATATCCCTGACACCCTCATTTACTCCTCTCTCAAACTATACTAATACTTAGATCTTTTGAGTGGAGTCCACACAAGATTACAACAGCGTTTCTTTTCTTTTTCACTCTTAATACTTGTGTTCTTTTCTTTTCTTTTTCACAAGATTACAATAACATTTATAGGCCTCAAGTTGATTCAAACTTAGAGCCTAAAAACATCTCATCCCAGGTTTCCCGGGTCCTAGCGGTACCACCACCTGCAGCACTGACACTAGACGGTACCACCATCTAGACTAGTGGTACCACCGGTGGTACCATCACTTGACATAGTCTCGTAGACTGTGCCATGATGGTGCCACTTATTAGTTACTTTGGGCCTTTCACTCGGCCTAATACAGTCCATACATGGGCCCAATTGGCCCCTAATTGGGTTGGCCCAATTCCAATCTCAATTATATATTAACTATGAAATTTAGGTATTTACTAAGCTATACAGTCCGTAAGTCCTAGGTTTTCTTCCGGTGAGCTTTCGGCTTTCTTCCGACGAGCTTCCGACGATCTTTAGGCGAACTACGGTACCACCATCTAGACTAGTGGTACCACCACCTGCAGCACTGACACTAGACGGTACCACCATCTAGACTAGTGGTACCACCACCTGCAGCACTGACACTAGACGGTACCACCATCTAGACTAGTGGTACCACCACCTGCAGCACTGACACTAGACGGTACCACCATCTAGACTAGTGGTACCACCACCTGCAGCACTGACACTAGACGGTACCACCATCTAGACTAGTGGTACCACCACCTGCAGCACTGACACTAGACGGTACCACCATCTAGACTAGTGGTACCACCACCTGCAGCACTGACACTAGACGGTACCACCATCTAGACTAGTGGTACCACCACCTGCAGCACTGACACTAGACGGTACCACCATCTAGACTAGTGGTACCACCACCTGCAGCACTGACACTAGACGGTACCACCATCTAGACTAGTGGTACCACCACCTGCAGCACTGACACTAGACGGTACCACCATCTAGACTAGTGGTACCACCCTGACACTGCCACTGGGTGGTACCATCGCCCAGACTGGTGGTACCATCACTTGACATAGTCTCGGAGACTGTGCCATGATGGTGCCACTTATTAGGTTACTATTTGGGCCTTTCACTCGGCCTAATACAGTCCATACATGGGCCCAATTGGCCCCTAATTGGGTTGGCCCAATTCCAATCTCAATTATATATTAACTATGAAATTTAAGGTATTTACTAAGCTATACAAGTCCGTAAGTCTAGGTTTCTTCCGGTGAGCTTTCGGCAGGTTTCTTCCGGTGAGCTTTCGGCTTTCTTCCGACGAGCTTCCGACGATCTTTAGGCGAACTTTCGACGATCTCTCAGCAATGTTCTAGTGGACTCCCGGCAAGCTCCTAGACATCACAATGATCTTCTTGGTGAGTTTTGATGAGCTTCTTTAGTAAGCTCTTAGACTTCTCGGTCAATTCTAACAGAACTTTCGACGAACATCCGGACTTCCGACAAACTCTCGAACACCCAACGAAATCACATTCTTGACTCCGGGACTTCATTTTGCTTTATGCCTTGCTATCATAGTTAATCCTGCACACATAAAATACACTTCGATCTAGACAATTATTACTAAGCTTGAATCATGTTGTTCGGCATGTCATTAGTCCATCGATTCTTCGGCGCATCGTCCTCTCTTGTGGCCTATTGCCCAATTGACCAATTGACCTCCGCAACTCCGATTTCCTTGGTGTATTATCTACTCTTTTTAACCTGATACCCGAACTCATGGCCCAAAGCCTTTTGTCGATATGTCGATCAATTATTCGACTCAACGTCTAATCATTTGACATATTTTTCTCCGACCCAACATGATTATTCTTACTTTAATTATCTATTCCTGATCGAAGCTTCCTGCATCATTCAAAACGTAGATCAAATTATAAATACTATCAATTGATTTCATCATCAAAATCTGAGATTCAACATGATAGAGTTAAGCGAGGTTGGAGAACCTAGCTCAAGCACCACTCTATAGCCCGAGTCTGTTCAAGTACTTAACACACAAGTTTCAACTTTACATAGGTTTGACAAAGTATCCCATCCTCCTGAGTGATATGTGGGATATATTGAATGAGAGAATGTTGAGGATATTGATCTTTAAACCTACAAGGAGGCTATTATGAGTATAAACTCTGGGAAATAGCAAGAAGCCATGAATTCTAAGATGGATTCTATGTACTCCAACATGGTTTAGAACCTAGTTGATGCGCCCAAGAGTATTATACCCATCGATTGCAAGTGGATCTTTAAGAAAAAGATCGGAGTAGGTGGAAAGGTAGAGACCTATTAAGCAATGCTAGTGGCTAAAGGGTATCGTCAAAGACAAGGTGTTGATTATGACGAAACCTTCTCATCCGTAGCCATGCTGAAATCCATCCGAATTATATTGGCTATTGTAGCACACTATGATAAGGAAATCTGGCAGATGAACGTGAAAACCGCATTCCTCAATGGCAACCTCGAGGAGGAGGTGTATATGATATAGCCCGAGGGATTTGTGTCCAATGACCACCCAAATAAGGTGTGTAGGTTGCTTAGATCCATTTATGGACTAAAGCAAGCTTCTCGAAGTTGGAACATAAGATTTGATGAGGCAAATAGATCTTATGACTTCGTTAAGAATGAAGATGAGCCTTGTGTGTACAAGAAGGTAAGTGAGAGCGTTATCACTTTTTTGGTGTTATATGTGGATGACATTCTAATAATTAGGAATGATGTAGAAATGCTATCCATAGTAAAGGCTTGGTTATCTAAACACTTCTTTATGAAGGATTTAGGGGAAGCATCTTGTATCTACGGGATTCAGATCTATAGAGCTAAATCCAAGAGAATACTTAGCTTATCCCAGTCCAGGTATATAGACACCATTGTCAAAAGGTTTGGCATGGAAAATTCCAAGAGATATCTCATACTGATGAGACATGAGATATCACTTTCTAGGAGTTTGTCCCCAAACACTCCTAAAGAAAGAGCAAACATGGATAGGATCCCCTATGCCTTAGTAATAGAGTCTATTATATATGTCATACTATGTACCAAGTTTGATATAGCACATGCTTTGAGTGTCACGAGCAAGTATCAAGCGGATCTAGGCTTGGAGCACTAGACAACAGTAAAGTGTATCCTTAAGTACTTGAGAAGGATTAAGGATCTTTTACTAGTATATTGAGATAGCAGCCTCTGGGTTGAAGGCTACACGGACTCGAGTTTTTAGTCCAATGTCGATGATAGCAAATCGAATTCGGGGTATATGTACACTTTGAATGGAGGAGCAATATGCTGAAAGAGTTCCAAGTAAGATACTACTATTGACTCGACCATAGAGGCGGAGTATATTGCTGCAGTAGAGGGAGCAAAGGAGGGAGTATGAATGAAGAAATTTATCATAGATCTGGGAGTCATGCCAAGCAGCAAGGAGTCGATTCTCTTATATTGTGACAACTACGTGGCGATTACTTAAATAAGGGAACCCGGGTCTCATCAGAAGTGTTATGAGGAGGTTCTAGCATATTAGAGAGATCATGACCCGAGAAGATGTAGTAGTGGAAAGAGTTTCATTTGAAGATAACATTACAGATCCACTGACAAAGCTATTGTCTCATATTGTCTTTGAGCATCATAGGGGTTTGATAGGGATCAGACACATAGGTGATTGGCTTTAGGTCAAGTGGGAGATTACTAGTCATAGGTACCCTACAAGATAATCATGTGAGTGATGACACGTGTGACCTGACACACAGTCCTTTTGCTTATTATATTTTGGCATTTATCACTTTATATTGACTATTGTACATAGGCTGTATATATTGTGATGTCCTTGGATCTGTGCAATAGGAATCGAATCATGATGAGATCACGATAATGAGACTGATTCGCCTTTAAAACACATATCCGAAATAATCCTAGTTATAGGTTACTCGAGAGGGACATCGAGATAACTAGATAGATTGGTGTGTTGTATATCTATCCATATGGATGGATGCAGCTAGTCTCATAGCTGCTCGTGTGGGAACACTAGGGATACATATAGGTGTTCACTGGGGAATGAGTTTATTGATTGATAGCAGCCTCTGGGTTGAAGGCTACACGGACTCGAGTTTTTAGTCCAATGTCGATGATAGCAAATCGAATTCGGGGTATATGTACACTTTGAATGGAGGAGCAATATGCTGAAAGAGTTCCAAGTAAGATACTACTATTGACTCGACCATAGAGGCGGAGTATATTGCTGCAGTAGAGGGAGCAAAGGAGGGAGTATGAATGAAGAAATTTATCATAGATCTGGGAGTCATGCCAAGCAGCAAGGAGTCGATTCTCTTATATTGTGACAACTACGTGGCGATTACTTAAATAAGGTAAACAACAAGCCCAATTCAACTCTAATTCAAGCCCAATTGGCCCTAAATTGAGTTGGTATTGTTTCATACCAAAATTGACTCAATTAGTCCTAAACTAGTTCGATCTAGACACACGATTACAAGTATGAATCCTATGTTGTCCGCATGTCATTGATTCATCCAGCGCTTCGTCCGATCCTTCGATGCATCATCCTCTCATTCGGATGCAATCGAGGATATGAGTGTTTCATTCTCATGAGAGGAATGTTTGATCTTGCAGAAAATCTAGCCAGGGTCATTCGAATGAGAGAGAAAGAGTACTCTGGAGAATCCGATTAGAGCGAGACTCGAATAGAAAATGTATGGGTTGACAAATCAGCGCCCAATACAATCTCTAAAATATTAGATAGATGAGGGACTATAGGTACACGGTAACTAAGGATAAATAGGTCCAATGAATTGGATTCCCCTATATCATATAGGGACTATGACTAGTAGCCTAGTACGTCCTGCAATCAATGAGTAGAGTGACTTATATGGAGATCATAATTCACTAAGCTAGAAGGAGTTCTGACAGGTATAACTCATAGCCAGCTTGATATTGGGCCTATAGGGTCACACACATATGGTAGGCATTACAATGAGTAGAGGTTTGGATATGAGATATCCGTCGGCACCCCTATCTTATTGGATATCCAATAAGCCCCTAAATTATTGGATTCTATAGATGAGATATAATAAGAGTCCATAAGAGATTATTGGATAGAGATCCACTAATATAAGAGGTTTGGGTAGTTGGATGGAGATCCAATACCCAACAGGGTAGGATCCATTGGGGTTAATTTGACAAGGGACCTCTATAAATAGGAGGAAACTAGTGGTTTATAGGCTAAAGATTTTTGGTTGCCTCTCCTATTCTCCTCCCCTGCTCCACCTCAAAGTAGACCTGGAGTTTGGAGGAGTGTCGTCGCAGCCCTGTTGTGTGGATCATCGCTGAAAAGAGGGCACTTGACCTCCTTCACCTTCTCCTAGAGATCTGTAAGGATTTAGGAATATACGATCTTCCTAGGTAACACAATCTATCTCACATGTGGTTTTCTATTTTGTGGATTTTTGCGAACCAATCTTCGCACGACGACGAACATATCTTTGGGAATTTAGGATTTTATTTTATTTTATTCTTTTGCTACGCATGTGATGTCACCCCCAAGATTTCCCACACTAGCTAGTACCACCGCGAGACCCTGTTATAAGTCATTAAATAAGGTAAACAACAAGCCCAATTCAACTCTAATTCAAGCCCAATTGGCCCTAAATTGAGTTGGTATTGTTTCATACCAAAATTGACTCAATTAGTCCTAAACTAGTTCGATCTAGACACACGATTACAAGTATGAATCCTATGTTGTCCGGCATGTCATTGATTCATCCAGCGCTTCGTCCGATCCTTCGATGCATCATCCTCTCATTCGGTGTATTGCCCAATCGGCATGTTGACTCCTACAGCTTTCAATCTTCTTAGCACAATGTATAATCCTTCGGCCTGATGCCCAAACTCATGGCATGAAGTATTTATGTCGGTATATCGATTGATCCTCCAACTCGATGTCTAATCTCCTAACATGTTTTACTTTGGCCCAACGTTTGATTCCTCCTGTTTTAATTGATTTGTCATTTCTAATCGATGTTAGTCCTGCATCACTCAAAACGTATATTAGATCAGAAACTCATCAATTAATTTCTATTAGGACTCTAGCTAGGAGAGTCCTAATTGAGTTTCATTGAAAGGGGCATTTATATAAAACCTACCTAACCGACCCTTATTAAAGAGATGAAGAGGCCGGTTGAGGATAGGATTAGTTTGGAGGTTACTTCTTAGAAAAGTTTTAGAAGTTGGTTAGAAGTAGGAGTCTTGGTATTAGAGCAGCATTCTTGGCGTCTCGCTGCCCTTCCACAGCCCTCCACAGCCACCTAAAGTAATTCCCATAATTGCTTCAAAGATTATCGCCGAATTCCACCATCATCTCCACCACCGTGGATCATCCTTTGATCTCCCCGTGAATTGCAACAGGTTCTGGTTTCCTACCTTATTGCTATTGTAATTTAGTTATCATTATTTAAAAATCCAAAAAAGTTGTTTATATATTGCTGCAAAAACTTTTCATCGCAAAGTTTTCATCTTTATGATGAAAGATGCACTACAAAATTCCAATCATATAGCACAATTTGTTTGATCTTTCTACTGCATTTTTTTGTGTCCAAATCTCTACGAAATTTTTACGACATCTTTGACACTTCCTAATAGTAGATTTCGCTTTGGTTTTGTCAAAAAATTCTCAATATAAACCACTAACCTTTTACGTCCAAGCTACTACACTTTAGACATTAGGTGATGTTTCTTGGAACTTTGTAAAACTAATTATGAAATTTTATGGTAAGGGGAAATAGGTGATACTGCATGGGAAATGTGGGGGCGATGTAACGACGATTTGCATACAACGAGTGGAGAAGGTTTTGTACAAAGTATGTAGCGGCTTTTTGGTATAACTTGAGTAGTAAACTAAGGGAGAGATAATATAATTTGAAGATCCAAACCTACTTCTTTTGCTTGCTGAATTTTTAAATATATTTGATGAACTGCATAACCTACCTCTTCCCCATCGGCATGATCACTGTATACCTTTTCTTCTGGGCAAACCTCTAGCAAACACTTTGCCATATAGGTATCCACATCTCTAGATAGTTGAAATAGAAAGAATTGTAAAAGAGATGCTCAAAATAGGAGTTATTCGGAAACCACCTTTCAGACACACAACGGCCACTATAAATTTTTGGTATTGCCCTTTGGTCTCACCAATACTCCCTCCACCTTCTAGAGCCTTATGAATGATATTTTTAAGAAATGTCTTAATAAGTTTGTGCTGGTTTTCTTCGATGATATCCTCATTTACAACCCTTTTCTTGAAAGTCATCTTCAGCACTTACAACTTGTTTTGACGATTTTACGAGAACATATTCTTTTTGTCAAAAAATCAAAGTGTAGGTTTCTTCAATAGAAGGTGGAATATCTTGGGCATATTATATCAGAGGAAGGTGTGGCAGTAGACCCCTCCAAAATTGAATCAATGTAGAACTGGCCAACCCCGAGGAATATAAAATCACTATGTGGCTTTCTCTGTCTAATAGGCAACTACCACAAGTTTGTGAAAAACTATGGAAAGATCAGTGCACCCCTTACTTCCTTACTAAAAATTTATGCTTTTCAATGGTCGGACAAAGCCACCACCGCCTTCGACGAACTTAAAGCCGTAATGACAACAATGCCCATACTAGCGCTACCCAACTTCAGCAAGACTTTTGTTATTGAAGCCGATGCCTCTAGTGTCGGAATTGGTGCTGTACTAATGCAAGATGATCACCCCCTCACTTATACTAGTAAGACATTATCTTTTTCCCATCTCAGGATGACTATTTATGATAACGAGATGTTCGCGATTGTGCAAGCGATGACCAAATGGAGACCATACTTGATTGGGCAATGCTTTCAAGTCAAAACCGATCATAAAAGCCTAAAATATTTCTTGGAGTAGAAGATATCTTCTCCCGAGCAGAAAAAATGGGTGACAAAGCTTCTTATATATGATTATGAAATAACTTACAAAAAGGGGAAAGAAAATGTTGTTGTAGATGCGCTTTCACGGCTACCCGAGTAAAATTTTCTATCGTTTCACTTCCGACCAGCAACTTTCTTAAGGATATTAAGAGAGAATAATGGGAAGATCCGAAAACCTATAAGATCATAAAATAATTGGAGGAAACACCAAGCTCTGTGACTCATTACAGTTGGGAATCAAAAAAATTACGCTATAAGGGACGCATTATGCTTGTGACAAATTCAACTGATATAAAGATCATCCTTCAAGAGATGCATTCCACACCTGCAACCGGGCACTTCGAGTTCCTTAGGACCTATAAGAGAAATTAAGCAAAATTTTTACTAGGTAGGGATGAAAAATATTATTGCTAAATTTGTGGCACAATGTGATGTATGTCAGCGACATAAAGGCGAGATAGTGGCAAGTCCTGGACAGATGTAACCTATACCTGTCCTGGACTTAATATGGACTGATATATCAATGGACTTTATCGAAGGGCTTCCCTCATCACAAAAAAAAGGTATAATTTTTGTCATGGTGGAACGTCTTATAAAGTATGCTCACTTTTGCGTTGTTCGTAATCCCTACATTACTTCTAATATTACTCAAATCTTTATGGAGAATATTATAAAATTGCATAGGATGTCGAGATCTATTGTAAGTGATCGTGATAGGATTTTCACGAGCAAATTTTGGACAGAGTTATTCTAAATGCAGGGCGCTAAATTGAAAATGAGTACGACGTATCACCCACAAGTCGACGGCCAAACTGAAGTGGTGAATAGGTGCTTGGAAACATACCTCAGATGCTTCACTAGTGATCGGCTAAAAGAGTAGACAAAGTGGCTTCTCTGGGCCGAGTGGTAGTATAATACAACTTATCATTCATCCATAAAATGTACTTCCTATGAGGCTATGTATGGCTGATCTCCCCCTATGATCCCAAAATATGTGTTGGGCACCTCTAAAATAGAATAAGTAGACAAGGAACTATAGAATAGAGACAAAATGCTAAAGTTGCTAAAAGATAATCTCACTATAGCTCAAGCAAGGATGAAACAACAATATGATCAACACAAAGGCAAAAAAGAATTTTCAATAGGAGATTGGGTTTTCCTATGGCTCTAGCCATATAAGCAAACATCAATCCAGACTAGAGCATCTATGAAGCTTTCACCTCGGTTCTATGGACCCTAGTAAATTTTGGAGAACATAGGAGCGGTAGCATACAGGTTGGATTTACCCGCCAGCTCCCGAATCCATCCAGTCTTCCATGTGTCATGTATAAAGCTCAAATTGGGACAAAATGAGACAACCCAAAGCCATCTATCAAATATGACTACCCAAGGAGAACTCTAGACCCAACCGAGTGCCATTATTGATCAACAGATCGTAACTCGACAACGATGACCCATTACTGAAGTGCTAATACAATGGGTGAATCTACTAGTAGAAGATGCCACTTGAGAGAAATATGATGATTTGAAGATTAAATTCTTAGAATTCATAGATATTCAACCTGAGGACAAGGTTGATTTGAAGAGGGCAGTCTGTTAGGACTCTAGCTTGGAGAATCCTAATTGAGTTTCATTGAAAGGGGCATTCATGTAAAACCTATCTAGCCGACCCCTATTAAAGAGATAAAGAGGCCAGCTAAGGATAGGATTAGTTTAGAGGTTGCTTCTTAGATAAGTACTAGGAGTTGGTTAAAAGTAGGAGTCTTAAGTAGGAGTCCTAATTAAGTAAGAGTCCTTATCCTCTTTTAACAGGTAATAGATAATCTTTCTTAACAACCTTAAGTAGCAATTTGGAGGAAGAAACCCTTATAGAGTTTCAAGGAGATCGATCCCCTAAAGAGATCAACCCCAAGCTTAGAATCCACAAGAGTTCTATCAATTTCATCATGATATTCAACATTAAGGACCTACACCTTGTGAAATTTACTTTGTAAAGGAGGAGGATTTTGGAATATTTGAACTATTAGCGCTTGTGGATTGATGATGTTACGGCTACACATAGTTGTGTTGACTCATGAAATTTATAATTTTCTTCTAAAAATAGTTGGTGTTAGAGATTATTTTAAACTTCTTTTAAAAAATTACATGATGGTTTTTCTATGTTTGTGGGTAATGGTTTTAAAATTGATGCCTTTTTGTATCTTTAGATTTTAGATTTGTTGAGCTAACATTCTGGAATATTCTTAAGCTGGAGTATCCATGTATGGTTTTGGATTTATTCCTGAATGATCCCTGAGATTTACAAAGATTGGATTTCCTGTTTGAGAGTGTTTTATCCAAGGTCGTTTGTCGTATAGATCTCACCCTTATGTCACGTGAAAATTTTTGCCTTTGGAAGTTTGACAAGGAAAGTTTTATTTCATGTAAGTCCATTTATCAGTATATGTAGTGCCAAAGGGGTGATATTGTACTGAATGAAGACCAATGGCATAGGTCATCGAAGATACCAGTGTTGCTTAGGGTGAAAGTATTTTGTTGAAAACCTCTACACTATTGCCTTTTTATAACTTACAAACTAGCCCAAATGGGTGTATGCATTATGGAGTTGTGTCTTTTTCTTGCTTAGAACTTGAGTTGATCTCTCATTGTTTCTTTTATTGCTCCTTTGTATGTGATATATGGAACTTAATAGAGCAAAAACTTGGTGTGCATTTTAGCTATTTTTCTGCATGGTATGATTATGAGTGGATTAATGAGGGTGCCTGGATGAAGGGAAGTCCTAGTTTGTTTTTTGGAGTTATCATTATCACTGCTTTATGGTAGTTATAGAGGGTTATGAATTAGTTTATTTTTAGCATAAATCTATTTTTGTGCATGGTATCGTCTAAAAGGCAGTTGCATTGGTCCTGGCTTGTGACATGGCCAATCCCTAAAATCATATTACGTAAGGGTGAATCCAAATGTTAGTATCTTAGAGTAGGTCTCAAATGAGATGGATGAAACTTAATTATGATGGTTTTGTTAAGAACAAGGATAATGGAGATGTAGGATTTATTTTAAAAAATGATATTAGTGAACTTTTATTTGTTAGGTATACGTTTATTGAAAAGGAGAGTGTCTTTTATTACAAGGTAGTAATTGTCAAGGATGATTTATAGATTATTGCTCAATAAGAGTCAAGATGATTCATATGAAGTCGGACTCAAATATACTTATATGGATCTTATGTAAGGTTGTTCCTATCCCTTCGATGATAAAAAAATTTAATTGAAAATATTGGTCTTGAGTGTTTTATTTTTTATTTTTTGATATATGTATATATAGAAGGGCATGTAACTGCTAATTAGTTAATCACATATGCTAGATTGATCAAAGATATATTTTTTTTAGAAAGAAGAGTAACCTTCTTAGTTGGTCAATTTTTGGTATTATGATATATAAAATTCTTCTTGAAATTTTATAATTTAGCTAATATAATTTTAGTTTTGAAAAAACAACCAAAGAAAGTAATTGAAAGTTGAATTTGTTGTAGACAAAGTGTTTATGAATAATCATTTTGCTTTGTTATTTACATTTACAAACAAGAATATCAAGACTAAGCTCATATGAAGCGTTGGAAAGAGCATGAAATGTCTTTAAAATAAAAGCCATTTCATATCCTATTATAAAATAAACGTAACATGTTCTATAAACATGGAACCCAAAGCAAACATATACTTGTACTTGTGTCAGTTTATTAGGACAAATAAATTTTGCAACCTGATAATAAGTTACTTTGTTACTAAGAAGAATATAGGTATATAAAAGTCGCAATAATATTTGTTGCGACTTGGAAGTGAAAACTGCAGATTTGTTTTGACACAAGTGAGGAAGATTCCTACATGTCAAAAGCTACCGGCAGGGTCGAATCCATTGTCATAGCCGGCGTCGAACGCAGCAGTAGCATCGGACATCATACCCTCGACCATAAGCCCGCCAAGCACACCACCGACGAACCCTGCTCCCATACCCATCCCCATCTTGTTATCCCTTTGTGGCCGTACCGCCGGTGGCAGAGCTGCCCCATACCCGTATCCGTGGCCCGCTGGAGGGTATCCGTAACCGTAACCCACGGGCGGGTATCCATACCCATACGGCGGCGCGGCCACGCCGTGTGCTGCGTAGGCGGCTGAGCTTGTCACTGCCGGGTACGCCATCACGGGCTCGTCTGCGTTTGATGTAGGAGGAAGAGGTGGTGGAGGGTACGGAACAGTGTCGGCAGCCGTGGGGTACGCTGTGGTAGAAGGCTGATACGTGGAGGCCTCCAAGGCGGACACGGCGACGCGCTCGCTAAGCTTGTAGGAGAAGTTGAGAATGCCCTTGGGCTTTCCGGAGGTCACCCTGTGAACCTGGTAGCTGACGAACTGGACGGAGGTTGGGCCGTCGCCGGCCCCAGAGAGAAGCTCCGGAAGCGGGACGCGGACCTCGCCCACGTCGCGATCTCCGAGGACGCGCTTGGTGCGGAGGAGGATGTGGAGGAAGTGGCAGGCGAGGTCGCCATCGGCAGGGATGGTAAGGTGGAGAGTAGAGTTCCAGGAAGGGTTGCGGCCGCCCTCGCGGTCAGGCGGCGTGCGCTGCCGCGCCAGATGGTTATCGGAGAGGAAGACCACGGCGTAGACGGCCATTTTGAAAAAGAGGTTGACGTCCTTGAGACCCTTGGCCGAGACCAAGGTGATCTCCAACGTCCGGTACGCCATGGCCGAGATCTACAGCCAACGATCTGAAATCACTATTGTTAGGTTTCTTTCATTATGGGGGTTTGGGAACTGGAGATTAGCAGAGAGGAGGCGACATTTATAGTGACGGTTTCGCCGATTTCGTCGGATGATATGCAGTAGTACATCTGTTTCGATCGCTCTCAGGAAATGACTTCAATCGTCGAGGCCCCATATGACAGTTAAAAGTGAGGCTATTATTTTTAACTGGTGGAAAACACCCATGCTTACACCAGTCTATCCACACATTACTATCTGGCGGGGGCCTTCGTTGTATTATGATCTGGTAACGACGGTAAATACCACAGGACATATAGCTGGGTATTATTACGAGGAGATTGGGTTCCGTCAAGGTAGTAAGGTAATTTTAGGAATGCTTGGGTAGGGCGGCAAAGACGCGACAGGTGAGCATCTAAATTTGGGTTAGCGATAACGATGACGACGGTTAAGATGAATGGTAGGGCTTGATCTTGTGCGGGCCGTTGTCCCTGCAAACTAAAGATAAGTTACTTTGATGAGCTTAAAAGCCGGGGGCTTCAGACTGGGAGTGCCTTCTATCTTTTTGTAAGGGTAAGATATTCATAATTTTGGCGAGCACCAAAAAGAGATATATATAATATATATATATATATATATATATATATATATATATATATATATATATCAATTAATGATTTGATTCTTAATCTTTTTCATTTGATCATGTAGTTTCATCCAATTTTGATAATTATAATGCATATTAGATATCATCTATTCAGACTGGATCTCCTAATTTAAATACTAGGATATTTTTATGGAGGCATGTGTCATCCTGAATTAATTGTTGATTGTATAAATTTATTTTTTTAAAAAAGGAACTATGTATTAGTTATAAAAAGAAAATACATCCCATTAAGAAGAGTGGGATAATCCAACCTCCAGATAATGAACCCAAGTGAATTCTCCGAAAAAAACAAAGAAAAACAAATGAATATTTAGATTGACATCTATAGGGTATGCTAAATTAGCGTTGAATGTAATGAATTTTTTTTTCAAGGCTTATATACTTGATGATGTTGATAATATTTAAATAAATATTCCTACGATGCCATAAAAGAGACTTAACTGAGAGTATGTAGCGTTAGTCACGATTGGACTAAAGACTTGTAGAGCTTGACAATCCATCGTGATAAATCGAACTCTCAAGATTGATTTGTAATTATATAAATCTTAGCTAGTTGATAAAATTAAAATATTTAATTCAGCAAATAAAATACAAAATAATTTGATGTAATTAGTATCTCAATTAAAATTATAAAATAAAAGTAACAAATGGTTTGAAAAAAATTAAATATAAATAAATTTATAAAAATTGGCTTAATAAATGTTGGGGAAATATTCTAATTTTCATCAATGGCCTAGTTTTCAACATTGCCTTTGTCTTAATGTTAGTACTCTATAACTGAGTTAGAAGGAGTTCTGATAGGTATGACTCATGGTCAATTCGATACTGGGCCTAAAGGGTCACATATATATGGTAGGCATTGGGATAAGTAGAGGTTCGGATATGAGATATCCATCGGAGCCCCTATCTTATTAGATATGCAATAAGCCCTTGAATTATTGGATCCTATGGATGAGATCCAATAAGATCCAATGAGAGATTATTGAATAGAGATCCACTAATCTAAGAGGCTTGGGTAGTTGGATAGAGATCCAATACCTAATAGGGCATGATCTATTATGGTTCAGTTGATGGGAGGCTCTATAAATCTGAGGGAACCAAAGGTTCATAGCCTAGAGCTTCTCTTGGTTGTCATATCATATTCTCTTCTCCCCTTCTCCTTCTCAGATAGCAGGCTAGAGATTTGAGGAGTATCGTTGCAACCCTGCTATGTGGATAACCGTTAGCGAGGAGGACTCTTGACCTCCTTCATCCTCTTCTACAGATCTACAAGGATTCAGGGATATATGATCTCCCTAGGTAAAACATAATCTTTCATATATGTAGATTTCAATTTTACAGATTTTGCACACCAATCTTTACACAACGACAAACACAATTTATAGGAAATTTAGGGATTTTTGTTTTATCAATTCCATGATGAGTACTGTTTTACCTACTCCAGCTCCTCCAAATAGTCCGATTTTTCCTCCACGGCGATAAGGAGCTAAAAGATCCACTACTTTAATTCCTGTTTCAAAGATTGATAATTTCGTCTCTAACTGTATAAAGGCAGGTGCAGGTCTATGAATAGGAGATGTTGTGCTAGTATCTACAGGCCTAAATTATCAACAGGCTCCCCAAGAACGTTGAAAATTCGTCCGAGGGTAGCTCCACCGACTGGAACGCTTAGAGGAGCTCCCGTGTCAATCACTTCCATTCCTCTCATCAGTCCATCTGTAGCACTCATAGCTACAGCTCTAACTCGATTATTTCCTAATAATTGTTGTACCTCACAAGTCACATTAATTTGCTGACCGATAGTATCTCGACCCTTAACTACCAAAGCGTTATAAATATTAGGCATCTTGCCCGGAGGAAAAACAACATCCAGTACTGGGCCAATAATTTGAGCGATACGCCCTAGGTTTTGTTCTTCAAGTGTGGAAACCGCAGGACTAGAAGGGGTAGGATTGATTCTCATAATTATAATTAAAGTAAAGTATGTCGAAAGTTTTTTTGAATAGTGCCATGCCAAGTCGAAAATAAATGTCCGATAGCACGTTGATCGGTTAATTCAATAAGAAATAATGGGAGTTAGCACTTGATTTAGTTGGTACCACCCAACCGAATACGATTCAATCGTTTACTTCATCAATGAGTAAATTTTCAAGTTCAGCCAATCCTTCTTTTTTCAAAGAAATATTAGTACATGAAATCACGAGTAAGTCTCTTTCATTTCTCTATCATTATAGAAAAACCATCCGTATTAGATTCTATTATCTATAGAATTCGAACCCGAACTCCATTTA
>CM017189.1:4594633-4619233 GCA_004837865.1 Musa balbisiana
CCTACTTTCATATTGTGAGTATCAATTCATGAATACCAAAAGATATTATTTGTGATTCCAATTTTTCAAGATCAAGATGATGATTTAGATAAAACTTATTGAAATCAAATCGTTAACTTGAAACTCATGATCAAGTCATCAAAATCAATTTCGAGATTCACAAAATATCATGAAATCATTAATCTCGATCAGATGGGAAAAGTATTTTTTTTTTAAGTGATTCTTTTTCATCTAAGCATGCCTTAGTCTTTATATGTCAAATCAACATTTCTTGGGTATGCATGATATCAAAACATGGTTTCAAATTTTCAACATATAACATGTATAAATTTAAAAATCGAAGGGAGGAGGAAAGGAATTCAAAGGTACAAAGATTTCAACAATCTCATAAACAAATGAAGGATTAATTCATGAATCCAAAATTCCATGAATCATTTCGACAAATCTCCTTTTAAATAATCAAAATGATCGTCAAAGGAAATCTCATGTTATTCCAAGAAATCAAGATCATGATTTTGATAAAACTCATTTCAAATTTAAATCATCAAAATCATTTTTAAGGTTCACAAAATTCATAACATAAATAGATTCATGATTTCATTGATAATATATTTTTCCCTTTTTTAAGTGTTTCATTTTAAGTGATTTATTTCATTTATGCCAAATAAAAAAATATGCATCAATGTTCAAAAACCGAAAAAGCCATTTTCATTACCGTAAAAATCGATAATCCATAAGTCTCAAGAATCATCATACATAATTTCGAAATCTATTAAGCATGATCATTATGCTTGACATCAAGACATGGTTTCAAAATATTTAATATTTTCATTACATAATTACATCATTATGCATCATCGAAATTGATTTCATAAAGTATTTTCCATCAAGATCATTTTGTTTGTTGTAGTCATGCATTTTTCTTTTTAGGTGAATCTAACTTTTCAAGCTTAGTTTTTGATACAAGATCCATACATCATCATTAAGCATGATATCAAACTTCTTTATATTTTCATTAAGACATCAAGCATGGTTTCAATCAAAATTGGAAATCATCAAAATACACATTATTTCTTCTTGAAAAACATTTATCATCATTTAAACCAAAAAAGAGCTTTCATTACGGCAAATATCAATAATTCATAAATCACAAAAATTATCATGTATAACTTTAAAATCTCATGCATAAAATCGTCAATCATGGTATCAAAACATTTAATATTTTCATTACATCATTATGCATTACTTCAAATCAAACATGATTTCATTTAATCAAAATCGAGAAATAACAATGGAAATCAACATGAAACACATTATTACTTCTTAACCACATATAGCATAATTTCATAAGGCATTTTTAATCAAAATCATTTTGTTTATCATAAACATGCAATTTTCATGATTATTTTTAAAGTTACTAGAATCATAAGCATGATTCCTAATTTTTGCATTTTCATTATTAAATTATTAGACATGCAATTTTCAAGAAAATTAATTCTAAACTAATAAAAGAGGAAAATGCATCATAAAAAGCATCATGTAATTTCAAAATAAATTAAGGGAGTTGAGTTACTTACCTTGTAGTCGAAGCCCGTCAAAGCCCAATTCGCCGTTTCACCTTTGGAAGTTCTTGATTCATCCTTGGTTGCCTTCCTCTTCTTTGGCCTCTTCCTCCGTTCAAGTTCATTGTTTATTTTAGATTTTTGTTTAATGAACTTATTAAGATTTAGTGTTCGAAGTTCAAGTTCATCATTGTCCTCATCACTTGAGTCATCGCTCAAGTGGTATTCATTTGTCCGGAGTTCCAAATCCTTCCTATTCTTTGGAAGGTGGTTCAAGTGCTCATCGGGTTCAAAATGTTCCAAAAGTGTCATTTCATAAGTCATTAATGACCCGATTAATTCTTCTAATGGAAAATCATTTAAATTTTTTGTCTCTTGTATTGTGGTTATTTTAGCATCCCACCTTTTTGGAAGGGATCTTAAGATCTTACTTACGAGGTCAAAATTCGAAAAAGATTTACCAAGAACTCTTAGATTATTGACGACATCCGTGAAACGGGTGTACATGTCGCCTATAGTCTCGCTTGGTTGCATTTGAAAAAGCTCAAAATCATGCAATAAAATGTTAACTTTCGAGTCTTTGACTCTACTAGTTCCCTCGTGCGTGATTTCAAGTGTTCGCCAAATATCAAAAGCCGTTTCGCACATAGAAATCCGATTGAACTCATTTTTGTCCAAAGCGCAAAATAAGGCATTCATAGCCTTTGCGTTTAAAGAAAAATACTTCTTCTCCAAATCCGACCATTCGTTCATCGGTTTAGAGGGAAGTTGAAAACCGTTTTCAACAATATTCCATAAATTCAAGTTCATAGAAATCAAGAAAACTCTCATTCGAGTTTTCCAATAAGTGTAGTCCAATCCGTTAAACAACGGTGGACGAAAAATCGAAAAGCCCTCTTGAAAGCCATGAAGAGCCATTTCTCTCGGGTGTAAATCCAAAATGAGAAATACCGGGCTCTGATACCAATTGTTAGGATCGGAGCGGCACTAAGAGGGGGGGGTGAATTAGTGCAGCGGTAAAGAACGATAAACTTTCGATGATTTAAACACTTTCGGAAACTTCGTACGATAAAAGCAATGTTTCGTTTGAAACCGTTTCGATTGCGTTTTAACTTGAAGGCATACGTATGAAGGAGACAAAGAAGTAGAGCATCAAAGTGAAGATGGTTTGCAGTAAGATAATAGCAGGAAGTAAATGCAAACCAGAGAAGACGATAGTTTATAGTGGTTCGGTCAATCGTGACCTACATCCACTCCTCCGATTCCTCTTCCGTCGAGGTCACCGGCATCCACTAACGATCTTCCTTTACTAGGCGAAGATCAACCTCCTTCTTACACCCCTCTTACAACCTCTTACAAGTGGTTCACCCTTTTACAAAGATTTCAATGAAAAGAAATGAGGTGAACACTCAAGCTATTGAAAACAAGACTTTTCCTAAAGATTTTCTCAACTTCTAGCTTCTCAAAAGGTTGTAGTCTCAGCTGAGAATAGAGGGGTATTTATAGGCCTCAAGAGGATTCAAATTTGGGCTCCAAAAATTTGAATTCTCTTATGTTCCCGAAGCTAGCGGTGCCACCGCCTGTCAGTGGCGGTGCCACCGCCTGTCAGTTTTGACACTGACAGTGTACTGGGCGGTGCCACCGCCCAGTCCAGCGGTGCCACCGCCTAGCTCTCGGGTGCTGGGCGGTGCCACCGCCCAGACCGGCGGTTCCACCGCCTAGCTCTCGGCCTCTGGGCGGTGCCACCGCCTAGTCTAGGCGGTGCCACCGCCTACACTATTTCAGCTCACTGGTTGGGCTCCAAAATTGGCCCAAACCAGTCCGAACTTGGGCCGAATTGGCCCCTACTTGGGTCATAGGATAAACACCTAATCCTAGCCCTAATTAACGTGCTAACTACAAATTTAAAGACATTTTCTAAGCTATTACAAAGTCCATAAGTCAAGACTTCTTCCGACGAGCTTTCGGCGAACTTCCGGCGGTCTTCCGATAAACTCTCGGAAACCATTCTGCGGACTCCCGGCAAGCTCCTAGACTTCACGATTTGATCTTGGCGAGTTCCGACGAGCTTCTTCGGCAAGCTCCGATCTTTCTCGGTGAGCTCCGTGAACTTCCGACGAACCTTTTGGCGAGCTTCCGAAAAACCCTTCAGCAAGCTCCCTACTCATTCTCGGCTAGTTCCGGCAGCATTCCCGACGAACCTTCGGACTTCCGTCGAACTCTCGAACTCCCAATGAATCCTTCGCGCTTGACTCCGGCACTTTGTTTCGCTTTATGTCTTCATCGTCATCGTAGTTAATCCTGCACACACAAGCCAAAACTCTACTCCGATCTAGATAGTTATTACAACGCGAATTGACATTCTGTTGCCCGGCACGTTATTGGTTGGCGCTTCATCCGATTCTTCAGCGCATCGTCCACTCTTGCGGCTTATTGCCCAATCGACGGTTGACCTCCGCAACCCCGATATCCTTGGTGCAATTCCGCTCTCCTTGGCCCGATGCCCGACGTCCGAAGCATTCTACCGTCCAATATCCTAACGTGATCTCCTCCGGCGCAACGTCAATTCCTCCTGCGTAACTGTCTAATCCTGATCGAGTAGACCTGCATCACTCAAAATGCAGTTAAACATCTAAACACAATCAATTAGTTTCATCATCAAAATCCGAGATTCAACAGCCGATCCCCTTGAAGTGATCAATGAGGTCGATCCCCTCGAAGGATCAAGGAGGTCAATCCCCTCGAAGTGATCAAGGAGGCTGATCCTCTCGAAGTGATTAAGGAGGCTGATCATTAAGGAGGCTGATCCTCTCGAAGTGATTAAGGAGGCTGATCCCCTCGAAGTGATCAAGGAGGCTGATCCCCTCGAAGTGATCAAGGAGGCTGATCCCCTCGAAGTGATCAAGGAGGCTGATCCCCTCGAAGTGATCAAGGAGGCTGATCCCCTCGAAGTGATCAAGGAGGCTGATCCCCTCGAAGTGATCAAGGAGGCTGATCCCCTCGAAGTGATCAAGGAGGCTGATCCCCTCGAAGTGATCAAGGAGGCTGATCCCCTCGAAGTGATCAAGGAGGCTGATCCCCTCGAAGTGATCAAGGAGGCTGATCCCCTCGAAGTGATCAAGGAGGCTGATCCTCTCGAAGTGATTAAGGAGGCTGATCCCCTCGAAGTGATCAAGGAGGCTGATCCCCTCGAAGTGATCAAGGAGGCTGATCCCCTCGAAGTGATCAAGGAGGCTGATCCCCTCGAAGTGATCAAGGAGGCTGATCCTCTCGAAGTGATTAAGGAGGCTGATCCTCTCGAAGTGATTAAGGAGGCTGATCCCCTCGAAGTGATCAAGGAGGCTGATCCCCTCGAAGTGATCAAGGAGGCTGATCCCCTCGAAGTGATCAAGGAGGCTGATCCTCTCGAAGTGATTAAGGAGGCTGATCCCCTCGAAGTGATCAAGGAGGCTGATCCCCTCGAAGTGATCAAGGAGGCTGATCCCCTCGAAGTGATCAAGGAGGCTGATCCCCTCGAAGTGATCAAGGAGGCTGATCCCCTCGAAGTGATCAAGGAGGCTGATCCCCTCGAAGTGATCAAGGAGGCTGATCCCCTCGAAGTGATCAAGGAGGCTGATCCTCTCGAAGTGATTAAGGAGGCTGATCCTCTCGAAGTGATTAAGGAGGCTGATCCCCTCGAAGTGATCAAGGAGGCTGATCCCCTCGAAGTGATCAAGGAGGCTGATCCCCTCGAAGTGATCAAGGAGGCTGATCCTCTCGAAGTGATTAAGGAGGCTGATCCTCTCGAAGTGATTAAGGAGGCTGATCCCCTCGAAGTGATCAAGGAGGCTGATCCTCTCGAAGTGATTAAGGAGGCTGATCCCCTCGAAGTGATCAAGGAGGCTGATCCCCTCGAAGTGATCAAGGAGGCTGATCCCCTCGAAGTGATCAAGGAGGCTGATCCTCTCGAAGTGATTAAGGAGGCTGATCCCCTCGAAGTGATCAAGGAGGCTGATCCCCTCGAAGTGATCAAGGAGGCTGATCCTCTCGAAGTGATTAAGGAGGCTGATCCCCTCGAAGTGATCAAGGAGGCTGATCCCCTCGAAGTGATCAAGGAGGCTGATCCCCTCGAAGTGATCAAGGAGGCTGATCCTCTCGAAGTGATTAAGGAGGCTGATCCTCTCGAAGTGATTAAGGAGGCTGATCCCCTCGAAGTGATCAAGGAGGCTGATCCCCTCGAAGTGATCAAGGAGGCTGATCCTCTCGAAGTGATTAAGGAGGCTGATCCCCTCGAAGTGATCAAGGAGGCTGATCCCCTCGAAGTGATCATACATTTTCTCTTTCTTCTTTTATGATAAGACTTTAGGGTCTTACCATTTGGTATCAGAGCAGCAATCCTTAGCGTTCTCATTGTAGTGTTGTCGTAGCTATAAAAAAAAAGAGAGAGAAGAAGAAGAAGCCACAGCCATGCACCCCTGCTTCCCCTACTTTCAGCCAGCCCACCCATTGCCGTAGTTTTCCAACCAGTGCCTCCCAACCATGACCACCGCTGCCCCTCTCCACTATCATCGCTGCTGCCCAACCAGCAGCCACCACTGCTACCATGACCCCCCCTGGCCAGCAACCTTCTCTCGTTTCCCCATCTCGCTCGAGCGACCACACGCTGCCCCACACAGACAGCCACCACTGCTACCATGCCCCCTGGCCAGCAACCTTCTCTCGTTTCCCATCTCGCTCGAGTGAGAAGGGCCGCGACCACTGTTTCCCAGCCAGCGGACCACCATAGTCGGTCTACCATCGGTGATGCTACCCTAGCCGCACCTCCATCATGCCCTTCCTGGGTCGCAGTTGTAGCTGCTGGTTGCTCCCTCCTCGCGGTGAGTGAAATAGTGCAATTCATCGATTGCCTTGTTCTCAACCACACCAGCACCACTTTTGTTCCACATCGGCCATCATAGCACCATCGCCTCTAGCCGAGCCACCACCATGCCAACCCCATGCGCCATCACCAGCGGCTCCCTCTATAGTGTGACGGAAATAGAGTACCCTCTACTATCACAGCCACCGGTCCCTCTATTGCTGCAAGTGCCGATTACCACCACCGTCATCACTATTGCCCAGCCAGTGACGATGCTGCTCATTGCCCAGCAGTGATCCTCACTGCCTCCTTCTCCACTATCGCCCGCCCCCCTTGGGTCGCAGCTGCAGCTGCCCGACCTCCCCTCCTCGTAGCGACCAAAATAGGGCAACCTTGCATCTTCTGCCATAGCCACCGATCATCGTAGTTCCCAGCCAGCAACCATTGCCGCTGTTGCTCCCAGCCAGCGCCTCCTAGCCGTGACCCTCACTGCCTCCTTCTCCACCATCGCCCGCCTCCCCTTAGGTCGCAGCCACAGCCGTAGCCACTCGACCTCCCCTCCTCGCGGTGACCAAAATAGAGCAACCTTGCATCTTCTACTGCAGCCATCGATCACCATAGTTCTCGGCTAGCAACCACTGCCACCATTGCTCCCAGCCAATGACCAACCCCTCGTTCCATTGCAGCCGCCCTCTAGTAGTGCACACAACAATTGCAGCAAGTTCTTGCGCTGCCCTGCCTTAACCCCAACAGCACATGCATCGATTCCTCTTCTCAACCCCAACCGCTTCAACGCTGCCTCTCCCTTGCTATGCATCCTCTACCGCAGCCATCGATTGCCATCATCGCAGCCTCAACCCCGGCTGCTCAGCGATCACTCCCTTAAGTCGCAGTTGCAGTCGTAAGACCATCCCTCCTCGCGGTGATCAAAACAAGGCAACCATGATTGCCACAGCCATCATCGTTTCCTCAACTGCACGCGATCCCTCAATGTCACCAGTGCCTCCTTCCGCAGTGTGATAGAGAAAGAGCAATACTGCCTTCCATCCACATCATCGTAGCCACTACAGCGGCGAGCCCTCCACACAGCCACTGCAACAAGCATCGCTGCCTCCCACGCAGCGACTGCAGCTACATTCTCACAGCAACCCTTCATTCCCATAGTGCTGCCATCGATTGTGTCACAATAGTAGCACCGAATAGGACAGTGATTAATGCCCTAGTCCTAACACCATAAATGGGAGTTGAAATTATAGATTTGCAATTTTATGCAATGGCCACCGATAACTTAGTGAAAGTACAAATGGAAGCATTAGAAATCAGAATTGAGAACTAACTATAAGAAATACTTAATGATTTCAAAAAGAGCTTACTGGAGAGCTTCAGCAAATTTCAACATGATAGCTCGCCAAAATTTGTCAGACTTGTATAGTGTTAGAATATCATAGCAGATTTAAACGATTGTCAAATCAAGCCAGAGATTGGTCTGAATGATAACTAGTGAGAACATTTATTGAAGGACTTAATCTAGATATCCGGTGTGAAGTTAAGGCTCGTCAACCTCGCACTATGATAGCTGCTATCTCATTCACACATCTACATGAGAAAAAAATTAGTAGGGAAATTCATGGAAACAGAAGTGACAACAACCAGATGATTAACAAGCCACCTGCTCCATTTATTCCCAACCAAAACCTTGACACCCAAAGACTAACCCAAGAAGAACTCAAGGAAAGATTAGTAAAGGGTTTGTACTATGATGAAAAGTGGAGTATGGAGCACCGATGTAAACAAGGGCAACTTATGATGATTGAACCAATTAGAGAGGAACCGGAAGCTAAGAATGTGGATTCCGATCATGAAGGTAGAGATTCTAATAAAGATGTTGGACCTACCATACATACAATGCATATATTAACCAGGCTACTCTAATCCGCAAACTATAAAAGTTGGTAAAACTCTAGAACATTGGCATGTTATAGTTTTGATTGATACTGGTAACACTAATAATTTTATGGAAAGTGAGACTATTGACCGATTGGCCCACCATATTGAAGGCTGTGACAAATTTGAAGCGAAGATCGCTGTTGGATGGATTTTAGCTTATGATAGCAAATGTTCAAAGATAAAATTGAATATACAAGGCCAGGAGTTTCTTATAATGATTATTACATTGAAAGACAAACCTATTATTTACACTATCAAAAAGTGGAGACCATACTTACTTGATCAACGAGTTGTGATGTGTTACATATAGCCTATAACTAAAGTACTAAAAGAGAAGCTCCCCGAGTTTGATGCTACTCAGCCTTGAGGACAAGGCTGATTTGAAGAGGGAGGAATTGTTAGGACCCTTTTATTTTATGAGCTTTTAAATAATGTTTATTGAGTCTGTTTAGTTTAGTTAGAGTCGAGTAGAGGTTTATTCAATATTTATTTATTATTAAGAGTCCAAGTCCTAGTGGACTCTAGGTGGAACTCTAAAAATAGTGATGTAACCCTTTCTTTTCAACAATCAATCAATCAATGAGATATTATTTCAGTCTGTGGACAAATCCTAGGAGGCCGATCCCCTCGAAGTGATCATCTCTTTTCTCTTCCTTATTTTACGATAAGACTTTAGGGTCTTATCATGGACCTCCTCCTCCATGTCTTCTAGAGGTTCAATCAGTAGGAGGCAGCCCATTTTATAATGATGATTGTGGTTCCATGGTTTATCGCAATGCCAACAAAGACCCTTTGCTGATCAGTCACGTAGTTCTTCCCATCTCAATTTTTTTAGGTAGTGAAGGATGGCTGTGAACAAAAGGAGGTTTATATGCCATAGGCCTAGGAGAGTTTCTCATCCTCCAAGCATCTTGGTTGAGCTATTCTTCTTGTATTCAGGTGAAAGAAATCACAATTGTCACGGTATAGGGCTATCGCACCTTAACCTCCCCTTTTATCTCTAGCTTGAGTTCTTCGATGAATGTTCCTAACAATTGATGGTCAGTCCAATCATGAGCAAGGTAGGATAGCTTCTTAAATCTAGTTTAGTACTCTTGAATCGTAGAGGTTTGTCAAATCTTAGTGAGTTGGCCATCGATATTTTCATACTCTATAGGTCCAAAATGATTCAGTAGTGCATTCTTAAATTGATTCCATGTCAGAGCCCCATGAATATATTCCAGCCAATTGTACCATTGAATAGCATCTCCTTCAAGGTGGATGATAGTAATTTCCACTAGAGCATCATTCGACATTCAGTAGTAGAGAAAGTAATGTTCGACGAGTGAAATTCACCCCGTCGGATCTCCTTCTTCCTATCATAGGAATTCCACCCTCATGCATGGTTGAAGCATGTTCAAGAGCTGTCCCTCCTTCTTTGGAGGTCTCTCTAAACTCTCTCCTTACTGAAATTTGGTTGAACTCAGCAGTTGTCCAATTCTGAATTCTGTAAACAAAGCGTGTAATTTGTTCTCCAAGCACGATTCAAGCTGTGATTCAATCCAAGATTTCAATGCTTCAAATTTGGCATCAATTGGATCTTGAGAAACTATAGCATATGGAAGGGCAGGAAGACACCAAGAATACTACTTTGATACCAAATGATACAACCCTTGTGGCTTGTGGATTCTAAGCTTGGGGTTGATCTCTTTAGGGGATCAGCCTCCTTGGAACTCTATAGGGGTTCCTTCCTCCATATTACTGCTCAAAGGCTGCTGTAAAGATTCATCTATTTCTTATCAAAAGAGGATGAATACATGACTATTTATAAGGCTTCTAAACCCTAACTACTAATAGGACTCCTACTCAAGACTCCTAATAAGACTCCTACTCAAGACTCCTACTTCTAACCAACTCCTAATGCTTCTCTAAGAAGCAACCTCCAAACTAATCCTATCCTTAGCTAGCCTCTTCACCTCTTTAATAGGGGTTGGCTAGGTAGGTTTTACATAAATGCCCCTTTCAATTAGGACTCTCCTAGCTAGAGTCCTAACAATAATTCACTGAGTTAGAAGGAGTTTTGACAGGTATGACTCACAACTAGCTCGATATTGGGTGTAGAGGGTCACACACATATGATAGGCATTGCGACGAGTACAGGTTCGGATATGAGATATCCGTCAGATCCCCTAAATTATTGGATCCTATGAATGAGATCCGATAAGAGCCAATGAGAGATTATTGGATAAAAATCCACTAATCTAAGAGGCTTAGATAATTGTATGAAGATCCAATACCCAATAGGGTAGGATCCATTAGGGTTAAGTTGATAGGGGGCCTTTATAAATAAGAGGGAACCAAACACCTATAGGCTGGAGGTTTTCTTGGTTGCCACCTCCTATTCTCCTCTCCCCTTCTCCTCCTCAGATAGCAGGCTTGGAGATTTGAGAAGCATCGTCACAATCATGCTGTGTAGATCACTGCTAGAGAGGAGGACGCTTGACTTCTTTCATCCTCTTTAACACATCTACAGGGATTTAGGGATATACAATCTTCCTAGGTAATATAACTATCTCACACGTGGTTTTAAATTTTACGAATTTTGTATACTAATCTTCACATGATGATGAACACATCTTTATGAAATTTGGAGATTTTGTTTTCTGCTCTTCCGTTGCGCATGTGATATAGCCCCTAGATTTCCCTACATGCCAAATGAAGAATGGTCAGGAGTCTAGAGACTGACATTGGAGCGTAGTACCCCAGAGGCTCCACGAGGTGCCACGAGTTGTCCAAAGCCAAACACTTTACCTTTTGACACAGTAGACTCCTTCGAGGCTCAACTGCACTTGATTAATCAATGCTTAGATGAGGTCCAAAGAGAGTTTCACAAATCAAAGGAAGAACATGGGGAAGACACCTTTGAGGGATCTCTTTTTGTCTTAGAGATCCAAAACAAGCCGATTCCCCTCAATTTTCGCCTCTCAATATTGGAGGGCTACGATGGTAGCTCTGACCCAATGGAGCATGTCACCGACTTTCAGGTCCAAATGGCTCTATAAGGCACATCCAATGCTTTAATGTGTTGGGTGTTAGGATCACAAAGGCACTAAGAGGGGGGGCAGGGGTGTATTAGTGCTTTCGAAAAACTTCAGTTTAAAAACATTTATTCAATCAAACTCGTATCGAAAATATGTTTAACTTAGAATGTGAATAAAAGTTATGAGTAACCAAATCAGTAAGCAATAAGAATGAAAAGCACAAAGGAAGTGCACACCAAATTTATAGTGGTTCGGTCTGTTAGGATCAAGTCAGCACTAAAAGGGGGGGTGAATTAGTACTTTTGGAGAACTACGTTGATCATGAAAATTCATACGATAAAACCATATCGAAAAGATGTTTAAGCTTAAAGATGTTCATAGAAGAGTGATGAAGATGTAAAGTAGGTGCAAAGCAAGTAAATAGCAAAGAAGAGAAGGCACACCAATTTTATAGTGGTTCGATCATTATGACCTACGTCCACTCCCAATTTCGCCTCCATTAAGGCCACCTATATCTACTAACGGTCTTCCTTCAATGGGCAAAGACTAACTATCCTCTTACAACTCTTTCTCCTTTTCACAAATTTAGGAGACAACCTTTACAAGCATCACCCCACACTTAGAATGATCAAAAAGCTAAAGAATGAGGAAGACACTTAGCACTTTTTCAACACTTTTACAACCCAAAATCTCAAGACTTTTGTTCACACTTTTATACCCTTTCATGTAGGAAAGAGTGGGGTATTTATAAGCCCCAATGACTTAAAAAATGGAGCCAAAAAGTGTCTTGTCCTTAGTTTCTAGGGTATTTGTTAGTCATCAGTGCCCAGCAAGCCAATCACATGAGTGATGGCACACGTGACTTAACACAGAATCTTTTTACTTATTATATTACAGTATTTATCATTTTATATTGACTATTACATATATATATATATATTTTGTGATGTTCTTGGATCTGTGTAATAGGAATCAGATCGTGATGAGATCACGATAATGAGACCAATTCATCTTTAAACACAGATCCTAAATAATCTCGTTCATAGGTTACTCGAGAGGGGCATCGAGATTACCGGACAAACTAGTGTGCTGTATACCCGTCCATATGATGGATGCAGCTGGTCTCATTACTGCTCATGTAGGGACACTAGGGATACAATATAGGTGCTCATTGGAGAATGAGTTCACTAATTGATCCACTTACGGAATGCTAGATGGTTGATGATGTCTTATTGTTAGACAACGATTCCATAGTCCTAGTGGTGTATCTGGTCCTTAGACTTGAGACACCAAGGATGTTCTATATGAGTGCTCCACTCTTTGATACCAGACTTACAGGTTTGAATGTCTTAGATCTAGTACAGCTGGTCATTAGGAGTGGCAATCGACCTTACGAGGGCTATTGAGTGTCGATAGAGGATCATTCACTCTTGGCATCATGAGAGGAATATCCCATGTGTTCTTGCTCAGACAAATCCCTAGCCAGGGTCATTCAGATTGAGAGAGAAAGAGTTCTCCGAGAGAATCCAATTAGAGCGAGACTCGAGTAGAAACTGTATGGGTTTGATAGCACCATGCCCAATATACGATCTCTGGGATATTAGATGGATGAGGGACTATACGTATATGGTAACTGAGGACAGATAGGTCCAATGGATTGAATTTCCCTGTATCGTCTAGGGACTATGGCGTAGTGGCCTAGTACGTCCGTAGTCGATGAGTCAAGTGAATTATTATGGAGATAATAATTCACTAAGCTAGAAGGAATTCTGATAGGTATGACTCATGGCTAGCTCGATATTGGGCCTAAAGGGTCACACACATATGGTAGGCGTTGCGATGAGTAGAGGTTCGGATATGAGATATCCGTTGGAGCCCCTGTCTTATTAGATATCCAATAAGCCCCTGAATTATTGGATCCTATATATGATATCCAATAAAAGCCCATGAGAGATTATTGGATAGAGATCCACTAATCTAAGAGGCTTGGGTAATTGGATGCAAATCCAATACCCAATAGGGGAGGATCCATTAGGGTTTTGATAAAGGACCTCTATAAATAGGAGGAATTCAATGGTTCATAGGCTAGAGCCTTTGCTTGCCTCTCCTATTCTCCTCCCCCTCTCCACCTCAAAGTAGGCCTAGAGTTTTGAGGAGCATTGTCATAGCCCTGCTGTGTGGATCACTACTAGAGACGAGGACGCTTGACCTCCTTCACCCTCTCCTAGAGATCTGCAAGGAAACAAGGATATATGATCTCCCTAGGTAACACAATCTATTCTATACATAGTTTGTTTCATGGATTTTTGCGCAGCAATCTTTGCACGACAACGAACATCTCTTTGGGAATAGGGAATTTTTTTTTGTTCTACCGCTATGCATGTGATATCGCCCCCAAGATTTTCCAATAGTAGTATCAAAGCTAGGTTGTTCGTGCGATAGATTGGTTTTGAACTGCGTGTGTTGTGTTTTGGAGAAACTTTTAATGTCAAAATCATTGACACAAAAGCAAGGAAGGGCAACAATAGTTGCTGCCCTCGATCTGCATGCCTGCATGTCACAGACAAACTTCTAAACAGGATGTTTGATGTAATGCTTATATATGTCCGTGTCTTTTGGTAAGTTTATGCATTGCACAACATGTAGAGGGACGGTCGAAGGCTTAATAGTCCTATTTTAGTTGGGTTTGGTAGCCGTTTTAGGCTTGTAGATAAAGGTTATGTCATGTGGACACTTGTGAGAGATTTTTGATCTATAGTGGACCATTTTACCCCTTTGTTGTGCAACCGTTATGAGCTTGTAAAGTCTACTTGTAATTTGCATTGTTTATGAAGTGTTTATGGAGATGATTGCTTGTGGATCCCGAGTGAGGTGCTTTCTCTAACCCGTTTTCTCTTTTGTAGGTCCTAAGAGACCATGAAGGTTTCGGGGAGGCTGACCTTTGCGGACGAACACACAAGGGTGCCGCATGACTTAGGCAAAACCAGCTAAGTCCATAATAGATGGTATCAGAGTGAGACAAGCACTCATAAAAAATAAAAAAAATACTTGGCATGCAAACTTGGGGGACCTAGCGGGGCTGCATTGAGGGCAGCCAGCACGCACGACCGTTTAAGAGAAAATGGGCATGGAGATGTAGGGAAAAGGAGTCGCTCAGATGAGCGGGCATCTGAGATTGGTATTCAGAAGAATGGTCAACCCTTTGTGCTAGAGGCATCACGAGGATCAGCAAGCTGGGAAGAATGCATAGCGCACAAAGGTTGGGATGGCTGAGTTTGAGCTACAGCTCAACGTTGGCAACCAAACTTAATGGTGCTTAAGGCAAGCAAGGTGCTTGATAAAGGATGAGACCATATAAGTTGGAATGAGTTGTTCAGTGATTAAAAGAGTTGTGCAAAGCTCACAGGGGTGAGGGGAATTGCTAACTCAAAGAATTTGGTACTCATGCAAAGGCTTCTATGCGAATGATGGAGTGTTCGTGGCCATCCCAAGGCGACTGAAACTCGGCACCATGGAGCTTTGAAACTTTCTCTTCAACATGTGAAGGATACGTCCATAGGAAGCTGAAGTATGCAGTGAGTTCAGTATGTTGCTAGGCCTTGAGGGGTGTAGTGGGAGCTGTATTGACGTGGAGTCACAATCTAGCAAGTGCATTTGCGGGAGGCAGAACTATTAGGATCGAGAGTGCAAAGGTTGGCACTAAGAGGGGGGGGGGGGTGAATTAGTGTAGCGGATAAAATCACGTCGTTTTCGGAAAAACCTTCGTACGTTGAAAACCGATTTTGGAAATATGCTTAGATTGAAAGCGTATGGAAAATTATTGAAGGCGGAAAGCTATTGAAGGGGTTTGCAGTAAGGTAATAGCAATAAGTAAATGCAAACCAGAGTTTTAGAGTGGTTCAGTCAAACGTGACCTACATCCACTTTCGGCTTCCTCCTCCGATGAGGTCACCGACATCCACTAGAGGCCTTCCTTCAATAGGCGAAGCCCAACCACCCTTTTACAGTTTCACTCCTTTTGATGGGCTTAGGAGACAACCCTTACAGATTTTTCACTCCTCTCTTGAATGATCAAAACTTGGAAGAAAAAAGGGAGAGAACTTTTGGCCATTTACAACACTTTTAAGCTCTCAAAATCTCAGAATAAATACTAAGTTTCGGTGTACTTTCACGCATGAAAGGGTGGGGTTTATATAGGCCTCAAGAGGATTCAAATTTGGACTCCAAATTTGAATTCTTTTGGGTTTCCCGATGCTAGCGGTGCCACCGCCTATCAGTGTCTGATACTGACAGTGTACTGGTGGTGCCACCGCCAGAACTCTCGGGTTCTAGATGATGCCATCCGCCTAGTCTGGCGGTGCCACCTCCTAGACAATTTCAGCTCACTGGTTGGGCTCCAAACTTAGCCCAAACTAGTCCGAACTAGGGCCCAATTGGCCCCTAATCGGGTTATAGGATTAACCCTTAATCATAACCCTAATTACATGCAAACTATGAAATTAAGATATAGTCCTAAGCAAGTTTTTAACCTACAATGTCGAGTTCCCTTCTGGCGAGCTTTAGGCAAACTTTCGGCGAATCATCCGATGAACCCTTGGCAATGCTCTGGCGGACTTGCGACGATCCACTTGGCGAGTTCCGATAAGCTTCTTTGGCAAGCTCCTGGACTTCTCGGATTTGTTCCCCCAGAACCTCTGACAACCGTCCGAACTTTCGTCGAACTCTCGAACCCCCAACGTGATCATAGTCTTGACTCCGGCGCAACTCCTACTGCATGTCTTACTTTCATCGTAATTAATCCTGCACACTTATCTCAACATATTGATTAGATAACAAATGACAATTAACTTCATCATCAAAATCCGAGATTCAACAAAAACAATACACATTTTATTCAGCAAGACGGAGTAGTCCAAGGGGATGGTGGTCTCTGAAACTTTCAAAGAGAAGAAGCGAAGAGAGAAGTTGCTCCAACGGGACAGATATCCATGAGGGATAAGTCCCAGCTCTCTAGAGAGAGAACCATATGCAACGGACCACACATGTTGAGGAGGAGTACCTTAAAAACAACTTCACAAAACTCAATGGACTGAGTGAGTGATGTGAAGTCATCACATGATCTCGCTTGAGATAATGTATTGGGGAATGCATTGCGAGATCAAGTGGGGGAGTGATCCAATGCAATACAAATGAAGGCACACTTAGAGTCGATATGGAGATCGGACTCAACAAAGGGCTGACCAGTGGAATGGTAGGCACGAGGGCCACCATCAACTCAATGCAAAAATGAGGAGCAGAGCAACTTGGGTGTAATTTGGCAAAGTACCCAAGCTGCATGAAGGGAGCCGACATAGAAGATGAGACATGGAGCGGAGGCACAAAGCTTTCCTTGGACAGAGGCCAAGGACATGAACTCTTGCAAAGGCAAGAGCGAGATCATGTCGTTCCATGGATTCTCATTCTGATGGAGCGGGCTCATTCTGCATAGTGCCAAAGACGAAGGGAGCTTCTAGGCACATGCAACTTACCTCAAAGAAGCATTTGACGGAGGAATTGAGGCGACTCAACTTACAGAGGCGAAGTTGGGTTTAGAAGGCCTTGGCATGGGGCAAGAGGATGCGGAGGCGGGTACTCTTGAAGAATTTGCCATGGTGCTGCTATTCAAGTTGCTATGAAGGGAGCGGTGCACAGCAGAGATTGTGCTGGTAGGGGTAGAGGCCCAGGATCCAAACAATGGTGCTCCAATTTTAGTGAAGTCACTATATTTCAGGAGCTACTAGGTGATGGACTATCCTACACTAGTGCTTCGTCTAGGTGTGACCCGAGAGCGGGTGGATGAAGGTTAATTGCAAAAGGTGCGAACACAATCGAAAGTGGAAGAGGCCTTGTGATGGGTTGACAGAGGCCACACATTAAGGGAATTGTGACTTTTGTGAAGTCATCAATCCCTTGCTCTCATGGAGGGAGAGCACTTGGTCATGAAAGGGACCGAGGAGGTGGAGAATGCAAAGGCAAACTCCAAGTACCGAGACAAGGCTGAAGGGCAGAGGCCAGAGAACTTCATAAGACCGGTGTCAGCGAACTTCTCATCAAGATAGCCAAAAGTGAAGGACTTCAGGTCGGGCAAAGTGCACAACCAAGGAACGAAACGAGCAGTACACGGTGCTATACCTTTGCTACTCAATGGAGTAGGCGGTAGAGTTGATGGAGAAGACGGTACAATCCTAGAGGTGACCAAAACTAGTAGAGACTTACTCCAAGTTGAGGTGAAATCTTTCTACATTCCAGAAGTTCAATGGCATTGAGAAGGTGAATCACAGTAGCTAACTCAACATAAGGAGTGTAAACACTTCAAGTGCTTCAGAAATGTGAGCAAAGAGCAAGCGAAGGCTAGTAACCAGCTCGATGTATGGAGTACAACTATCAAGGAGGCGGGTGAAGTCAAGTAACCTTTGCCTTCTCAACTCTTAAGAGAATGGGCGAAACCAAGTACCTCAATTCTCTTATCTATCTAGCAAAGGAGCTCTACGCAGGTTCAAAGACCCTTTGAAAATAATGGAAGATAATAGTTATCAAATCCTCACCAATGGTGATCAGTGCTACTGAGAATAGATTATCCATTTTATTTCCCAACAGAATGCCAATCGAAAGCGGAAGTGATATGAATCTACTTGGAAGTGACAAACAAGTGAAAAAAGAGTCGATGAGCAAGCAACATGAGGCATTTGAGAGACTAGCGCATAGTAAGGATAGTCTTTTCCTTCATCTAGAGGATCTACAGGAATCAACAAGGACTAACACAACTCAGCCAACCCCACACTAGAGTTAGAGTCATTGGCGAGTTGAAGCAGCATGGCAGATCAAAGGTTCGACTACTCAAAAATAGCAACGGAGAGCAGTTGGGAGCCAAGAGGTGCATTGTAGCTATAGCAAAAGATTGAAGACTCAGCAAAGGCGAGGAGTTGCAGTGTCGGCAAAGGCTTTGACAAGAACGTCGAAGGAATAAGTGGGGGAGAATGTCATGGACAAACTTCTAAACAGGATGTTTGATGTAATGCTTATGTATGTCCATGTCTTTTGGTATGTTTATGCTTTACACAACATATAGAGGGACGGCCGAAGGCTTAATAGTCCTATTTTAGTTGGGTTTGGTGGCCGTTTTAGGCTTCTAAATAAAAGTTGTATCATGTGGACACTTGTGAGAGATTTTCGATCTATAGTGGACCATTTTGCCCCTTTGTTATGCAACCTGTTCTGAGCTTGTAAAGTCTACTTATAATTTGCATTGTTTATGAAGTGTTTACGGAGATAATTGCTTGTGGATCCCGAGTGAGGTGTTTTCTCTAACCCGTTTTCTTTTTTGTAGGTCTTAAGGGACCATAGGAGGTTTCGGGGAGGCTGACCTTTGCGGACGGATATGCAAGGGTGCCACACGACTTAGACAAAACCAGTTAAGTCCGTGACATAAGCCACCTGTAGTGGTAGCCACAGCCAAGCAGCACAGTGCCAATGCATGCGCAAGCGTTGTGCTTGCAGCAGCCGACCGATGGCCTGCTTGCAGTAGGCTTGCGGCTAACGGGGCTGGCAGCCCGTAAGTTGTGGCGCCTACGGCCACTGCGCCCATGGGCAGAGGTGCCACGGGGCAGCGATGCCTGCGACCGCTTCTCTTGCGGGGTGAGGCACAGTAGGGCAGCGACGCTTGAGCCGCTGCTCCCACAGGTAAAACCCCCGGTAGGGGCAACCGCATGGCAGGGCAGCATTGCCTACGGACGTTGCCCCATGGGCAAAACCGCCCGTAGAGGCAGTAGTGCCCACCTGTAGGGGCAGCGCCGCCAAGCGGGCGTGTCACCTGTAGGTGAGGTCAACGCCCCCGCCCTCCACTGCATAGCCTGCCGTCGGTTGGGTGGCGGCGGCGGTGGTAGCAGCATGGGAGAGGAAGAGGGGCTTAGGGTTTTTGGGCAAAAAGATAGTTTTGCCCTTGTGAATTTTAAAATTTTCAGTTTTGTCCCTTTTATCCAAATTATGAAAATACCCCTCAGAATTCAGAAAATATCCTACATGTCCTTGATTTCATAAAATATTAATTAATAAAAAGGTTTAGTTGATTATTATTTTATTATTATCTAGTAGTCCTACATGATGATGGTTTATACATGTGATGTATGATGTGTGGACGGATGATCATGGACCGTGTGATGTGTGTACTTGTGATTATTATTATTGGGCCTTGCGAGTCTCCACTATATTTCTTGTTTATTATCGGGCTTGCGTGCCTATGATTAAGTTGTAATCATATGAGAAGGCATAGTGAGAACATGGATGCGATAGCGGGACCAACGAGATGGACGATCGCGATGCATGGAGATGCATCGAGATGTCGACGAAACTAATGAGGATGGGATGGATGATCATAGGGCATGGAGATGCACCGTTGCACACATAGATCTTGATGTGAGTGATTAGGCCTACTAGCTTGGACCTAATCACATTAGGCTATGGTCCATGATCATCTGGTGTGATTATTTTTACATCTACTAGATATGTATATATATTAAATATGTATATGTCTGACATGTCATATTTGGAGACCAAATTATAGAAACCTCTCTCTTGACAATATTAAGTCAGTAAATGTGAGGTAATTAGATTGACCCATGTAGCCTTCCATCGTTATAAGTAGGAATCGATTCCCGGTATAGGTTGAGTTGGTCGAGTCTCTCGATGCTCACCTATATCACGATTCACTATCTTGCTTACGACTTAGAGATGTCACCGGTGACCTGAGGATATGGTATGCTTGGTCGAGTCCCTGGAGGGTATATCATCAAATCAGACTCATCTTGTAACGATGGTGTTAACTTAACCGAACATCATGGTTGGTCATGTCCCTCGAGACCATGGTGATTTGGAAGCCGAACAGGACGGGAATCATAAGAAGTTGTGATTGGCAAGAGTTGTCAACCTTTTGGGCTTAGTGTGATTGGTCGAGTCCCTCAAGGTTACACTAAAACGATAATTGGATTCTGATCCCCACTAGAAGTCTGCCAGAGATTTCCGTTTCACGTGCTGAGAGTGTCGCGTAACTCGCTAGTAAAATAGTAGAGCATATTAAGATAGAAGTCAATATCTTGATTATTTATTTCTTATAAAATCTGTATGTTATTCATGTTTGCTGCATCTTTATTTTTAAAAAATGTCGCTTTCAAATCCCTTACTGTGGCATACTTGATGTCAACTGCCTCACTGGTCCAAATTATATGGATTGGCTCTGCAACTTGAGAATTTTTCTCATGGCAGAGAAAATCGCGTACATCCTTGATATAGTGATGCCTACGCCTAAGGAAAGGGCAAGCGAGGATGAGATCACTCACTATGTGAAGTACATTGATGACTCTACTCTTGCTCAGTGCTACATGTTGGGCTCTATGACTCCTGAGTTACAAAGACAATATGAAAAGATGGATAACAAATCCATTCTCCTACATCTCCGTAAATTGTTTGAGGAACAAGGAAGGACTCAGCGATATGAGATATCCAAGAGCCTCTTCCGCGCTAGGATAACTTAGGGGACACCGATTTAGAACTATATCCTAAAAATGATTGAGTGGATAGAGAAACTCATAGGTCTAGGAATGATCCTAGGAGGATAACTTATATGTGGACATTGTGCTTTAGTCCCTACCAGATTCTTTTTCATAATTCATAATGAATTTTAATATGAACAAGCTTGAGGTGACTCTCCCAGAGCTCCTTAATATGTTGAGGGAGGCAGAGAGTACTATCAAGAAAGAGAAGCTAGTTCTTTACACTTGTGAGACCAGAAAGAAAAAGAAAGTAGAAAAGTCCCTTAAGAAGGGCAAGGGCAAAGGCAGACTAGGTAAAGCAAAGGTTACTAAGAAAGACTCGGCAAAGGACAAAGGCCAGTGCTTCCACTATGGCAAAGATGGGCACTGGAAGAGGAACTGCAAAGAGTACCTTGCAGAGAGGGCGAAACAGAAGCTTGGAGAAGCTTCAGGTACATTCATGATCAGTCTCCATTTGTCATACTCTTATGATAACATATAGGTATTGGATACCGGTAGTGCTTATCATATATGCAATTCGTTGTAAGTTCTAGCAAGGACCTAGGAGATTGAAGAGAGGTGAGGTGGACCTTAAGATGGGAAATGGAAGCAAAAGTTACTATAGTAGCTATTGGCGAGGTCGCCCTACATCTTCTAGGTGGAGCTTTTATTGCATTAGATGCATGTTATTTTGTTCTTTCAATTATCAAAAATAATATCTCCATTTCATGTTTGACAATTAGTGGATATAAATTAGTTTTTGAGAAAAATGGTTGTTTGATATTATTAGATGATGAGATCATCACGAAAGGAACATAGCATAATAGTTTATTTATGCTAGATACTACTCCATATATTATGAAGGTAAGTGTGTCTAAGAGAAAATGAGATAAAGTGAACAATGCATACCTATGGTATTGTAGACTAGGTCACATCCATGAGGGAATAATTCAAAAGTTGCTAAGGGATGGATATCTAGATCTATTCAACTATGAGTCATATGCAATTTGCGAGCCTTGCCTTCATGGAAAGCTAACCAACTCTCTATTTAGTGGAACTAGAGAGAGAGCCACTGAGTTGCTGGAACTCATACATAGTGATGTATGTGGACCTATGTCAACTAATACCATTGGTGGTTACTCCTACTTCATTACTTTTACTGATGATTTCTCAAGGTATGGACATGTGTACTTAATGAAGTACAAGTCAAAGGCCTTTGAGAAATTCAAAGAGTATAAGAATGAAGTAGAGAACCAAATTGGAAAAAGTATCAAGACTCTTTGATCAAATCGAGGACATGAGTACTTAAGTACAGAGTTGACTCAGTTCCTCAAGGACCATAGAATATTATCCCAATAGACACCTTATACACCTCATCTCAATGGTGTATCTGAAAGGAGAAATCGTACGCTATTAGATATGGTATGGTCCATGATAAGCTTTGCTGACCTACCCATCTCATTCTAGGGATATACCCTAGAGACCGCAGCTTACCTTCCGAACAGAGTTCCAACTAAATCGGTAGTGTTTACACCATATAAGATATGGAAAGGGAAGAAGCCTAATCTTAGGTTTGTTAAGATTTGGGGCTGCCCTTCCCATGTTAAAAGACACAACCCCGATAAGTTGGAATTAAGGACAGAGTGATACAAGTTCATGGGATACCTCAAGAAAACTAGTGGGTATTATTTCTATCATCTCGAGAATCAAAAGGTCTTTGTAGCCAAGAGAGCACTAGTTCCTTAAGAAGGAATATATTCTTGGCGGAGATAGTGGAGCATGATAGAGTTGAGCGAGGTTGGAGAACCTAGCTCAAGCACCACTCTACAGCCCGAGTCTGTTCAAGTACATAATACATAAGTTTGCAACTTTACGTAGGTTCGGTAGAGTATCTCATCCTCCTGAGAGATATGTGGAACATATTAGAGGAGAGGATGTTGAGGATATTAATCCTCAGACTTATGAGGAGGCTATTATGAGTATAGACTCCATGAAGTGGCAAGAAGCCATGAATTTTGAGATGGATTCTATGCACTCCAATAAGGTTTGGAACCTAGTTGATGTGCCAAAAGGCATTGTACCCATCGATTTCAAGTGGATCTTTAAGAAAAAGATCGGAGTAGATGAAAAGGTAGAGACCTATAAATCAAGGCTAGTGGCTAAGGGGTATCGTCAAAGGCAAGGTGTTGACTATGATGAAACCTTCTCACCCATAGCAATGCTAAAATCCATTCGAATTCTATTAGATATTGCAGCACACTATGATTATGAGATCTGGCAGATGGATGTGAAAACCGCATTCCTCAATGAGAACCTCGAGGAGGAGGTGTATATGATACAACCCGAGGGATTCATGTCCAAGGACTGCCTAGATAAGGTGTGCAGGTTACTTAGATCCATTTATAGATTAAAGCAAGCTTCTTGAAGTTGGAACTTAAGATTTGATGAGACAATTAGATCTTATGACTTCGTCAAGAATGAAGATGAGCTTTGTGTGTATAGGAAGGTAAGTGGGAGCGTTATCACCTTTTTGGTGTTATATGTAGATGACATCCTGATCATTGGGAATGATGTAGGAATGCTAACCATAGTAAAGGCTTGGTTATCTAGACACTTCTCCATGAATGACTTAGGGGAAGCATCCTATATCTTGGGGATTCAGATCTATAGAGATAGATCCAAGAGGATGCTTGGCTTGTCCCAGTCCAGATATATAGAAACTATTGTCAAAAGATTTGGCATGAAAATTTCCAAGAGAGGTCTCATACCGATGAGAAATGGGATATCGCTTTTTAGGAGTATATCCCCAAAGACTTTTGAAGAAAGGGCGAACATGGATATGATACCTTATGCCTCAGCAATATGATCTATCATGTATGTCATGCTATGTACTAGGCCTGATATAGCGCATGCTCTGAGTGTCACAAGCAGGTATCAAGCGGATCCAGGCTTGGAGCATTGGAAAGTAGTAAAGTGTATCTTTAAGTACTTGAGAAGGACTAAGGATCTTTTACTAGTATATGGAGGTAGTAGCCTCAAGGTTGAAGGCTACACGGACTCAGGTTTTCAGTCTGATGTCGATAATAGTAAGTCAAATTCGAGGTATGTGTATACCTTGAATAGAGGAGTAGTGTGCTGGAAGAGTTCCAAGCAAGATACTATTACTGACTCGACTATAGAGGCGGAATACATTGCTACAGCAAATGCAGCAAAGGAGGGAGTCTAGATGAAGAAGTTCATCACAAATCAAGGAGTCGAGCCAACTAGCGAGGAGCTGATTCCTTACATTGCAACAACTACAAGGCGATTACACAAATAAGGGAACCCGGGTCTTATCAGAAGTGTTCTGAGGAGGTTCTAGCTTATTAGAGAGATCATGACCCGAGTAGATGTAGTAGTGGAAAGAGTTCCATCCAAAAATAACATTGCAGATCCATTGACAAATCCATTGTCTCGGATTGTCTTTAAGCGTCACAAGGGTTTGATGGGGATTAGACACATCGGTGATTGGCTTTAGGTCAAGTGGGAGATTGCTAGTCATAGGTGCCCAACAAGCCAATCACATGAGTGATAACACCAGTGACTTGACACGGAATCTTTTTGCTTATTGTATTTGAGTATTTATCACTTTATATTGACTATTGCATATATGCATGTATATATTGTAATGT